>OZ025245.1:21115321-21247821 GCA_964019155.1 Osedax fenrisi | reverse complement strand
TAACTTTTTCATTAATATAATTTTAATGAAAACTTTCATTAAAAAGTATAAACAATATAAGCCAGCTCATATTAAATAGGTTAGAGTTGTTAATGACAAACTCATTTTAATTTTCTATTGAATAACTCACATTTTAGATATGAATGAATGAATTAATTTTATTTTCCGAATATTGGCTATAATAATCGGAGGGATACCCAGAAGCTATGTTTAGCTTATACTAAGGATACCCTCAAATAAACTATATTATGATGAATGCTATACATAACTGGAGTAGTATTTTGCTAGTTACCAGATATTTTAAATATGAAAATATATCATAAAGGATAATAAATAAGTATAATAAAAGACAATCAATAAATGGTGTGTGTTTACATATAAATATATATAAAATCAATCTGTCTTCTATAAATCTAACAACTAATATAACATTTTTAAGATTGCCAACTTTATTTAACCTATATATACTAGACATGTATGTTTATACATTTCAGGGTAATATATTCACAGATAAATAATAATATTATATGTAATTTGTAATTGAATATTTATTTATATAATAGAATTTTTTATAAAAATTATTAAATTTTTTGTATAATTTTATTTTCATCATTAAGTGAAATCGCACAATAAGTATATAGGTTTAAATATTGATTACTTTTATCAATTAAAATACAATTAATAAGAAATAATTGTTAAATTTTTTGCAAAGCTATAATTTGTCATATAAAATATAATTTGTTTATAAATCAATCATATTTCCTAGAATTAAGCATAGCATTATTCTTGGAATAAAGAGATGTCTTGACTTTGTAACTATTTATTATTAACTCTAAATGAATACAGACTTATAATACATGTACACTGTACAAGTGCAAGTTGTTCCTTTGACAACAATCACCTAGAACTAATGAACTTCGGATTAGGCATATCACTATGAGTGAATGCTTTAGTTTGTTTAGAAACCTAATACAGCAATGCAATTGCTCTGAATCGGTATCTAACGTAACCAGTAGTTAATACACATAAGATATAATATAAAGATAACACATTATATATAGATAAGTAATATAAGTAAATGGATGTATACATGTATATGCATATACACGTTTCTTACCCCCATCTATATACCCCTATCTCACTGCCATGAATGCATGCACTCCCTACCTGTATATATAGACGTAGTAATAACCCGTTAATCACATGACAGGAGTGGAGACACGCCCACGGAATGCGCTGTCTGTCAATACCTAACACCGCCCACTTCGCTAACGTCACCTTCATTGAGGATGCTATTGCTCGTTAGTATAGCACTGCTGCTACCTGACTACTACCTAACTACTACCTGACTACTACTACTACTGCTACTACTACTACTATTGCTACTACTACTACTATTGCTGCTACTACTACTACTACTATTGCTGCTACTACTACTACTACTACTACTACTACTACTACTACTACTACTACTACTACTACTACTACTACTACTACTACTACTACTACTACTACTACTACTACTACTACTACTACTACTACTACTACTACTACTACTACTACTACTACTACTACTACTACTACTACTACTACTACTACTACTACTACTACTACTACCTTACTACTACTACTACTACTACTAATTAATTTATATATTTTAATGTTAATATATCATGCTAATCTATTTATATATATATAGAATATGTGTTCAAATCATACACACATACATGTATATATCTGTGTTCTTATTTATAAATCCTACTTTGTAGTTTGGGCGAAGATAAAACAGAAAAAAGAAGTTGAAAGATTTAAAGCTGACACCGAGGTTTACAGTCTCCTCTAGCACTATCACCCTCATCACCACTATCATCATCACCCTCATCAACACTACCTACCATCACTCTTACATCTCGCACAACCCTACGATAACATCCCTACAAGATCATAATAATCTGTAGTTGCACGACAACATGCCCCTCAACACATTACCACATAATACCACCTCGTTACTGCATTACATTGATCACAATGAACATCTCGCTGTAGCTCTAACTTACAGTATAGCGCAGTAACATCATCCTATATACACTACTACTAATGAACAGTCACCGATCACTACTATTCAGTATATTATTATATGTATTTTAAATGTATTACATATTATTTAACATATTGAATTGGATAACTTTCTACTCAGATGTTTCCTCTTTAGTTGATCATCATAATCATCGCTACAACACTGCCTCCCCCCTCCCCCCATTATAAGTAACTCAACCCAACCTTAGCCACATCAAGTGTTACCTAGGTTATTACACTCGTGGTATGATTGCAGATCTCTCTAAGCCGACAATATCATCGGTGATTCTCTTTAGAAGAGTTTCTAAATGCACGTGATATCCTCGATGATAATGCTATAAACAAACCACACAGTATACGTGCACTTTATGTTATATTTAAATTTAATGAAATGTCCGATTAGGCTAGAAATCGCCTAAATTCATATCGTTAATGATATTCTAATTGTGATGTTTAGTGTGGCACATCGCGCTTTAGACCTATTGACTGATACCTCCTTCCCTCGTGTTCGCAGGAAGAGTTTGAAGACACCTCAGGTAACGTCGTCAACAGGAGAATCTTTGACGATCTTAAGAGACAAGGACTGCTGTAGACGGACGGACGGACAGGAGGACATACAGACAGACTATCTATTTGTACCACCACCACCACCACCTCCTCCTCCTCCGATACTAGTAGTAATAATAAACATAGTACAATATTCTACAGTTTTATTTAATGACGGGTTAATGATGAACTACTGTTCTCCGCATTACGGGGGGCGGGGCTTAACTTTAACGTTAGAATGCGTTCACGCAAATAGACTTTGTTTTATTCTTGGCGATGAACTCTTTAACCTATAAATGTGGACCAATATACACAACTATCATACTCGTATAACTATTTAATATATACAATATTTTATGTTTTTTTAAATTACTATAAATTAGCATTAAGTAATAATGATACTACATACATACATTAATAATAATAGTGAAGTAAATGAGAGTTCATTCGGTCAATATATTATATAGTTATGTATAGGTACAATCTAAAGTATTGACTTCTTAATGATTAATTTTATTTTTATAATTTGGGTAGGCCTAGTTACACAATGATTTATGACAATAGAAAGCAATACAATAGTAAGTAAAGCACTGATTAAATGGAGGATATCGAATATGGCCCCGATTGTTTTGATTACACGATTTATGAATACATATTTTATATGTATCACTTTATAATTTAACAATATAATAACTAATTTATATATAAATCTTATAATCTATATTATATTTTCATTCTTCAAATAAGTGTATAATGTACACTGGTGTGTCAAATATGACATTAATGTGACACTAGTGTGTGACATACCGTAACGAGTATTTAAATTTGACCCCATAACTCGTGTTCTAGACCAACAGGGGCCATATTCGATACAGACCAATCAAATATAAGTATACTTATATATGAATGAATGAATTCAGATTATAGACAATGTCTAAGGAGAATCAGTGAAAGCGATGAGCTTTAATTCGATATCTCCTAACAGTAGTGTAATGTCATATTTATCATCTTCATTCGGATAAAATTATATAAAATCTTTTAAATTAAATGTATCTATTCATCATCAGGTAAACCTGAGAATAGCCTTCAGACCACAATGAAATGTTTGTTTTGTTCCTGATCAGCGCATTTGCCTCGTGTTCATGTTTGAAGTAGGTCATACGAATGTATGGACGTATGTCCTACGTGACAATGTAATAATATAGTGAATATATAGTATAAGGAATAATGTTCGAATTAATCAAATCAAAAGATAGTTTTATTAAATAATTAAGTTTTTTAAATTGTATATATTATATATATATATATATATATAGATTTATTCTCAATTTTGTGGAGATATTAAATTTAAGATACAAAAATATGAAATATTTGTATAGGAAATATATGTTTAATTTTGAAAAGTATTATGTTTATAAATTATAGGTATTACTATAGTATAATGTATTATTATATAAATAACCTTGCCAGATAGTTCAGAGTTTTCCAATACATCTAATAGTATAGGCAAACAACTTTTTCCATTTTTTAACATCTGTAATTAAAAGGAATGAATGAATAATATGTTAATAAAATATCTGAAAATAATATTTACAATTTAATTATATTATTAAATACTAAAATATAGATTTTAAATAGTTTAATTCTGTGTTGGTAGTAGAAGTAGTAGAAGTAGCAGAATCTGTAGTAGTAGTAGTAGTAGCAGTATTAGTAGTAGTAGTAATAGTACAATAGTAGTAGTAGTAGAGTAGTAGTATTAATAGTAGTAGTAGTAGTAATAATACAAGAGTAGTAGTAGTAGCAGTAGTAGTAGTAGTAATAGTACAAGAGTAGTAGTAGTAGTAGTAGTAATAGTACAATAGTAGTAGTAGTAATAGTAGTAGTAGTAGAGTAGTGTCGTAGCATCATCACTAGTATGAAAGATGACGCATCAATGTCAATTACAATGAATTCGACTAACTACCTCAAATATGATCATTATGTCATTGCATGCACAATAGAATATCCTAAACAAATACATATAACTAAAATAACGAAGTAGTTATACATATATAGTAATATGTTAGCGATATAACCTATGTATAGGTTGCCATTACCACTAACCTTCGTCCCTAACTCCATTTCCTTCTCTACGGTAGCTAGTAGATCGGCTGCTACAGGTTTGACCCCTACGACCTCTCCGTCCCTGGGCAGCAGCAGCAGTAGTCGTTGTAGATGTTCGTAGACAGATACTTGTACGTACACGTCTCTGATACAACTGCGTGTCTGTATGATGGAGAGCAGGTGATTAGGGGGGGGGTAGAGGTATATGTATATAGTATAGGATATATATAGTATATGTATACAGTGTATAGTATACACCTAAAGTGTATATATTATAGTTATATATAGTTATATAGTTATATATCATAGTTATATAGATATATATATATATATATATATATATATATATATATATATATTATACACATTAATTAGATAGATAATATGTATCTAGTTATAACTCATTTCTTTAATATATACAATAGTATTAGCAATTGTATTTATAAATTTGTATGTAGGATAATAAGAACATAAGAATTTGTATGTATATATAATAATCACAATAACCATTATTAATATAATAATAATAATAATAACTAATGGAAGCAATACGGTATGATAATAATATATGTTAAATAATTGGATTTAATAGTATGTGAGAATTACATAAATCATAACTGGTACAGCTTAAAATGTATGTCTTACGTTCGTTATTTTAATAGCTTTTATCGAGAAACATTTCTTCCCAAATCTCACAAAATGGTATTCTTGTAATGTGAACAGAGGGACGATAGGATGATGGAGTTGACAGTCAGTTGGTTTAGGGATAAATTGGAGATAGGAATATGCAATAGTTATATTATATTATTTTATATAATAGCAGGAGAGTTTGTAATCAATAGTCTGGGAGATGGTAGGCCAGTTTAGTTATTCAAGTTGAGATACAGAAGTGACGTAGTCAGTAGGCGTCAGATTGAAGATATTTCTGATTAATCTATTTAGTAAGAGGTCAAGGTCAGATAACATAGAGTATTGAGTTTCGGGTAATTATAAGTGATTTGGTGATGAGTTTAGTAAATCGATGTGTGGTCTTTATTCCGTATAGTATATCGAAGGTATGAAATTGTGGTTAAGAAAGATTTTTGTCGTTGAATTAAGGTAAGAATGTTGATGATACGAAGTTATTTAAGTTGAAGTATTCGGCGATATTTGGTGTATTGGCAATGTAAAGTATCGGGACGTAGTAGTCTGAAGAAGGTATACTGAGTTGTGATGTCTCGGTTTTGTTTAGTAACAAGTGGTTATGCTATAAACATTCGTGTATTGAGTGTAAGAATATATGTAGTTCAGTCGAGTATGTTATGTTAGAAAATATGTGTATACTCCACGTATAGTAATAATCCACGTATAATCCATGTATAATCCCTACATATTGTACTTAATGAATGTGTTAATGAGGTTATATATAGAGTATATATATAGAGTATACTCTTATATATATATAAAGTTTAAGCATATAAATCAATAAAAGTATCGATGAGAGTATATATAGTATTATGGGCTTCCGAAGTAGATTGTATACGATGTTAATATTGTATTTGTTTATTTTCACAAAGTAGTAACGTTCATCGATGTATTTTTAGAACCGTGTCGATATTGTATTAGTTATGCCATGTTCAGAAGTAGGCTGAGTAATATTATGAAGTCTAGTAGGATACTAAAGTAGATCTACTCGAAAATGGAAGAGAGGTCTAAGAAAATAACGTTTGTATATATATATATTTATAGGTTATAGGTATCTCCTACTTCTGTAGAAGTATTTATGGTCAGCGGAAAGTAGAGTTATCAATGAGTGACATCATTACAGTTTAAGTGCAGCGATTCCTTCTAAAATCGTGTTTCCTTTGTCTGGTATTGCATTGTTATTCAATAGTAGACCGGTTGTCTTTATAATATATTCGTAAGTGGTTTGGTTAGTAGTGAAAGTTGTGATATAAAAGGAAAATTATGGATACATTTCTATCTGGAATTGATTTTTTTAAGAATAGATAAAATATATGTCATATATAACATGTTTAATAAGTTCGGGGATGATTCCAGTCAATATAGTGAGAGGTAAATATATTTAATTTATTATAAATGCCCTCCGATAGTATACATATGTACATTTATACATACATACGATAGGCACATACATATAGGATACAAATAGGATACTCTGATACCAATAGGTAGATATGTATATATATAGGGGAAAGTCCCCGATTACCGACCCCCTAATAATACCGACCCCCTCTCGTATATCAGTAACTATAAGATATATCAAAAAATAATATATACAAGAACTGTTAATAATTTAAAGATAAATATTAATAAGTATTTTGTTTTAAAAAATATTTAATCCTACTATTGTTATTTGTTAAAATGTAATATTATCTTTTTACTTTTTAAATATTTGAATAATAACTTTTTTTAAATCACTGTAAATACTTTATTAATTAAAAGAAATCTTAATATGGCACATACTATTGTAAATCAATAACATGTTTATAACTATTATAACATTAATTTAATTTGAATAACTATTAACCAATATATCTTAATTATAGCAACCCATATGATTTTCCTAATACCGACCCCCTAAATTACCCTAATACCGACCCCATGTGATTTATAATATCCAATTAAAATAGATCCGTATTTTACTTTAAAAGATGTCGTAAGTTGTTTGTGTATCATCGATATAGATTTAGTATTCATGATTCCAGTTCATTATATACATACTGATTAATAAATAAATATTAAATAATAATATACATTATTTTAATATAATTACTATAAAGTTTAAATTTAAATTTAATATTACTATTAAAACATTTAAAACATAAATTCAATACAAAATAAATTTCGTGAATGTTATAATTAATTATATTTATGTTTATCTACTATTTTTATTGGATATTATAATACTACAATTATTTATATCACAATTATGTTAGGAGGTCGGTATTAGGCACATGTAGGCACACACCTATCCGATTACCGACCCCCTTGTGTATTCTTGTAAATATAATTATATCACAAATATAAAATAGCCACATTATTCATTGCCATAATATTACCCTAATTACAAAATTTTAAATAAATATATTTAATATTGAATAAGTTACAAATTACAAATAATCATTCAGGGGTCGGTAATCGGAGACTTTACCCTACTTCTTTATTCGTTAGATGCTGTTTCCATGTTTTATTTAGTGCCGTTCGAAGCATTCGAGTAGGTACGCTATATGCTTGTACGCTCTATAGTATAGAGTGTATAGACATAGGAGTCCACACTGTTTTCTCTAAAGTTAGTGGCGTCATACCCAGAAAACAGTAAGAGCAGCATAATAGCAGCATAATATACTTTTAAAATTAATAGCAGCATAATATCAGAATAACAGCAGCATAACAGCAGAATAATATTATGACAAATTAATAGCAGCATAATAGCAGCATAATAGACATTTAATAGCACAATGTAAACATTTGAGGCTCTAGCATATGCTGTTATGCTGCTCTTACTGTTTGCTGGGTAAACATGTACACTTGTTTATGACGCCACCAACTTTAGAGAAAACAGTGTGGACTCCTATGTCTATACACTCTATACTATAGAGCGTATAAGCATATAGCGTACCTACTCGAATGCTTCGAACGGCACTAAATAAAACATGGAAACGGCATCTAACGAATAAAGAAGTAGGGTAAAGTCTCCGATTACCGACGCCTAAATGATTATTTGTAATAACTAATTCAATATTAATTATATTATTATTATTAAATATTATTAAATATATTTATTTAAAATTTTGTAATTAGGGTAATATTATGGCAATGAATAATGTGGCTATTTTAAATTTTGTATATAATTATATTTACAAGAATAAACAGGGGGTCGGTAATCGGATACATGTGCCTAATTCCGGCCCCTTCTCCTATTACCGACCCCTTAAAATAATCGCGGTATAAATAATTGTATCAATATAATATCCAATAAAAATAGTAGATATACATAAATATAATTAATTATAACATGCAAGAAATTAGTATTAATTATAGTTACTGAGATACGAGAGGGGGTCGGTATTAGGAGGGGTCGGTGAAGTAATCAGATACTTTCCCCTACATACATAGTATGTATTACATACACACACATACACATACCTATACATACACACACAACACACATACACACACATACACACATATACACATATATATTTATATATATATATATATATATATATATATATAGGGGAGGGAAGGGGGTAGTGGCCGATAATTAATATGCCTCAGAAGATTTCTAATATATCGATAAATACTGAATTTTAGGCTCTTATTTTTTTGAATTAACTATAAATCATATTGTTCTAGAATACTGTGATTTCACTTTTATATATAATGTATTTATCCTAATAATATAAACGTTTGATTATGCATTAAACAAAGCACTACAATATGGCAAGTAGTGGCCGCTTGTACCAGAAAATGCGATAGGTGTCTCGTAATGTATTCGATTTATATTTGTTTAATTATGTAATATTAAATAATTTTATTTATGATGCATACGCACCTTATTTGATTCAATGATTTAATTATATATACACATACTCTTACATATAAATAAGCATTAAATAAATATAATCATGTTTTTTGTCAAAATTTGACAAAAAATGAAAAGTATATAGAACTTTTTATCCCATCAAGCACCATTTAAACGTTAATTAAAACGGACACTACTCCCTCCACGGCCACTACCCCCTTCCCTCCCCTATATATATAAATATTATAAGTTATATTATTGTGTATATCTAATTTAGACTACACTACTGAATTATTTATGTTGTATATCAAACTGATATTAATATTGATTTCTAGAATTATTTAAATTCAAAATCAATCAAGCGTGAACATTCGCTGAACCATAGTCAATAATCTATATTGATAAATAACGCACTCCTGTATAATATAACATTATATATTGAATTGAATTGAATTGAATGTTTATTTATACAAAAAAATAACGCTAGACGTTCTCTATTGTGTAAAAAGAAAATATAAAATAACATTATATATATATAACATTATATATATATATATATATATATATATATATATATAATAACCTTGTTATATTCGTCTGTGAGTCGGTTAATGAAGGCATGTAAATCCGCTCCCTCGAAAACAACGACATCCTGTTTTATCGATTACGTAATCATATTAATATGTAAATGCTCAAAAAACATATTATTATGTAATTAATATTTATGTAAAGCTGATATTTATATGTATCCTATATGATCCAAATCACATAATTATAGATTATATCATAGATTATTTATAGATTTGTTGATTATTGAATTATAATATATATATATATATATATTTGATAATATATTATCAAATAAAACAACAATGATACATAATGTTACTTCGCAAAAGTATTACCAATCACATGTACTTGGTATTATCAACACATTAAGTTATTTCACATCACCCATTGATATATATTCATCTAATGTCCTTCTAATGTCCTCGCATCAAACTAGCAACGTCATTGTTAGCCGACGAAACCTATTCGTTCTCTAAACTCACATGTTTCATATTGACTCCGCACTACTTATTTATATGCACGAGTAATATAAACGCATATATATATATGTATATATATATATGTATATAAATATCTACCCTACATTGTACGTATAACATACCCCGACCTACATACCCCGACCTACATACCCTGTACCAAGTACAATTTACGACGTACATTGCACGTCTAACACATAACTATATATTAATATATAACAATGTAGGTATCGCCATTACCACCGCACCGCCATTCTTCCTTTGATGTCGTAATTACGTCGTACGTATATCCTATAGGATAATCCCAGCAAACAGTAAGAGCAGCATAATAGCAGCATAACAGCAAATGCTAGAGCCTCAAATGTTTACATTGTGCTATTATGCTGCTATTAAATATCTATTATGCTGTTATTATGCTGCTATTAATTTGTAATGATATTATGCTGCTGTTATGCTGCTGTTATGCTGCTATTATGCTGCTCTTACTGTTTGCTGGGATATACTATAGTAGGACCAGTATATCGGTGAATATTACATTGATCTTAACACCAACAAGTATAAAGTGGTAAGAGCGTACTTAGGTGTATACTTTATATACACTGTACGATGTACACTGTACACTGTACACTGTACACTGTACACCCTCATATTATCATCCGGCTAACAGTAATATCAACATAATAGCAAGTACTAACTAGAAGCTATTAGCTATCAAATATGCTGTTATGCTACTATTATGTAGCTATTACTGTTTTCTGGGTATGCATATATATATAATAATATGTCACGTTAAAATAAACGATATTGTACAGGGTGGTTTGTATATAGGTGGTTTAAATGACGCTGGCCTCTCATTGGTCAACTCATAGTTTACAAACACCTCTAATAACGTCCACGCTCCTTACAATGACTATATACAATACAATATATATGATATATCATCCCGCATATATATATACGGTTTTAGTATACTATCTTGCACCAAATATCGCCCATAGCAACACTATGTACCAGTTGTGTACTTCTATTGACACTCAGCTAATTATCGTTCATATATATATACAGTACTCTATAAACCCTATCAACTAAATTTATATTAACCTTATTAGATACATACAGAAAGCAAAAGATAATATTAAGAACAAGGTAATAATCTACTATATTTACGATATATATATATATATATATATATATATATATATATATTTATATATATTATATATATAATATAAATAGATACAATTAAAAGGAAACTATAGGATACATAATCTCCTGTGCGTGTGAAGATAGTCGCGATAAAGTTGTGATGATATTACCAAGGACATGTCCTTGATATTACGCTAGCGTTAACGGTGAAGCACAGTGAAGCGATTGTATCTTAACGTGATATAGGCTATTGCTATACCGTTGCCATAGTTACGCGCTTAAATAACACACATCGGTCTCGGTGTCATATATATATCATATATTTATATATTTATATATTTATATATTTATATATATATATATATATATATATATATATATATATATAGTATATGCCATATATGGTGCCCGTATTATATATATATATATATATATATATATATATATATATATATATATATATATATATAATACTTATAATACTATATATATATATCCCCATCTTAAAAATTGTCCCCGATGGTCACGTGACTAAAAATCGATGCTATTTCACTAAATACACATACGAATCGCTTAGATTTTAAACCACGCATATAACTTATACGTATATACACATATTCGGGCAAAAGCATCTTCTAACGAAGGCTCACGATATGAATCATACGATATGAATCATACGATATGCGTCAAAGCTACTCGTAACTTCCGGTCAGCACGGTTACTATATCGCGTATACCGAGTCAATACATACTATAACCTCTATATATATATATATATATATATAGGTTTAAGGATGTCTCCTATACGAGATTATAGGAGGTAATGACCGAGTGCTCTATTGCATCATTGTATTCAATATCGCACAAGACGCCCGGTTAGTGTAGGAAGTATGTTACATACACTAGTGTAATAGCTATTACGATCTACACTCGAAGCTACACTAGATTTCTATATATATATAATATATATCTTTTTAGTGCATAAAAGTCATATTTAATTGCAGTAGAACGATTGCAGCTGCATTCATCAATAGCACGCATCACTCGCACTTCACAATACTTAGTACTATAGTACTAGTACTAGCAACCGCTGCACTTCAATACATTGCCTCAATTCTACATATCTCTTATAGTATATATATATATATATATATATATATATATATATATATATATATATATAAATATATATATATATATATATATATATATATATATATATATTAATACCTGTATATATTAAAATATTCAACGTAATTATATGTAATTATTAATAATTGTATTATTATAAAAAACATTGTATTATTATACGCATACCTCAATTTCATTGGTCGATACGCCAATACTCGCAGTTTCTTTATTTCCTAAACTCATTGTTTTGTAAATAGACATTATTTCTGTAGTCATTCTAATCTGTAAATTAATAATATAAATTAAATGGAAATTAAAATGTATATATATTAAAATAGAAATTATAGATATAACTTATCTTATTCATTAGTAAGCGTTCATTACACTTATATACTAGTTCCAAAGATTTTGCGAAGCAAAGATATAACACTCCCTATGCATGCAACGTAATTTAGTAATAACCCTAACCGCTGCTAGCAGTAGTATCGAAATCACTGAAATAGATTTAGGTTCGGCTCTGTTTGCATACAACAATGTTTTAATTGCTCTATTAAATTACATGCAATATAAATAAGCTTTTACTCACTAAATATACTTATAGCATTTAAAACATACATATCATATTTGTTTGTTATATATTAGTAATGAACACTTAGTTTTCATCATATGAATATTAATTTAAAGCATATTATTTAACATTTTAAAAGTGTATAGTTAAATACGAATTTACATTATAAACAACGCATAGTTCCTAAAAGTAACCCGCTATAGGTGGCACCGGGGTATTTTGTATACAAATTCGAATTACACGATTTCGCGTAAGTGTTATATCTTTCCTTCGGAAAATCTTTGCTAGTTCAATATAATATTAAATGTTACTAGTTTAATTAGACTCATGTAATATATAAGAGACGTATTTCAAGACACCGATTTAGAATATCGGCCAATTAAAAATTCAGTTGAAATTTTGTTTACATCTGAATTACAATTCAGTGATTACTGTATAATTATTATAATATATTACTTATGTATATAATATAGTATACTACTTATAAGTATATATACTACTTATATATACATACTTATAT
The DNA here is from genome assembly GCA_964019155.1 of Osedax fenrisi. Classification (NCBI taxonomy): domain Eukaryota; kingdom Metazoa; phylum Annelida; class Polychaeta; order Sabellida; family Siboglinidae; genus Osedax; species Osedax fenrisi. The sequence goes on along the minus strand of OZ025245.1, from coordinate 21,234,158 downwards.
AATATATATACTACTTATAAGTAACACACTATAGTATGCTATAGTATACTACCCCTAATGAAGTTATTGCCAATAGTAACGTATACTTACGATCGTTAAGTGTATGAATATGATAATTCCTACAAGCGATCTCGGAGCTATCTAGTGGAGCTATTTATATGATATACTATAATATATATACTATTATAAACTTGTGTGGAAAAGATTCGTTCACTATAAGAACGCAATGATACTATAATATAGTACAATATAATATCAATTAGATATAACAACTATATTATTATAATATAGTCTATATATATAGTCTATATATAATACAATATAGCATACCTATACTACAATAGATAGAGAGAGATAATTATATAGGTAGACAGGTGAACAACAGTACTATATATATATACTAACTATAGTTATACTAACTCGTATATCATTGATATCCTACGTATATTATATGTACTGTTTTATATGTATTGTAGTACAACATATTAATGTTAATCGTTTGTTTATAGTGATGTTAATAGCATATCATCTTGATTGATAATTTATTTAAGCAAATATATAGTCGAACGTATAAAGTATACATATTTCATAACGATAAACAAATAGAAATAAGCAAAGAATAATATGAAATTAAAAAATTAAAGAAATTAAAACGTTTTACAGTTACCTTAATATATTAGTATAATGATCAGTCTATTATACATATGTATATATATACTAAACTTTGGAGGTTATGCATATGTGAGAGAGATACAGTAAACTATTCTCTAAACTCGATCATATTAACGTTATGGAATTCTATATTGTTTACAAACAGTAATACTCTTCACCGATTGGCTGGATTTGTTTGTAGGTCCAATGTTCATATTACGGTATACATATTGATTTAATATTATATATTCAATGTGCTTGTAGTGTAACATACGTATCATTATAATATATATATATATATATATATTATATAATATATATATATATATATATATATATATATATATATATATATATATATATATATATATTATAATTAGCTACGCAGTATAATATGCATATGTTAACAATCTAATGCAGGTTCAAGCTTATATATATATATAAACTTATAACTTACTATATTAATAGTATAAGTTTATAATATAGTATAGTCGAATTCTATGATTATGATTGTGTATTTATTTATCTGTATACACCATTAAAAATTAGGGTACATCGAGTGCATTTTTAGGGTGTAAGTAGTGTCCCCGTAGCCGTGCCCTATTTAGGGTACACTTTGAATAAATACGATCATATACTATGGTATACCATAACAATGAACAAACTGTACCCTAAAGAATTTTAGCTGGTTGTACACTAATTACATGATACCGTGTACCCTAATGCAATTGTATGACATGTACCATAATTGAATTGCATGATATGTAAATATAATAATAACGTACCCTATAGGATACATGACTGTTAAATGCACTATACCCTATAGGGTATACTCTATATATTTATTAGGGTACAGCTATGTTAAATATTAGGATACATATTATAATATTATAATATTTAACATATATATATACCCTAAAAAAATATATATATATATATATATATATATATATATATATATATATAGTGTACCCTAGTGAGTTTAAAAGTCGTGTACCCTATTATATAAATTGTCTAAAATACTAAATATTTTTTATTTTTAATTATTCAAAATATTTCTGATATATCCAATAAACTGATTTTTTTATTACGTTTTAAATTTATGAAAAAAAAATTCAACTTAAAACTTTCTCAAGAATATAGAAATGTATCGATATAAAATGTAACACTATATTATTAAAAAATAAAGCATTCTAAAATTATATATATATATAGTTTCTATATTTGATATCAAATATTCATTAAGTTCTAAGCATATATCTATAGATATATAACCTCTATAGAGGTCATATAAGTCAATAATACGGATACTATAGATGTCTTAATACGGACACCCTATAGCCAATCAGCGCGCCCCGTATGAACTATTCTGATTTTCATAAAATCGCGCGTGTTATAATAGTAATACCACCAATAAAGCTAAAAGTTGTATTATTTAGATACTTAAATTGTATTATCAATTAAAAACATAATAACAATAAATATATTATTAACTAACTACATTAGAATAAATTTTTCATAAAATTAATTATAAATAATGTAATTGTAATTTGTCTGATTGATTCATCAATAATATATAGTTTATATAGATGTATATAGGGTGTCCGTATTCGGACATGGGTACCCCCGTTATCTATATAATTAAATGTTTAAATACAATTTAAAAATCACAATAATATCTATAATCATATAATATTAATATATTGTAATTTTTAAATAAAAATAATGAGTCATAAAATGTTAAGACCATTTATTGTTAAAATGTCCGTTTTAGGTTACTTTCCCCTATCTAGACTAGATTCAACACCTAGCTTTCAAAATACTACAGTACATTGTTTTAAATTATTTTAAATGTTGTCAAAAATAGTATATTATGAATATATTCAAACTATATGTACAGGAACTATAGTTTACCTACAGGGGGCGCTAGTGATATCGAAATAACATCGGAGTACATATATATAGGTAAACGATAATAGGTGTATTATAGAATATGAACATCTAGACCAGTGGTTCCCAAACTTTTTTCTACATGACCCTTTTTTGATACTTCTTAATTTAAAATATAACACGACCCGATGGAAAATTTTATTTTATTATTTTGTTATTATTAAACATTAGCGAAACGATAGTATTGTATACTACGGTATGTAAATAACACGCGAGCACTTTTATTAAAATTACAATTTATTTTAGAAATTGGCCCATGAGTCGTGGCCCATGTGACCCAAACAAAAAACCCAATTACCCACATTTGTGTCATGACCCATAGGTTGGGAACCACCGATATATATATCGGTGATTCTATAGAAGTTTAGGTCGTGTAGATAGACCCGTGTAATAATCGCTCTTATACAACTCGCGAGTGTCCTCGTTAGTGATGTAGCGATGCTAACATCCCAGCAAACAGTAAGAGCAGCATAATAGCAGCATAACAGCAAATGCTAGAGCCTCACATGTTTACATTGTGCTATTATGCTGCTATTAAATGTCTATTATGCTGCTATTATGCTGCTATTAATTTGTAATGATATGATGCTGCTGTTATGCTGCTGTTATGCTGCTCTTACTGTTTGCTGGGATCTAAAACCACGATGCAGTCCCAGTCTCACTCATCAAAAGTATAGTTTAAGCACAAGTGTCTCGGTATTCGCCATTGTTCACTGATATCATCACCGGTACACTGTACAGTATAATATGTAAAGGATATTTTGTAGGACAGTATATATATATATATATATATATATATATATATATATATATATATATATATATATACAGTGTACAATATACTATGTAAATATATTTTGTATGATAGAATACTTACAAGTAAAGGCTATTTCCACAGATGAAGAGGAAACATGACAAAACGTACGCATATATATATGTAAAACGATGGCGTGTATAGACTTCTATAGAGCACAATTTCTGCTCTGTTTTATTGTATAAGAATCTCGGACTTTCTCGCGAATAACCGCGGTTACATTCGGGCAAAAGTGTCTACTCGGCTCGGGCTCGTTTTTTTTTTACAAAGATTGAAATATTCGGCTCGGTATCAATAACCGAATGTGTCGGTTTGGCATCTTGTATTATACTACCAGTAGTTATATTGTATATTTAATACGTTATAAACCCATAAGTATAATAAATAAATATTTTACGTTTAGTAATATAATAATTTTATAATTTTATATCGATAAGTGCCCCGTATAGAATAATATAGTATATATATATATATATATATATATATATATATATATATATATATACGCTATTTTGTTCATCAATACATGTAATTCGCTAATACACAACATATACATAATATTAATTATTAAAGTTTATATGTTTAACTTATATTTAACATTGGTTATTTCCATGGATCCTTATCGTATTATACAATATATTGACATATAACGTATCGTAACATTATCAATATTAATATATATATATATATATATATATATATATATATATATATATATATATCAGTGTTCATTCTAGGTTTCAGGGCAGCTACCAAACAACAATTATTATAGGGCATTTAAATATATTTTACTAAGTATAATGTAGGATGACATATATGGGTAATTTCGCCATCTATTTATAAACTCATTTATGATAAATAATATATTAGATGGACACTTATACCTTGAGGCAATTTAAACCTGTAACAATTGTTACTTACAAAAACTACTTAGGAGGCTTTTTGAATTAGAGATGTAAATAAATAGCAAATAAGTATTCGATTCGATTACTTATTATTCATTTACAATTAAATGATTTACAAATTGTAATTCTAATACATTGATATCAAATAATTCTTTTTATATTCAATCTCTCAACATTTGATTCATGAGATATTCAGATATTAAAAATTTGATCTTCGAGCATTTATAATATTGAAAATTATGTTGTCGAGATCTTATAATATTGAAAATTATGTTGTCGATATGTTATAATATTGAATTTTAGGTAGTCGAGATCTTATAATTTTGAAAATTTTGTTGTCGATATGTCTTAATATTGAAAATTAGGTAGTTGAGATCTTATAATATTGGAAATTAGATGGTTGATATGTTATATTGAAAATTAGGTAGTCGAGAAGTTATATTTTTAAAATTTGGTGTTCGAGTAGTTTGATATATAAGTAATTTGGTTCTCGATAAGTTATAATATTATGATTATTGTAATATCATATATATAATTATATATTTATTATAGTAATGTTATAGTAACTCTATCAAACTTATATATATACACTTATTTTGTTATATAAATGTATATGTAATATTACTAATCAATCGAATAGAGTATTTATAATTTAAACTTTCATATTATTATAAGCATACTGATATATTTCGCGAGAAACATCTGTATACTATTATGTCAAGTATACAGGATTAGTTATTCGTATCATTACAGACTATAATAAATGAAAATGTATTTATAGGAATATATAAATAAATAAGTTTCTATATAATACAAATTATAAGATACTAAATATATAATATATATAGTAATTATTTTCATTAATTATATATATATATATATATATACAATTAACGATATATATTATATCATACTTATAAATACTTAAAAATACTTATAGATAGATAAATATATACAAAAATACCTAGGTATACCAAGGTAAATCCTAGGTAAAAATACCTATCTATATTAATATTATTAGATCATACTGGTACACATTATTATATATAATTTATATAAGATATTTTAATGTCATAATATACAAAATTAATTAGAATGTATATTATAAATGTATTGATTATTAAAATTTAATAATTTGTTTGCACATTTTTGTTAATAACTTTTGTTTAAATACAAATTTAAAAAAACATAATATGAATTGTATTATATATAATTTAATAAGCTTTCCAGTGATACCAATTTTATCATAATAAAATCAATATAAAATATGTCATGCTCATGTATCTACATGCAGTACGTACTCCGTATGCCGGTTTATTTTAAATTCAATATATATATAATAACTAATAAGTAGTATAATACATGATATTTATGACATTATATTTTAAACATTATATATTATATATAAGAATAATAATTATGTTAAGTATGATAATTAATATATAATATGATATTATTAAATATTAATGTAATAATAAAAATAATAATTTTAAATTTAATAATTAGATTATAATACATTTAAAAAGTATACAGTTTAATTATTATGAATATAAAAAACAGTGAACTTATTAATAATATTGGTGATTAAATGTATCATTATTTTTATATTTTCATGGTTTTTAATATGTCATATATCACTTTAATATTACGTTTTAAAATAGGAATTTGAATAAATATATAAAAATTACAAATTTTAAATAAAACAATCATGTGATTTATATATATTGGGAGAAAAAGAATTGGAATAAAAATAATTATTGAATTAATTTTCATATATTATTATAAATATAAATTGGTAGCAAATTCACTACCCAATATTTAAAGTTTGCTACCCAATTTTCATTTTGGGTAGTGAATTTGCTACCCAATCTAAAATAGATTATTCTAAATATAGATCAAGCAGTTTATTATCATATTTCATATTTAATTTGTATTTGAATCTAAATTGTTTGTTTATATAAAATATCAAACAGATATAACAAAGGGCAAATAGTATATATTCGCCATTATTTGAAAAATAATGAATTTGTCCTAATGTTATGACAGAAGTTATTCATATTCTCCATTATTTTAATACTTAAATAATAATAGAATAATAATAATACATTTAATCGCCATTTTATAAATATGTATTGAAAATCTGCCATTTATTAAATACAAATTCTTCATTATTTTAATACTTAAATAATAATACATTTAATCGCCATTTTACAAATATTTATTAAAAATCTCCCATTTATTAAATAATAAATTCTTCATTATTTTAATACTTAAATAATAATAACACATTTAATCGTCATTTTATAAATATTCATTGGAAAACTGACATTTATTAAATAATATTTTCCTGTAATAATAGATATAACACTTTTAATTAATGATATTACAAGTATATTAATAATAACTTATTAACTATACACTTAATCCATATAATTATATATTTAGGGTAGCTACCCACAACATTAGGGCACTTCCCAATTTGGGTAGCTGGGTAGCTCTAGAATGAACACTGATATATATATATATATAATATATATATATAATATTATAATGTGTGAGTGTATACTGAACGTCGTTTAATATCATAGATTTGTATTTGTAAACTATAAATCTATGTTAAATATACAGTCATATATTATAATATATAGTGCAGTGATATGTTCACATGTTAATTAACATAACTATATCCTTTTATATACTTTAGATATACTATTCAAAAGGCTACAATAACAATTCAAGTAATTCAACAATACAATTACATGTTGTCATACAATTAAATATTTTATTATGCAATACATTTTGCATTTATAATTTTATTTCTATAGATATCGATAATTTTGTTAGAAATATATTTGTACACGAATCTTTATTTTAACAATTTTTGTATATTCATATTAACGTGTAAATGTTAATATATGTTAGAACTGCCTGTAAAACATTGAATTTAATATACATTCGTAGTATCAGAAATATATTAATATAAAATATGTAATATATTCAATAATAAAAAAATTAAATGAATTCGTAAAATGTCGAATAGAAATTTTAACTTTCAATTTTAACATTGGATTGATTGGAAAATATTATAATGAAGTAGATACACTACTAATTCAATATATTTTTAATATACGTTATATTAATTAATTGTCTCATTCGATATATATATATATATATAAAATAGAATTCACTAATATTAAAAGAATAACAAATTGTTTTATGTTGAAAAATCAATAATTTATTTTTAATTTGAACATTTGTAGGAACTTTTTATGTTTATTTAATATATGTTATTTTTTATTTTTAATCAAAAATAAAATCCAGATTACGTTTATTATATTCTTAATAAATATTTAATATATTTGATATTATTGATTATTAAAAACATTTATTTTAATATTTTTCTATGAAAAATGTGAATATTAATAATTTGATAGAAAAATGAATTGATGAACAAAAAATGTCTATGTCATATTAACAATTTTGTTTGTTCTTACCATAATATAAGACCACTGAGATCACTATAACAAAAAGTTGTTTATATTATATATTTTTTACTAATTTATAAAAAATTCAATATTTATTTATTTTTATTTATTTTTTTTTATAATTTTGTTTAAAGATATTAAATATTATTAAATATTAATATATATAAAATGATTAGATATTACGCATCAATTAAGATGATAATCTTTGTCAATAATATAAGAAAAAAACGTATACCTATACGTATACGTTAATACTATTTTTAAGTAACATTTATAATACTATAATATTGTGTCTATAATTATAGTCTATGTATTATACCTTTAAAAAAAATATATTGATTGTAATATATATCATTGGTTATTGAATTATATTTAAAACTTATTAGATATTCTTAAAGAGTATTTTATTATCTTTAAAATAAATATAACTTTTAATGTTAAGTAATCAATATTTCATATAGAAATGCGTATTTGAAAATGTATACTACTAAATATGAAAAATATACAAAATGTCACGGCGCTCTAATAACAGGAATTCATATTTATGCAGCTGTTAATGTGTTAAAGTTAATTTAATAAATTGATAATAATACATTACGATAAGTCTACAGCACACTGTTAAAAATAATACTATTAGAAAACCTTTACTTTATAAAATAACAATATGTAAAGGGTTTCGTTTATAAAACCATTTAATCGTATTTCATATGAAACTAAAGGGTTTGTCGAAACCCTTTAATACACTGTTAAAAATAATGACTATGAAAAACAACTAGTTTTCGTTAAATACGAGGTAAAAGTTTTTATATTTAAAAAACCTTTAGTTCATTAAAGTAAACCTAAAGGGTTTTGGTAAACCTTTACTTTTTATTAAATTCTAACTAAAGGGTTTCGAACCCTTTATTTATGCCTCTAGTTGTACTAAAAGATTTTATATATTGCAATACAAGTCAAGCCTATCCACATCGATATTATTTACTACCGAGAATATAGGCGATATATATATATATACCTAATCTATACTATTTACAATATATTATATAATATATAGTATACTATATACTATATAGTATATACAATATGTATTATTACTTACTTGATTATTAAATAATAACTAAAGGTTTTGAACCCTTTACTTTTTATTAAATAATAACTAAATGGTTTCGAACCCTTAATTAATGTTGTATTTGTTTAAATTATACAGTTATATTTATGAAAATAATTTAATATTACAATATATATATATATATATATATATCATAGCTATTTGAATTATGTATAATTTAATTTGAGATAAATTGTATTCACCAATATCAACACCATTTAGTTAATTTAATATAAAAAAACCTTTAGTTTAAATAAGTTAAAACCCTTTAGTTAATATTCTATCAAAAACTTTTAGTTCAAATAAGAATAGAACCCTTTAGTTAATATTGATCAAAACCCTTTAGTTCTTTATATAGTAAAACCCTTCATGTTTCACTAAAGCTTTTACTAAAGGGTCGAACACCCTTCACTCACAGGGTCACTTACTAAAGGTTTATTCAGCGAAAACAAAACGGTTATTTTTAACAGTGTACCTTATCATTGCATATATATAAATGATTTCTATTTATCATTTAATATAATAGCTTTCAAAACCCTTTACTTTATAAAATATCAATAAGTAAAGGGTTTGTGGCAGCCAACCCATGGAACTAGAAGGCGAGGAAGAACACCTGATTCATACATAAAGACCCTGGAGCGTGATACCGGTCTACGAGAAAATAATCTATTAGCGGCTATGATGAATCATGATGTTTGGAAGTCAATAACTTTCCGGGAATCAATAAAAAGAATCCCGAAATAAGTAAAAGTAATATAGTATAGTATATATACTATACTAATATACAATATAATGTATATTATATAGTATATAATCATAATTTTATATGCATATAATAAAATAAAATAAATCAGTAGGATCAGGTTAACAGGTAACTTATACAATAATAACATCAGTAGATAAGTCTACTAAATACTAGCGAGTGAATTAAACATTTATTCATGGCAAAGGTATACCAGCTTATAAGCTTATAACGAAATTTTCTAATATTATATAGAAAATAGTTAGCTGTGCGTATCATATTATTAATGTGTGGAGATTAGTTGAGATGTTATAGTGAACATTAAGATAGTTATAGATTGAGAAGTTTAAAGAGATAGTAGAAAAGGATGAATGATTGATAGAGGAGAACTGGGTCTTGATAATATGATAGTGTTAGTTTTAGTCATATTTAAGGAAATGGAGTTATGACAACCAATGAGTGAGATTAGTAATACATTTAAACATAGATATTTGAAGCAGATAAGAATCACTAGCAATGGGAAATGGCTATATATCTGAAGATCAGCGGTATAAAGATGATAGTTAATATTAGGATATTTGTGAACAAGTGATTTTATAAGAAGAATATAAATAATAAACAATATAGGGCCAAGAACAGAGCCTCGTGGAATTTCATGTATATTAAAATAAAGAGGACAAGAGGAAACAAAGAGGAGTTCATTTTCACACTGAAACAAAATACATAAACCAACCGTGGAATTTACCATGTATACACATTTCATTATGTCCAATAGAAAGCATATTGTGATCGAGAGTATTAAGAGCACTATAGTGCTATCTATAGATAGTGTAGTAGTACGAGGTATCATGGGGATTTATTATCGAGATATGAGAATATCATTAATGATCAAAGTAAGGGCAGTTTCGGTTCTATGATGAAGAAGATACGCACTTTTATATTTATAGCATTGGACATACTGTAATTAATAAGTTTAGTAGACACAACTCATTCTGAGGTCTTAGAGATATCGATGATAACTGGGATATTGGATGATAACTTGATAAATTAGATTGGTCAAGAGTAGTTTTTTAAATCGGAATAATCTATGAATATTTCATTTAGTGTGGAACAATAGATGATAAGAGATCTATGCATGATTTCAGCGATAAGTCAATAAAATATGGTGATAATGAACATAGTAGATTGAGTGGAATAATATCAAGAGGGAAATGGTTTTTAAGGATGTCATCAAAGAGAGTACAATATCATATGTGGGAAGCGAAAAACAAGAACAGTGATTATGATGGATTTAAATTGAGATTGAGTCATGCCGAGTTGATGTTTGGAAGTATATTGATAATGCTAGATATTTGTTGTTGGAAGAAATTGGCAAACAATAAACAAAGAACTAAGTCAGGTTGGTCAGGAAGATGTTTGGTCTGGGTTTTACCTAATAAGGTGAAAGATAATTTATAAGTTTAATTAGAATATATTCTATAACTACCGAGCATATGAAGTATAACGAGTTGGTAGAAGTTTCTCCTTGTAAATCGATCAAAAACTTTAAAGGAAATAAGATTAGATTCAAGTTTAGAAGATGAATATTTACATTGTAGTCTACGAAGTACTTGCATCAGGTTAACAAGCTCAATATTAAACCAGGGAAACTTAGAATAAGTTTGGTTGATAAGAGTAATAGAGATTAAAAAAATAACAAGCGAATGAGAATATGCTAAATTAAAATAATCAAAAAGTGTAGAAAATTCAGAAAATATACTGCTGTTAAGTTAATGGAATACATATGTATCATATGTACTATATAATTAACATATATTGGATTGTCAATAGTGGAGATTTTCCGAAACGAATTAGAATATCCATTAATTTGTATCACCGGCAAGTTCAAATCAAATAATATGGCAAAGTGAACAGACATTAGATAACTTAGAGTGGGATATGTAATTAATTTAGAATCAGCTTAAGCTATATTAATTAATATAATAAAAGTCAATATCATTACTATAGTGTTAGTAGTAAAGAATACATGTTTTGTTAGTGAATACTAAAATATGAGTTTATTCAGAGATAAGGAAGCATGATTTCATTATTAATTTGAATATTAAAATCACCAAGAATAATGGTATTAACTGATGTGAATATTACAGATCAGAATTTCAATGAAGAGAAACATGGGATGGATGACGACATAATCTTAAGTTCCAATGAGAATAACAGAGCTAGGCCGCCACGACAATGTGGTGTATACTTATTAGCAAGCAATAATTTAAAACCATCAGGGGTTAGTTGGGAAGCTAGAGCAGAATCATCAATAATTAGCCAAGTCTCAGTAATTACAGATATAGAACAATTATAATAAATAATTAATTGTTTAATCAAATCAATTTATTTAGTACTGATCTAGCATTGAAGAGTTGAAATGAATAATTTTTAGGAGAGTGCAATGGTATTCAATCAACCGTTGGATATTTTTTAAACGATTCATAGAAGGAAACACATGATTGGGACCATTTATCAAACAATTTTCTTTTTCCATTGAGGAATTCCAATTGTAGTAACCATTTAATGTGAAAGTACTATAATCTACAAATGGATATAAATTAAATTTGCTTTATTTTTGAAGTGCTATTGTTTGGGTTTAGGGTTGGTTTGATATTTGATTCTGTTACTGCTATTTGAATATTGAATATTTTTATTTACTGAATATTGAATCAATATACAGAATGATTTTCAGAAGCTATATATAGCTACGTATACGTAGCTTATATTAAGAATACCCTTATAACAACAATATCAAATATTTAATATATAATAATAATTATGAATTAAGAACATATAATATTAAAAATGGTGTAATACAAGATATTTATATCGAATATACATGTTAATAATAATACTAATAATAATAATAATAATAATAATAATAATAATAATAATAATAATAATAGCAGTGCGCATAATAATAATACTTATGTACATATATTATAAATATTATAAAGTATATGAGTTTTTAACATAGATTAGAGATTACATGATATTAAATATTTAATTGTTGAACAAAATTGGTTAAGTTTGACTATTGTATGATTTTATATGTATTTGTAGATTATTCCAGCAAATTGGTCCATAATAGATTATATTACATTTTTTTGCGTTAGTATTAATTAAAGGAATTTTGAATTTATTATTATCGCGCATATTATAAGTAGAGTCTTGTAATTTAAATAAATTTATAATTGTTAGTGAAATTAGTATAATTTGTAATCCTAAACATAATTTTACAGGCGTTATAGAATATAAGTGATCTATTATTCTGTGATCTATTAATTTTTCCGCCTCTATTTTAGTTAGAAAACCAATTAGTTTTTTTTGTTGTTTGCTCATGATAGGGTAACTATTAATTAATTACAATTAAATTATTAACAATTATTTTAATATTTAATATAACGAATAGAAATAGAAAAATAATCAAACGAACGAATAAAAAATACAAAATAACAAAAATTAAAATTAAATTAACCTAGATATAAAGATTAAATAAAGCGTATACAAAAAGAAGTTAATAAGTGTTTAAATAATGTTTTAGTTTCTTTCTAAAACAATATAAGTATTGGACATTCCGTAAGTCATACGTTAGGACGTTCCATATGCGAGGAACGGCGGAGGAGAAAGCGCGATTACTAAATCCTTTAAATAAAGTATTGCTCATTATATATAAATAATTATATATAAATTACGTAGTACATTGTGGACTTATCCGATTTCAAGTTAATGTTATAAAACCTATGAATAAAAGCCGGATTTGTTACGACAACAACTGCGCTCTATAGACCTAACAATGTATACAATGTATGCACTGTATACAATATATACAATGTATACAATGTATGCAATGTATACAATGTATACAATGTATACAATGTATACAACTCGCTTGTTTATCGGTACTGCTTCACGGTCGCCACCAACAGACGCTGATTGCGGTCTCGCAGAAGCGGCTTCAGTATCTCTAAATAACCATCTCGAAGACGCGATTACTCCTAATATCGTAGCCGCAAACACAACACACTTATTCATAACTAACGGAGCTGTTAAATAGATACCAGGAGACCGGTAACGAGTTTTATATGCACACAGTGTCAACTATAACTCTATATAATAACGACTTGTGTAATAGTAATAATTAGTAAAACTCCCAATAGGTGGCGATAGCGTACGTGTCTTATTAATTAAGCGTGTCCTAATATTGTATGCACGCGATATAGAATATATAATTATACGAATGTATGTAGTACGTGCAGTGTATGTATATATATATATATATATATATATATATATATATATATATATATATATATATATATATATATATAAAAACTTATATTGTCTATGTCTAGAAGAGATAACAAGATCAGTTGTCGTGGACCACTATATACCATTGTCGCGTACAAACTATAGAAAACTAAGATGATTAAATATATAATTCGAAACATATATATTAAAACTATAATCTGATATATTACAAATAGTGATGGTTAAGTTATACCTAAACTTGGGATTTATGTGATAAAATAAATAAATATAATATATTATCTAAATAAATAAATATTAAAAACATATTTAAATGTTTGATTTCAAAATAAAATTGTTTGAAATATATTTCATATATTAGTACATGTATGATAATATACATTAGTGCATATTTCTGTCGAATGCAAATGAAATATAGGCAGACCGAGAGATAGATAGAGAGAGATCTATAGATAAATAGTTTCCCAGTAAATAAATACTATAGTATACTATAGTATATATACTCGATTATAGTATAGTATACTATAGTATTTACTACTATAGTAGCGATATTCAAGTGAAGATATTCCACTGGAATCTAGTGGAGAAATCTCTCGACCTTGACTATTTGAAACTACATTAATTGATTGATAAATTATGTAAGCAAATATATAATGGAAATATTTAATCGAAAGTATAAAGCATAACAATTTTCTAACGATATCATACGTTATAACATTGGTATCGTCGATTACATATATTATCCCAAGATGATTAGCTAGTGTCTATAGGAAGTGCTTACGGGTAGGTAGGTAAGTCGCTGTTTTGAAATAGCCAGAATTGCAAAGATTATTATTTATTTACGATTTAAAAAATATTTATTTATTACTAATTTAGATATAAATCGTTGTTTACAAATATATTTCTATTATTGAAACATTTAAAATTATGAAAATATTATTATTGGTACACTTATTTATATTGATAGAATGCCAGAATTACGTTAGTATACGTTGTACATAATATTTAAAATATATAAATAAATGTAATATATTTTATGATATACAAAAATACAAAACGTGTATACAAATATATAATAATTATTATATACAAATAATTACTAAATAATATATTCGTATATTTATTTTAATTAACGAATACGTAGACATATTGTTCGTTGAAAAAAGGCTGCGCTAGGCTCGAGTTCGGAGACGCGAGTTTCAACGTCAGCCGGCTCGACCTCTACGCGACGGCGAAGGTCAAACGTCTGCACGTGACCGCTATCCACCGTCGCGCAGTTAGTTTGACCTTGAACGCGGCGATATTTCGAGGCGCCTTCGAAAGCATCGAAATCTTACGCTGCGAGAATTTCGAGTTGATCGATTTCAAGGGCGCGAACACCGCGGCCTTAAAGCGGATAGTTTTCTCTAATTTGAGAATACGACGCATCGAAAAACACTATTTCCGAAATCTACGGAAACTAGAACGGCTGAGCGTAGTTTTAAATAATATAAACAAGATAGAAAACTACGCGTTTAAAGGTCTCGGCGAACTAACCACTCTGAATATATCGAATAATAACATATCGATTATAGAACCTAGCGCATTTGTCGGACTCTACAGATTGATGTCTTTAGATATAAACCGTAATTCGATATTAGAATTGGGTTCACGCACGTTTAGCATCGCTAACGCGGTAGGAAGTAGGCTAACCAGAACGATTAAGAATATTAATCTAAAAAAAAGTCGACTTAAAATCATCGAAAGCGGTTCTTTTATATTCGATGAAATGAATACAATAGATCTATCGCACAATAGAATAGCCGTCATTAACAAGAACGCGTTCGACGTGAAATCGATTCTTTATTTAAATCTAGAGGGAAATCGGCTAACCGCGATAGCTAGAAACGTTTTCCACGATTTAAATATCGAGATTAAACTCATACTATTCAACAACGAAATCGTTTGCGATTGTGAATTGCGTTGGATAAGAAATCACGACGAAATGCGGACGCAATTACGAAGCTATGAAAATAAAGACATCCGATGTGGAAACGTGGAGCTCTCGAGATATATTGAAGATATGAAGTGCTACGCTACTATAGCCTCCGGTTAATTATATATATATATATATATATATACAACTGCCCGTGTTGCTCAGTGGCTAAGGCGTCAGACACATAAGCAGTAGGACACGGGTTCGAGCCTCGTCCGGACCATTAATTAATTTTATAAAATGCGTCTTAAAATATTATTTAGAAGTGATCTTATATAATTGTGTATACATAAATGATCGGCTCTAGTTAAAACCATGGATGCCTTAACATGAGAGCGGCTTCGAAGGGACATTAGAGCCATATATGGTTATAACTGAAAACTTCATCTAATTTCCTGGATGGGATGAAAGGAATCCACCAAATAAAAATAAAAATAACAATAACAATATATATATTTATATTTATATAAATATATATTTTTGATTATTATTTATTCATAATTTAAATTTAGTAGAAACTTATCTAAAGCAACTCAGCGTTAAAATACGTTACTGTAAATACTACAAACTATGAATTATACTTTTATTATTTATGAATTATAGTATTTATTTATTATTAGTTTAGTTTGTATCGATAATTCAATTATAATTTTATTATTTACGAATTATAATATTTATTTATTATTAATTTAATTTATATTATAATTAAATTAAAATTATGATTATTTTATATATGTAGTTTTGCACACACACACATATATATATATATATATATATATATATATATATATATATATATATATATATACAGGGAAGTTACTACATATAGCGTTTATATCTTATAGAGAGTTACTATCAAAAATATTACTAACGAATATTATTAAAGAGCCACCTTAATAATAGAGATATAATTATATATATAATAGATTAGATAAGCACATATAACGTTATTAATAGTAAATAATACTATTGTTTTATTAATAATATGTTATGTATACTTTACAACTTTACATATATATATATATATATATATATATATATATATATATATATGTAAAGCACTGCAAATTATGTTGGCAACAGAGTAGCAGATGTATGGAACTCATTACCACCATATATCACTAATTCCCCTAATTTTATATTATTTACCAATCGACTACGCAAATATTATACTAATATTAGACTCATATGAGTCTCGGTAATATGTGTAGTACATTTTTGGAAAATACTATTTATGGATGACGGTTTGGACCTCATGGTGACAAGGAGTAAGGGAAGTAAGGGTGTCAGTCGCGATGCTATTTCCTAGCCCAATTTAGATCGCCCTATAGGGCATACAACACAGGAAGTTATCCACCCTTTCCTGAAAGTGGATTCCTCACCATGTGTGACAAGCGCCGTCTCCCCATTCATATTACAACCAATTAAACCAACATATCACATGTTATCAATACTAGAGGCATAATTAATTCATTATGTTTTTTATTGTATATATTCTATTTGTTCCTTTTTGTTTTGTTCATCCGTGATTCATGTCTCATTATATATACCTACTCGTTACCCCTAACCCTATAGGGTACATATAGGGTATATCCCACACACCCATGTCATTCGTACATATACTAAACTATTAATCTATCTATCTATCTATATATATATATATATATATATATATATATATATAATATAATTTTATTTTCCGAATATTCAACATAATAGATGGAAGGATATCCATAAGCCATAATTTAGATTATAATGAGAATATCCTTGTACATATATACAATAATATATTGATGATATAATAATAATAAAAACAAATAATAATAAAGACGTAGTACAAGAACCTCAATATTTAATATATATATATATATATATACATTTCTTATTGTATCCTATTATCATATGTTAATTCATTCACCAATCACTACTGTATCACTTTATCACTACTATTACCACCACCTATTGTTATCTTAACGTTCACTGCAGATGATTATGAATATCTAACCCACTGGATGGTATTCGAAGGATGTTGTTAGTACTACTATTGTAGTATATATATATATATATATATATATATATATATACATATATATATATATATATAGTATACTACTACTGTTTAACCATTACTATATATAGTATAATATACTATAGTATTATTATTACTCTATAATTATATATATATATATATATATATGATGATGATGATGATGATGTTGATGATATTAAATTTATTAGCACTAAAATAGGGTCTACAACCCCTTCGCTCGAGCGGAAAGCATATATATATATATGCTTGATTACTTGCTTATTTCGGGATTCTTTTTATTGATTCCCGGACAGTTATTGACTTCCAAACATCACGATTCACCATAGCCGCTCGTAGATCGTTTTCTCGTAGACCGGTATCACGCTCCAGAGTTTATATATATATATATATATATATATGTATATTATTGATGATGATGCTAAGTATAAGCGTAATACTAATAATAGTAACGGTGACGATGATGGGGATTACGATGAAGGTTTATTATGATAGTAATCAATAAGTGTAGTTTATTTTTGTATACCCAATAGTTGGTTACTAATTCTGAGTTATAAATATATATATATATATATATATATATATATATGTGTGTGTGTGTGTGTGTGTAATATTCATATAATTTTAATTTTCTATGTATAGTCGGAGATGTATAATCAATTAAGATAAATTATAATACTTTATCTAAATATTTTATTTACTGTCATAGTATTCCGCAGGATTTATCTATACACCGTGTATTATATATTACCTATTCCTGTTATATTTAACAATGTCCTATATATGTTGATTCTGAAAAAATCCTCTCTCGATCCTGATGATCTTATGAACTATAGTCCAATATCCCAACTTCCGGTAATCAGTAACGTGTAATCATGGAACGTGTAATCAGTTGACAATTGACATTTTATCTTGAGAATAACTATTTAATGGAAACCTACCAGAGTGCTTATAGAACACATTATTTCACTGAAACTGCTTTAAATAATATTACTGATACGCTCTATAAATCGCTCGACTCCTCTCATTGTGCGCAACTATTGCTACTCGACCTTTCGAGTGCGTTTGATACTTTAAACCACAATATTCTTATTGAACGCATTAAGCAACTTGGAATTGAAGGCTCTTCTCTCAGCTGGTTAACTTCATTTCTTAACGATCGAACTTCCTAAGTAAAAGTGAATGATTACATTTCGCCTCCCATTAATATACTATGTGGAGTTCCTCAGGGATCAGTACTCGGACCTTTATTATTTTGAATTTACTTACGTACTCTATCAAATATTATTAGTAAATTTCCTAATATTACCTACCATATATATATGCTGATGATATACAGCTAAATATTAAAATTCCTGTTAACTCGCTTAACTCTAACTTGGAACTTCTGGAATGTGCATCTGAAATCATTAATTGGCTTCTTAGAAACGATATACTAGTAAATACCTCGAAAACCGAACTACTAAATGTATCTAGGGTGTATACTAATTTTCCATCGGTAATCATTGATGGTAGGGTATACATCCTTCTGCTTAAGTTCGTAATCTTGGAGTTACCTTCGATAGCATAATATCGTTTGATGCTCACATTAGTTCTATCTCAAAATCTGCTAACTTTCATCTACGTAAGATTGCAATGGTCATACTAGAAAAAATTGCTCTAAGAGTAATACTAAGCTACTTATTAATGCTCTAGTATTATCCAGAATTGATTATTGCGGATAATTATTTAGTGACTTAAAGAATATAAAGGTCAATAAGATTGATAGAATTATTCGCGCTTCTATACGTCTTATTTACAATATCAATCGTAGTGAACATTTGAAAACAAATGAACACTAACATAATCTTAAATGGCTATTATTTAGAAAAATATGATGCAAACATCGTTTACTCTTTTTAGCTCATAAATCTATATTCCTAGGTAAGCCTGACTATCTACACAATCAAATGAAACGTCGTTGCATACTGAAGCAGATTCGAACATCTGATGCAATACTGTTGGAGAGCAATACTTTATTTAACGGATTTAGTAATCGCGCATTCTCCTCGCATATGGAATGTCCTACCGTACTAACGGAAGGTCTAATCCTTATATTGTTTCAGAAAGAAATTAAAACATTATTTAAACACTTCTAAATTTATTTTTGTATACGCTTTATTTAATCTTTATAACTAAGTTAATTTAATTTTAATTTTTGTTATTTTGTATTTTATATTCGTTTGTTTTTATTTTCGTTATTGTTATACACCAGAGAGGGCACCCGCTATATTGGTGTTTAAATAAACAATTCAATTCAATTCAATTCAATTAATTTGATAGAATTTAATTTGAGATAGACTATATATATGTATTATATTAAAATATTGACTAATATTAATTTCATATTAAAACAGTGTGTGTATTGTTACTGTACATTATTTATACTATAAATAAAATTCGAATAAACAGGTTATATACATATTACATTTTCGTTTATATTTATAGTTATTAACTAATTATTAACTAATAAAGTAAATATATTATATGACAATAAAAATCACTAATAATGTATACACATATTATTTCTCATAATATATATATACTTTACTATATGTAGTTAAATTTAGTATATCATATAGATTATATGTAATTAATAGATTAAGTAATATAGTTAATTTTATACTAGAATATCATTAAATAATTATTTATATTTTCAGAAAAAATAATAAACTGTCAGTTACAAAAAAGTTAGTAACAACTATGTATTTTGTGTGTATAATACAAATATATATACCTTACCTTTACGGATCGGGATTGATTCCCGAGCACTTTCGTCAATTTTCTTCCACGTTGTACTGTCTTTTATTGCTGTCTTTAGTTCTTCAGTCGTCAGTCCCGTATCTTTACATATCTGTTTTACATAAGTTTTTCTCGGACGTACAAGCTTTGTTGTTTTATGGTTCGGCGTCCACAACAAAACATCGTGTGCATGGTTCCATTTTTACAGCTAGTATATAAAAACGACTTAAAACTCACTAGTATATTCCTGTGATATTCCTAATTTTCTAACTTCATTTGTGTACATTTTTATTATCGTTTCGGGTGTGTGTTTTCAGTTGTATTTATATATATATATGTATTACGTTTATTTAGAAGTCGTATCTTTAGGGCACTATACGTATAGAAAGTAGATCGCGGGCCGTTTGCGGGTATCCGAGAACACGGACCGCTATCACCCGGGTGATACCCACGTTTACTTTTAAAACACCCCATTTTAAAATTAAATAACGAGCTGCCGATTTCAAATTGCACAATTGTACACTCGTACTCGTACATTATATCGGGCGATGTTCCGAAAACCACAAATATAAATACTTATATTTACAGTAAACGTATGTATCGTATTGTATTATAATTTAGTAAATATTATACATATATATATAGTATAACATTATAATATATATATATATATATATATATATATATATATATATATATATTGTATATACACTCACACATATCATTTATATATATACACTAAGATGTATATGATGAACATAAGTAACGCCTGCACGATACCTTTCCAGCGATACGACAACGTTCGGCTCTACCCTAGCCTCCAGCTCCACGAAACCACCGCCGCCCGTACCCAAACACATTAAAACGCCGGCTACGCCTAAACCTAGCAACTCGAGGTCCGCGCCTAAAGCCGACACACCGACGCCTAAAGCCGACACACCGACGCCTAAAGCCGACACATCGCCGCCTAAAGCCGACACATCGCCGCCTAAAGCCAGCACATCGCGGCCTAAAGCCAGCACATCCACGCCTAAACCGACGAAGACGGCTACGGAATCGTCGCTACTTCCGGTGGCGATACCGGAAGCCACGGAAGATTCGACGGCGATTTTCGGCTTGAAATTGTTAGTTAATGAAGTACTGAACGTGCACACGAATACGTGTTTATATAATCATTCTTACATACACCCTATAAACGTATACATACACCCTACAGGGATGATTATAATAATGAGTATAAGTACTAAATGTGAATGAATATGCGTACAGGGTGAATGAATACGTCTATAGGGTGTATGTATACGCCTATAGGGTGTATGTAAGACTTATTATAAGTTAAAGAATAATAATCGGTCGCTATATGAAATAATTATAACCACAACAATTTTACTTTATATTACTACAGAATTATGATAGCGTTTGGTAGAATTGAACAATTTCATACGTAATTTAATACTAGAGTCTACTCGTTGACACCAAATAATAATATATCGTATATGATATTAACATTGTATATATATATATATATATATATATATATATATATATATATATATATATATATACAGTACAGTCAGTGTTGGGCAACTACGAGATATAACAAACACTCGCACTAACTATCTATATATCTCTAACCAGCTCTCTGTATAATATTTAATTATTGTTGAATAAGTTCAGCCGCGCATTTATATCAGAAAGTGCACTTTAAAATCGCGTATGAAAATAACGGCACTTCTTAGTGGTGTCCAACACCGCACACGTAATATATATCATTACGTAATACACATAATTACGTAATAGATATCATTACGTAATACACTTCACACATATATTCGTTTTCGCCGCGTCGTACACTCGTCTGACTAATTATCATATTTATTTATTGTTTTGTTTTGCTATATATTATCGTCACACTAAACGAATCGTATAATTGAATTAGTATTTATCGTCATCATCACTATAACAATAGCATACTACGCATCGATATCGTAACCAACATCACCACAAACACCACCACATACACCACTACCTCCACCACCTATACCACTACATCCACCACCTATACCACCTACACTACTACATACACTACCAACACCACTACCTCCATCACCAACACCACCACCTACACCACTACCTCCACCACCAACACCACCACCTCCACCACCACCACCACCACCACCATCAGCACCCCTATTATCATCACCCAATCGAACACGCACCCCTAGCGTGTTTTCCCTCGAGGAGCTGTCGTCCATCACGGAGCTCATCGGAGACTGCATCATCGGGGTGAACGAGGACATCAATAGGGTGGACGAGACATTTCTGTAATCAATCTAATGTACATAATAACACTCGTAATATTTATTATCGATCGCTTTTTATTAAAGAAAATATACCTACACCGTGTAGATGAATGTTTTCTATAATAAATTTAAAGTAATTCACGATCGTAATAGTTATTAATACGTTGATTAATTGCGGCGTATTCATATGTATAATCGATAGTATAGAGTTAAACTAAATACATAATACGAACTGAAATATAAACAAAGAATGTAAATATGTTAAAGTTATCGTACACATTGGCAACATGTTGTCGTGTGCACATAATCAAATATAAAAATGATATACATATATATATATATATATATATATAATAATAATAATAATAATAATAATAATAATAATAATAATAATAATAATAATAATAATAATAATAATAGTTTATTTAGACACTTAAATAATTGTATGAACAATTCTCTAAAGTTTAATCAAAATAATGTTAAAAAATGATAATAAACTATAATTCTTCAGTCTTTTGCGGAAGATTGAAAATTAATTATAACTTCTTATTACCAGAGGTAGCTTATCCCACATCGATATAGAGGACATCCCGTAAGATCTCTTTGTAATTTATACTTTGATGTTCTATTAACGAAACTAAAATTAAATTATAAATACAATTTAAATTAAAACATTATTAAATTGAATCATAAATTAAATATTGTAAAGTTAAAACTTTACGAAATTAAAAATAATAATAATTTATTATATATATATATATATATATATAAGTATATTGGAAAATGGGAGAGGTGTGGGGTCATCCAAAATCCGGTTGACGGTCGACAATACCTAAACGTCGACTAATATATTAGTATCACATCTGATGAAGCACTAAAGTCTACAGAAGGCGACCAGCGACCCATTATAGTGAACGACGATTGGCTAATACGTGTTTGTGCGAGTAATATATGATTATCACGTGAACATTCCGACCAATAACGAGCGACTATAACTTATCACTTAACGATAACTGGCAAATCAGGAGATTCGTATGAAACGAGTAGGTTTCCTATAAAAGTTCAAATAATTATTAGTAACTCTGTTAGTAAGTGAATCTGTTTACCTGAATTATATGTTAGAATTAACAAAGCATGGTTAATAATATACATTATATAATACCATAATTAAAGTTACCACTAATTACCCCATATTAGACTTATTTTTATATGTTTATAATTTGTCAGTTATTTATTTCCTATGTATGTTTTACTAACGAGTTATTGTATAATCGCTGTTTAAATAACTCACTCGAATTGTTATAGTATGAATACAATTATACATATATGTAATAGAACTATAGTGGTCCACTAGTAAACCGGTTATAACCTCTATAACAAAATCATATATGAGTCATATATCATATAATATGATACATTCTACTTGCAATTTTAAATGTTGGTCTTTCACAATTCTTCATATTTCCACTTTTTATCTATAGACGTTTTATTTACTTAAGGTGAACATCGCATTCAGCGTATCGTTACCGCTTTCTTTCAGCCTGTACGGTAGGACCTACACGGGCGGGTCGTTTACTATCTAAAGGAACGTTTCTATAGTATTTAAATTAATAAGTAATGGATAATATGTCGATGTTATATGCCTATACACTGTATAGTATACAGTGTATATATATATATATATATATATATATATATATATATATATATATATATATATAGATACATTTACACATTAAAACATCAATCAATGAACACACCCATATAGACGAAAATACAGTAATACCAAAGATTTTCCGAAGGAAAGATATAACACTTACGCGAAATCGTGTAATTCGAATTTGTATACAAAATACCCTGGTGCCACCTATAGCGGGTTACTTTTAGGAACTATGCGTTGTTTATAATGTAAATTCGTATTTAACTATACACTTTTAAAATGTTAAATAATATGCTTTAAATTAATATTTATATGATGAAAACTAAGTGTTCATTACTAATATATAACAAACAAATATGATATTTATGTTTTAAATGCTATAAGTATATATTTAGTGAGTAAAAGCTAATTTATATTGCATGTAATTTAATAGAGAAATGAAAACATTGTTGTATGCAAACAGAACCGAACCTAAATCTATTTCAGTGATTTCGATACTACTGCTAGCATCGGTTGGGGCTATAACTAAATTACGTTGCATGCATAGGGAGTGTTATATCTTTGCTTCGCAAAATCTTTGGTAATACTAAAGCGTTACTTAGCGCGATGTCACTTTAACACATCGGTACTACACTCTTACAATACTACATAGTGTATACATAGTGCAAACTATAGCGTATACACACTTATCACTGCTGATATATCGCCTTAACCTATAAACCCACCCAAACCCGACACTACGTACTTATCTGGCCGCGGTCTACGTTACTGTAACGGAGGTCAGCTGATCAGCGAGTTAGCCACGAGGAAATCGCCGAGTTAGGCGTTCACTTTTTGTAGAAAAGCGGAGAAATATATATAATTAGGTTAAACGGGCGATTACGTTAAGGGTAAGTATCTCGATAAGCGGGCTTCTTAAATTACCCCGCGGCGTAAAACCCGAATCCGATCGGAATAGTACAATAAATATATTAATCGTAACTCGCCGCTTTTCTGAGAAAATGAACTTATCCTATAGGACCATATATACATAACATTATTATCGATATTATCGAAGGGAGCTAAGCTTAACCGTAGCGACATCGGCGTAGCAACAGCTGTACATCAATACCCTATAGGGCATTGATTTCTTAAGGGGATACCTCATAGCTGTTTCATTTCTCATATATTTATACAATATCCATTGAGTAGTAGGCATTTGAATAACACTACGAATTACCTATCTAATACACGTAAAATAAACAAAATGGCGGCGGTGTGCGGCCTCCCCTTAAGGGTATACTTATAGCCGGCAAGTTCTCACACGTGTCCTACTAGCGGATACAAAGCGTTGATATAACGGTGTTCAGTCCGTCTGTCCGTGCTGACATAACCACACCACGAGACCCCGGGGAATACCTCGTGTACAACCGGACAATGGTCAATATTCTTCATTTGACGTCCACGGCCACGTGACAGCTACCGGACATGCGCATGTAACCATGGTTACGGGTACAGGATGTTGTGTTATCACCCGTAACGTGTACGACGTGCGTGGTATATCAGTATACGTACGGCTTCGGTTCGTACTCGATGACCTATTTTCACTTTGAATTTGAATATACAAATGTTTGAATTGAAACAAGTTTGTACATACATATTACTTTATTTTACTTAGTAAACTATTTGTCTGGGGTAGATAGCTCAGTGGGACAACCAAAAGCTAGTGAGCCAGAGGTCGCGGATTCGATTCCAGGCAGTTCTTGTTTTTATCTTGTGTTTATCAAGAACTTAATAAACAATTAATCAAAACACTAGAAAACAAAATGTTACTATTTGTATTGTCCCCTCGCAGTTATTTATATAAGTCTATAACTTCTTGAAGGGTCCATTTGTATCCGCTATTTGTATTGTATTTAATATATATAGGTATATATATTAATATACCTAGTATTGTGATTTCAATAAATAAATATTACTATTATTATTTTGAATATATTAAAGAAATACATTCGTCATAAGATAGAAGCCAATGAAGGGAACCTGTAGCCATACCAGTATTCTGCAGAGAATACACCATGGTATAGTGCACCCTAACTACTACACTAAATGGCCGAGTTTTGTATAACAGTACAAATATTTATTATTGATTTAATTATTAATAAAATTATACGCCCCTCCCCCTTAACGCCCCTCCCCCTTAACGCCCCTTTCCGAGTAACTCGTCACCTACGGGAAACACCGGTACACGACCGGAACATACTATAATGTCCGGAACATACTATAATGTCCGGAACATACTATAATGTCCGGAACATACTATAATGTCCGGAACATACTATAATGTCCGGAACATACTATAATGTCCGGAACATACTATAATGTCCGGAACATACTATAATGTCCGGAACATACTATAATGTCCGGAACATACTATAATGTCCGGAACATACTATAATGTCCGGAACATACTATAATGTCCGGAACATACTATAATGTCCGGAACATACTATAATGTCCGGAACATACTATAATGTCCGGAACATACTATAATGTCCGGAACATACTATAATGTCCGGAACATACTATAATGTCCGGAACATACTATAATGTCCGGAACATACTATAATGTCCGGAACATACTATAATGTCCGGAACATACTATAATGTCCGGAACATACTATAATGTCCGGAACATACTATAATGTCCGGAACATACTATAATGTCCGGAACATACTATAATGTCCGGAACATACTATAATGTCCGGAACATACTATAATGTCCGGAACATACTATAATGTCCGGAACATACTATAATGTCCGGAACATACTATAATGTCCGGAACATACTATAATGACCGGAACATACTATATTGAACGGAACATACTATAATGTCCGGAACATACTATAATGTCCGGAACATACTATAATGTCCGGAACATACTATAATGTCCGGAACATACTATAATGTCCGGAACATACTATAATGTCCGGAACATACTATAATGTCCGGAACATACTATAATGACCGGAACATACTATAATGTCCGGAACATACTATAATGTCCGGAACATACTATAATGTCCGGAACATACTATAATGTCCGGAACATACTATAATGTCCGGAACATACTATAATGTCCGGAACATACTATAATGTCCGGAACATACTATAATGTCCGGAACATACTATAATGTCCGGAACATACTATAATGTCCGGAACATACTATAATGTCCGGAACATACTATAATGTCCGGAACATACTATAATGTCCGGAACATACTATAATGTCCGGAACATACTATAATGACCGGAACATACTATATTGAACGGAACATACTATAATGTCCGGAACATACTATAATGTCCGGAACATACTATAATGTCCGGAACATACTATAATGTCCGGAACATACTATAATGTCCGGAACATACTATAATGACCGGAACATACTATAATGTCCGGAACATACTATAATGTCCGGAACATACTATAATGTCCGGAACATACTATAATGTCCGGAACATACTATAATGTCCGGAACATACTATAATGTCCGGAACATACTATAATGTCCGGAACATACTATAATGTCCGGAACATACTATAATGTCCGGAACATACTATAATGTCCGGAACATACTATAATGTCCGGAACATACTATAATGTCCGGAACATACTATAATGTCCGGAACATACTATAATGTCCGGAACATACTATAATGTCCGGAACATACTATAATGTCCGGAACATACTATAATGTCCGGAACATACTATAATGTCCGGAACATACTATAATGTCCGGAACATACTATAATGTCCGGAACATACTATAATGTCCGGAACATACTATAATGTCCGGAACATACTATAATGTCCGGAACATATTATAATGTCCGGAACATACTATAATGTCCGGAACATACTATAATGTCCGGAACATACTATAATGTCCGGAACATACTATAATGTCCGGAACATACTATAATGTCCGGAACATACTATAATGTCCGGAACATACTATAATGTCCGGAACATACTATAATGACCGGAACATACTATAATGAACGGAACATACTATAATGTCCGGAACATACTATAATGTCCGGAACATACTATAATGTCCGGAACATACTATAATGTCCGGAACATACTATAATGAACGGAACATACTATAATGTCCGGAACATACTATAATGTCCGGAACATACTATAATGTCCGGAACATACTATAATGTCCGGAACATACTATAATGTCCGGAACATACTATAATGACCGGAACATACTATAATGAACGGAACATACTATAATGTCCGGAACATACTATAATGTCCGGAACATACTATAATGTCCGGAACATACTATAATGTCCGGAACATACTATAATGTCCGGAACATACTATAATGACCGGAACATACTATAATGAACGGAACATACTATAATGTCCGGAACATACTATAATGTCCGGAACATACTATAATGTCCGGAACATACTATAATGTCCGGAACATACTATAATGTCCGGAACATACTATAATGACCGGAACATACTATAATGTCCGGAACATACTATAATGTCCGGAACATACTATAATGTCCGGAACATACTATAATGTCCGGAACATACTATAATGTCCGGAACATACTATAATGTCCGGAACATACTATAATGTCCGGAACATACTATAATGTCCGGAACATACTATAATGTCCGGAACATACTATAATGTCCGGAACATACTATAATGTCCGGAACATACTATAATGACCGGAACATACTATAATGTCCGGAACATACTATAATGACCGGAACATACTATAATGTCCGGAACATACTATAATGTCCGGAACATCCTATAATGACCGGAACATACTATAATGTCCGGAACATACTATAATGTCCGGAACATACTATAATGTCCGGAACATACTATAATGACCGGAACATACTATAATGTCCGGAACATACTATAATGTCCGGAACATACTATAATGACCGGAACATATTATAATATCCCGAATATACTATAAAACCCCGAAGTTTCCTTCACTTATATATTCTCTTTGAGTATCCTTCTATGCACATACATGTTTCAATGTATAATATTTAATTGCAGTATGATTTACTCCGGCCAAACACCTCGAAAGTCAATTTGACTATTTTGTTTAGCCATTTATTGTTAAAAATTAATTTTTTTTGCAATAATAAATTATCCTTATCCTTATCCTTATCCATATCCGTAATGAACCTACCGGCGCACGCGTACATAATTCACCGCTACGGAATTGTTTACGAACCAGAAACGGCCGTAAACGCGCGCACATGATTCGCGATCTTCACCGCGCGCGCTCGCGTTATTAACGAACGTTTAACAACGCTTTTCTACAATGTGATGTACGTTATATATTATTTACCCAATCTTATATAGAAAGTATACTTGTAACTTAGTTGTAGATCTATATATATATATATATATATATACTGTTCGGCATGCATAAACCAAGGCGTTTTCTTATTAAATGTAAACCCAATGTTATTTTTTGTACCATGTCGATTTGGGTCAATTCATATCTATTTATTCTTCCATATTTATGCTTATTTATTTTTTGTTTACCTAATAAATTATATATATATATAGGGTTAAGTTTTAATTTTGTTATGGTTTTTTTTAACTGCATCACTTCCCGAGTACATTACATCACCTATTGAACATTAAGAGCGAACACGGGCGAAGCCGGGCCCCGGCCACCTAGTATATATATATATATACATATATATATATATATATATATATACAGATACACGTTCGTATGTAGGTATATATATTCGGTCGTATTTCTTACCGGGTACTTACTAATTCTAAGTTATTTAGTTATAACCAAATCGTTTATCGCGTAATTTCCATTACGATATAACCACACCTTAATAGTTGTTTCATAGTACGATACGGCTATTCTGCGGCTATTCTGCAGCTATTCTGCGGCTATTCTACGTATACGTACACGCCGTAGCGGGCAGCGAGTTATTTATTTACTAATTACGAAAATAATAAATCGAACGATTTAAAATTTTATTTTTACCGATATTACGAATATATATTTTTAAACGTGAATATATTTCTATTATCTATAATTATGAATATGTTATTATCGTTATGTTTGTTTACGTATTTCTCTAGTACGGCTAGTCAAATCTCCGTGAGTATTACACATTTATATATGTATATATATATATATATATATATATATTACATATTTAAATTATATAAATCTATATCGTATATTTAGAGGGGGAGATCCACCTTCATGATTATCTCGTGATAGTAACGCAATATTTCTGTTGATCATTTCGCGTAAAACTCGTATCTTAATTCTCCGTGTAAATATGAAAAAATACCATGTTTTATAATACATATTGTAACAGTTATGAACAATCGTCAAAGCTAAAAGCGGGGGAAAATCATAGCATTTGCGAGCCATCGTTCGTACTGCTTGTTATATTGTTATAATTAGATTTATGATATATTATAATATATATATATATATATAGGCGCAATAATGATTTTTTGGTTGGGGAGGAGGGAGGGGTGAATGATATCACATAATGTTCATAACAATATCAGATAAACTATTAATTATTTACTATAAAAGATATATTGTATAAATTGTAAAAATATATATAAATTAATTATAATATATATAGATATATTTATTTATAGATATTGCTCTTCTCCGAATATTATAACCAATGATATTATCCCTTATATTCTCAATGGCGATATCATCTAATATACAATTGTGATCGTGTTACATCATCAGTGCATTTAATCTATTCTGTTTCATATTATATCTTAATCTTATTTTTACACGTTTTAGATTAGAAATGTTCTCTTATAGAACAGAGTTTGTAGGTTTGTCTATAATTATTTTAAGTAATGTTATGGAATTCGAGAAAAGTACTTTATAGGTTGATTATGTTTTTTAATTATCAAAAACTTCATTCAAATTTATATATGTTTATCCTTTTATTATAGCCTCTATTTTCAGCTCATTTACATATAATTCAGTGTATTTCGTTATCTATTAATATAAATAAAATTATAATATTTAATAACAATCTTTATAGCAACACATAATCAGATACTATCATATATATAGTATATATAACTATAGTATATTATAATTAATTAATATATCCATTTTAAACTTTATTGATTGATAATATATTTAAGCAAATATATAGTAGAAATATATAATGAAAGTATAACGTATTATGTAAACATAACATAACTATTTGTTAACGATAATATCCATTATAGAAATAAACAAAGAATAATACGTACTTATAAAATTAAATAAATTAAAACGTTTTACAGTTACCGATTATTGCTATATTTTAAACAATTTCTATATGTTTATTCTATTTTTCATTGGCTACCAATACACGTTATAATATGACTATATATAATATTATATACCGATATTAAAATAGTATCCTAATATAAATTATTTTATATATATATATATATAATATTATATATATATAACATAAATATCTATTTGGAATTCAATTAATATATTTTTTTAAATATTTTATAAAAATTTAAATTTGAAATTAATAATACATTACATTCTTAATGGATCTCTATAGAAACTATTGACATGCTACGAACTTTTATAATATATGTTTCTACAGTCCACATATTGTTATATCGTGTGACCCACATACTATTTTATTAATACTTATAAGTACTTACTAATATGATTTAATGATCTTGTTTAATTTGTTCCCTAAAGTTGATACGGTGATTAAGTGCTTGCATCTGAATAATTCCCCTTTTTATTATTATTTTTTTATTATATCATTTGTTAATTTTTTATCTTAACCATATGTAACATGGCATTTATAAATCATTATATATATTCGTCTATATTCGTTATTTGTTTTTTATTATTATTATTGTTTTATGTCATTTTGTTTGTTTTAAACAATAAACTATATCTATCTATCTATCTATTTATCTATTATTATGGAATATTTATTTAAACTATTAGTAAACTATTAAATATTTGTATTAATGTTTTTACATTGTTTATATCAGCCAATGAAAATACACAAATATTCTTATAATCGAAGATATAAGATTTAAATTCATAAAAAATAAGATATATATATATATATATATATATATATATATATAGGTAAATGTGTCTAAGACGGGCCATTTTTATGTTATCGAATACGATTTGTATTTATGACGAGAAATTAATGACATTTTAGCACGATTTAGATATTACATACGTCTATAAAATTATAATTTAACTTTGTGTATTATGTTATGTAACGTCGTAAATGTACCCTGTCCGTCGGACAATGTCGGTCGGACAGTGTCCGTATTGCGATCCGGAGTTTGTAATAGTGGCCAAGTGGTTTTAATACGGACCGGCTAAAACATCCAATAGATGGCCAAACCTGTTTTCATTTTCAATACAATTAATTGATCCATTGATAATGCTATTTTCACGCTATATGAATACTTATCACGCATAGTATGCGTGCATACTTTAATTTATTTCAGTGATTTAAACTAAATTGAACAATATATTATAATGTATATTATAATGTATATTATAATGTATATAGTGTAATACACTATAGTGGTATCCCACTACAAGTATTTCCGGCAAAATATTTTTAATATTTTTAACTTTACAACGATTTTCTATCAAGTTAACAATAATTTTAGTAACCCCTTACTTTCCGGCAACTTACCTGAAATATAATAAGTTTATAGGGCGTATCCCATTACAACTTGATATACAATGGTTTGGGATACCCCCTTAAGGGGATGTCATACGACGCTCGCCTCTCTATGTATAGAGATAGCAAATAATGGGTCTACACAAAACTAGGCGCGCAGAATTCTATTCATTGAATTGAGATAATTTTGTATATTCTATTCAATATATGTATACACATGCTATTACATATTATTACGTTTTAAATGTATACACATGCTATTACAGAACGTAATTTTTATAATATATATTATATAATATATAGATATATATATGCACACATTTTAATTTGTTAATTTATGGAATTTTTATAGAAATTGTTATTTTTTGCAATTATACACATACAAATTTAGATAAATTCTCCTGTAATAGTATTCATATATATATATATGTTATTTATATAATGCAATAACAATTAGTAGAATAAATATATACACACCTAGCGCGAAATAAATATTCTGAGAAAACAGCATTTGAATATATATGAATACATTAAATATCATATATAATGAATATATATAAACCACTTGTTATGTTATTTATAGACTATTTTCATAAATAATTGTTTACAGATATTAAAAAACAAATCATAAAATATATTTTACTTTTATACTATAGTATTATGAAATACATTTTTTTTAATAAACATTTTTTAGTAGTAGTAGTAGTATTAGTAGTAGTAACCTTGTAACTTTGTAACCTAATGGTTTATACACTGCCATCAACATCGTGTGAGTTTTCGGCCGTGTTTTCGGAGTTATTTATACGCAATTTCGAACAGGTGTGTTTTTAATTTACGTTTAAAGAGAGGGGTTGAAGTGATTTCTCTTATTTTGTAAGGTAGGTTATTCCATAATTTTGGGGCGGATATTGAGAATGCTGTTTCTTGTTAGCGTGATATGTGTTTTGGATTATGTATAAGTAATTTGTATTTATTGATTTTACGTTGTATTCTAGATGTGTTATTTTCTATTAGTATATCAGTAAGGTAGTCGGGGTGATTGTGATGAATGACTTGGTGGGATATCAGTAAGGTTTTGTATTGGATTCGTTGTGTGATGGGAAGCCAGTGAAGAGATTTTAGGTATGGAGTTATGTGAGTCCTGGAGTATTTGGGGATTCTGTAGACAGTTCGTGCAGTGGAATTCAGTAATCGGTTGAGTGGTATTAGTGAGTTTTTGGAGAGTCTATGAAGTATAAAGTTACAGTAGTCAAGTCGTGGAAGTATGAGGGATGTTGCTAGTAATTTTGATAGTTCTGTGGTTATAGATGGTCTTATTAGTCTAATTGTGTGTAGTGTTCGGTTAATAGATTTGAATAAATCAATTGTATATTGGGTGAATTTCAATGTTTGGTCGATTGTGATTCCGAGATTTTTTACGCAGGGGGAGTATTTTATGTCGTGGTTGTTTATCTGAATGAGTGGGACGATTGGTATGGTTTTTGTGGTATTGATTAGTATTGCTTGTGTTTTATGGGTGTTTAGTGATAGTGAGTTGGTTGAGAGCCAGCGTCGAATATCTTCTAGACAGTTGTTTAGTGTAGCTATGTTTGTTGGTGGGTTTGGTAAGTTGCAGTAAATTTGTAAGTCGTCATCATAGGTGTGGAAGTGAATATCAGGGTAGTTATCAAATATATCCAATAGGGGAGATATGTATATATTAAAGAGGATGGGGCCTAGGACGGATCCTTGTGGAACTCCATGTGATAGTGTGCGGGGTTTGGTTTTATGTTTTTCTATGTATATTGAGTATGTTCGGTCACTGAGGCAAGAACTACTCCACTTAGTCCAATGCTTTCGAGGCGATGTAACAGTATAGTATGATCAATTGTGTCGAAAGCAGCAGATAAGTCGAGAAGAACTATGATTGAGGGATGTTGAGTAGGGAAGAGTCGTATTTTGTCAAGTATGTGTGTTAGTGCTGTTTCTGTGCTTTTATAAATCGTATAGGCACTCTGATATTTATTAAGTATATTATTAGCGTTTAGGTAAGTACTGAGTTGAGAGCAGACTGCTCTTTCTAGTGTTTTAGATATATATGACAGGTTAGATATCGGGCGGTAATTGGAAAGAGTGGATTTTTCTAGTGATGGGTTTTTTATGATAGGAGTGACGAGTGCCAGTTGCATTGAGGTAGGAACGATACCTGTAAGAGATCTATCGATTATAGTTTTATAGTGGGGTGTAAGTCGGGTAGATAGTATATGCAGTAATGGAGTTGGTATTGGATCAAGTTTGCATGCAGATTTGACAGCCTGTAGGAGCGAGTCGATAGTTGTCAAAGTTGGGGTGTTAAAAGTGTTAAATTTATATATGGAGATTGTTAACTGTGGTAGCGTTAGAGATGGAAGGGAATTGATTATGTTAGTTATCTTGTTATTGAAGTAGGTGTCGAAATGTATAGGCATTGATTGTAATGGAATGTCTGGGAGAATGCGAGTTGTAGCACGGCCGAGTAAAGAGTACGATATCTCAAAGAGTTTTTTAGTATTATTCCCAGCAGCCTTAATCGTGTCAATATAATAGTCTTGTTTAGCTCTTATGATCATATGTCTATATATTGTAGATTGCTGTTTAAAAAGAAGCAGGTCATCATTACTTTTAGATCTTCTCCATATTTTTTCTGCAGCTCTCAGCTTGCGTTTAGTTGTAGAAAGTTGGGGGCTGAACCATTTAGTGTTGTTGCGTTTAGTGATTGTTTTGGTGATCAGGGGTGCATTTTTGTCCATTGTTTTTGTAATGAGCATATCGAAATTTGTGATGTCAGTGGGGTCAGAGGAAATATTTAGTAGTTTGTTAAGGTCGTCGATGAAGTTAGTGGTGTTTATGCTTTTGATTTGTCTGTAATGTATGGTTGTAGGTTGTCGTTTGTGTTTAGTAGTAGTAGTAGTAGTAGTAGTAGTAGTAGTAGTAGTAGTAGTAGTAGTAGTAGTAGTAGTAGTAGTAGTAGTAGTAGTAGTAGTATTAGTATTAGTAGTAGTAGTAGTAGTAGTAGTAGTAGTAGTAGTAGTAGTAGTAGTAGTAGTAGTAGTAGTAGTAGTAGTAGTAGTAGTAGTAGTAGTAGTAGTAGTAGTAGTAGTAGTAGTAGTAGTGGTAGTAGTAGTAGTAGTAGTAGTAGTAGTAGTAGTAGTAGTAGTAGTAGTAGTAGTAGTAGTAGTAGTAGTAGTAGTAGTAGTAGTAGTAGTAGTAGTAGTAGTAGTAGTAGTAGTAGTAGTAGTAGTAGTAGTAGTATTAGTAGTAGTAGTAGTAGTAGTAGTAGTAGTAGTAGTAGTAGTAGTAGTAGTAATATTAGTAGTAGTAGTAGCACTTCTGACTAAATATGTTATAACTCTGCATAATAATAGATTGATCTAGATATTCAGGAAATATAAGGTGTATAGCCTTATGCGTAATACACAATAGCATATGTTTACAAATGTATCTAAACTTAAGCCAGACTATTTATCTCATTAAAGCATATATAGAAACTATTTAGGAAAAGTTTAGTTTATATAATACACTGATAGCACAACGTTGTACATTAGGTTAACAGGTAAATTATAATTTATTTGTGTATACACAATAGTGAACAGCAATAGATATGTCTACTGAATACTAGCGAGTGAATTAAATATTAGTCATGGCAAATGTAAGCTTATAACGAGATTTTCTAATATTATATTGCAAATAGTTGGCAGTGCGTATCATGTTATTAATGTGTGAAGAGTAGTATAGATGAGAGTTTATAGTGAAACTAAGGGTTGGTATAGATTTAGAATTTGGAAGAGGTAGTAGAAAAGGATGAATGATTTATAGAGAATAACTGGGTCTTGAGAACATGATAATATAAGATTTATTCATATTTAAGGAAATGATGTTATGAGAGAACTAATGTGTGAGATCATTAATACAATTAAAAATATACATTTGAATATGACCAGAATAACTAGAACTATGGAATGTTATATATCTATATATAGCTATATATCTGAAGATAGCTAAAGATCGGCATAAAGATGGTAGTTAATATTATGATATTTGTGAAACATGATTTTATAGGAAGAGTATAAATAATGAACAATATATATAGCCTATAGGTCCAAAAATAGAGCCTCGTTGAACACCATATATATTAACATAAGTAGGAAACAATGAGTAGTTAATCTTCACCGAAGATGTTCTAGTTGAAACAAAATACATAAACCAGCTGTAGAATTGACCGTGTAAACTAATTTCATTAAGTCTAATGGAAATAATATTATGTAGAAAGTATAAAAAGTTATAAAGCCCCATGCTATCTCGTACTACTATACTTATCTAGTGTTTTTGATACGTTATATACAATGTAACTAGTAAATCAATATTTGAAAAATGTTCGTATAAATGTAAATAATTTACAAAAAGCAACATTCTGTATATTTTTTGAAAATAAAACAAATTTGTAAAATATTAAAAAAGAATACGAACATTTTACGAACATAATATGCATAGTTTATAATAAAATTAAAAAAAAAATAAAACACGAAGTTTGCAAAACATTTTAAAATTATTTACGCAAATATACAAAAATGATTATCGAAAATGTTATGAAAATAATTTACAAATAAAACTCAAATTTTTTTGAAAATAAAACACGAAGTTTGCAAATCTTATATTAATATAAATTAATTAATATATTAAAATTATTAAAATATTTAATTACATTATTTTAAAATATAAATTTTATTGCAGATAAAAGTTTAAATTTAAAAAAAAGTCTACTATCTATTTATTTCGTAAATAAATATAAAATAGATAAAATGATTCATTCTTAAAATTGATTTTGATTATATATATTTCTATGCATGTGTAATATGTAACGTCACTATTGATTGTTATTCAATGTCAAATAATGGAGGATAGGTCTTCGAACACCAATTAATAAACCACTTTCTTCGGTTAAATTAATTGTTGAATCATTTGATATAAAACATGATATAAAACATATTTAGTAATATATTTTATTATATTTATTCTAGGTTATATATATATATATAACCATATATTTTTTATTATATTCTCAATATCATTTATTTGTGATTTGCAAATGTGTTGATTGTTGGTTAAATATTTATTAAATTCTGAAAATGATGTGTTAAGTTTGTAAATGATTTTCGAAAAATGTATGAATATAATTGACAATTATTTGTGGGTTAGAAATTAATTATAAATTGAATATAGAATATTAATTTCGAAAATTTTTCAAAAATAATTAAAAATTATTTGTAAAGTTCGCAAAAATGTGTCCACAAAAGTTTAGAAAACTTTTGTAAATTATTTTCAAATCTTGTTTACTGGGATTACTCTATTTTACTATTCATTACAGAATATATTGAATCAAATAATTTAAATCTTTTTAAAGTTATTATTATTAAAATAAACAATAAGAATAATAATTATTAAAAAGAAATACATTTATTGTGTTTACAAATATTAAATGATCTATATTATCATCAGATAGCCTATTACTATTTGTTGACAATATATATCCTGAAGTTGAAATCATTTATTAACTAGTAACTAGTGTTGCTTGTGAAAGAAATGTTATGTAGACTTGGTTATATTGATTACTTCTGCCTCCACAATTTACAACCTCCTTAATTAAATGATTATTAGGAAAAGTAATTCATTTATATATATATATATTATACAATTTATATATCGTATAAATAAAAATAAACTATATTATAGAATAATATGTTGGTATTATATATATGTAAACATTATTAACAAAATAAAATATATTTATAATCGGAGAAGCTTAACAAAATAGATTTAGCTTATCATTTAGATGTGAACTCCCCTTTAGATATAACAATATATATATATATATATATATATATATATATATATATATATATATATTTATATATATATATATATAACGAGTACATTATATATATAGTATATATTATATACATATATTAAAAAATACACTAAATATAAAATTAAGTATATAAATAGTTATTATATAACCTAATTCATATATTTCAATACGTATTATGAGTAAAGCGGCGCTACCCACTTCAACAGGGCTACTGCGAAAACGACAAATCGTGCGTGTGGATAAATATCAATAAACCGCATTTCAACGAACACATCTTGGACAGCTACGACGCAGATACTGTCGTTAGAGTTAACATTCAGTCGCACAACGACGTCCAGGTGAATTTAAACGCTGCGATATTTCAGAGGGCGTTAACAAATATAAAAATATTGAGATGCGAGAATTTCGAGTTAACTAATTTCACGGGCGTCAATTCCGACGTAGAAAATATTTCCTTCTCTAATTTAAAAATTCGACGAATAGAAATCCACTATTTTAAAAAGTTAAAGCAGTTGAAATATCTAAACGTAGTCTTTAATAATATCACTAACTTACAAAACTACGTATTTAAAGATCTTAGAAAGTTAATTATTTTGAATATATCGAATAATAATATACAAATTATAGAAACTAATGCATTTTCTGGACTATATTTATTGTCTACATTAGATATACACTTTAATTCAATATGTATATTAGATAGGCGTACGTTTAACATACTCGATATCGTAGGAAGTGATTTAACCAAAACAATAACGAATATAAATTTACATAAAAATGAACTTAACATTATCGAAAGCGGTTCGTTTATATTCGATGAAATGTATTCAATAGACCTGTCGTATAATAGAATAGCTATCATTAACAAGAACGCGTTCGATGTCAAATCGATTGTTTATTTAAATCTAGAGGGAAACCTTCTCTCTTCGATATCTAGGAATGTATTCTACGATTTAAATATCGAAATTAAACTTATATTATTTAATAATAAAATCGTATGCGATTGTAAATTAAAATGGATCAGAAATCATAACGGAATGTTGACGCAATTACAAAAATATGAAAACAAAGATATACGATGTGGAAAAATAGAATTATCAAAATATATCGAAGATATGAAATGCTACATTACCCTAGCTTCTGGTTAATTATATATATATATATATATATATATATACATACTTAAATATATTAGAAATGTAATATATACAATGATATATAAATGACTATAACATATATAATTTACATATATATATATATATTTATATATATATATATATATATATATATCATTTAAATTCTAAAAACTATAGTTCGTATCAATTGATATATGAAGTATTGATTACGGTAGATTTATTTATTCAAATTTAATTTAATTTGAATTAATAACTTATGAAATTAAATCGTTATTACAATATAATAATGTATATTATATAGTATATTAACATAAGTTAATACCAGGACAGTCAAATCGTGCTTACGCATACTAGAAGCTACAGTACGTCTGAGATATAGGATATCGTAGATATCGAATTATTTTGTACAGTATTAACATATTTTAATATTACATATTTAAAAATAAATTAGCTATCTTAAAAGTCAAATTTTAAGTGTTCTGAGCTAGCGGTAGTTGCTTTATACAAAATAATTCAATGTGTATATTGTAATATTTTTAGCCAAATGTATCTATTTATATAAATATATATATATATACATATATATAATTATTTAAATAAATATTATATAAACATAATAATTTTACAATTTAATTTGAAAATTGTTTAAACGAGTATTTTGATTCCGCTATTGTTTGTATATCTCACATTTTCTTTTTATATTTTTATAATTATAAACAATATCGCGTTGACAAGATTATATATTTTTATTGTTATTTTTATTTCGGTGGAGTTCTTTCAACCCATCCAGGACTTTGATGAAGTTTCACTTATAACAAAAAGTTCATCGGAATTCCATTTATGTTAAGGCATATGTTACCGATTTATTTATAAAATATTTATTAAGAAAATAGTTGTCCATGTTATGATAGAAAACTATGTATAACAAACGATAATTATATATATATATATATGTGATAGTTTTTAATCACAGATAGATATGAATGTTTTACTTTATGAACTTACGTGGGTATAATCGTTAGGGTATAATCATTAGGGTGTGATCGTTAGGGTATGATCATTAGGGGGTGAACGAGAAAATGAAAAACAAATAAAAAATATAAAAATAATAAGTTTGATGATTTAGTGATTAGAGGTAGGAGAGAAAATAAGTATTACGATTTATAAATCTCTTGTGGGATATAATATAATGGATGCCATAAATGACATCCGTCTGATGTTAAGAGGGAGGGAATTACATACACCGGAATTTTTAAAAACTATATAATGTATGGAAGATATACTAGAATTCCTGGAGATTAAGAGAGGAGTATTCTGGTAACGAAGAGAAGGTAGAATTGTAAGTTTTTAATTATATAAGAGATATAGATAGGGGTAAAATAATATATTGATTTATGGATTATAGTGAGCATACGTAATTTACACCTGAGGGAGAATTGTAGCCACATACGAGATACTAGATGAGATGTTGTAATATATTGATCCAGTCGTATTATGCAGTAAGTAGAGAAATGGATACTCCGTTTAGTGGAGTAGTAGCTGGAAATAGATTCAATAGGGAGAACATTAGTCAAATCGGGAGAGTACACGAGCATTTATTTGAGGATACACTAGCATTTTTTATAATAATACTTGGAAAGGAAATATCAGAAATAGATATTTTAAGTACAGTAGTCTTAGAGGAATTAATTAGTAGTTTATTGGTGAAGAGAATATATATATATATATATATATATATATATATATATGAATATTTGAATGAATATTTATTTACTGAATATTTAATTAATATACAGAAGGATATTCAGAAGCTATACGTAGCTTATATTAAGAATATCCTTATAACAAAAATATTAAATATTTAATATATAATAATAATTATGAAATAAGAAAATGTAATAATAAAAATGGTGTAATACAAGATATTTATATCGAATATACATATTAATAATAATAATAATAAATAATAATAATATAATAATAATAATAATAATAATAATAATAATAATAATAATAATAATAATAATAATAATAATAATAATAATAATAATAATAATAATAATAATAATAATAATAATAATAATAATTATATATGTGTATATGTATATATTATTGACATTTGTTTTATTTTCATAGAAAAAGAAGAACAGGGTTACACGTATATTCTTGTATTTGTCGAGGTATTTTGTTAGTATACTAATATAGCTGTATACAGCAATCTAAAACAATCTATTTAAGTATTAATATATATATATATATATATATAATATGTGTGTTTATAATTATGAATTCTTAAAATAATGTACTAACAAGTAATTTCATAATAAAACAGTGGCTCTTTTTCTAATATACATATTGTATACTATAAACTCAATAAGAAATAAAAGGTTAAGCA
The DNA here is from genome assembly GCA_964019155.1 of Osedax fenrisi. Classification (NCBI taxonomy): domain Eukaryota; kingdom Metazoa; phylum Annelida; class Polychaeta; order Sabellida; family Siboglinidae; genus Osedax; species Osedax fenrisi. The sequence continues at coordinate 21,191,263 of OZ025245.1, read as the reverse complement.
ATATTAAATATCTATTAATACTATACTATTACTATATATATAAATATAGTTAATAGTATTATTATATAATACAGATACTTTATTATATATGAAACCAAATATTAACTCAATAGTAAGGGTATACATATTAAATACACACAGAATATGTAGCTGTACCAACTGTAACTTTAACTGTACAAACGTATATTATATATGAATATAATTAATATAATAATTATATAATTAAGATAATGTATTATATATTAAATAAATAAAACATATAATAAATAATTTTAATTATATAACCTGCAATTAAATTAAGTTAAAATAATACATAACTTATAAGCAAACGATTACTTAGAATAATATAACACGAAACATACATAAATATTATATAATATATAATATTATTTAATTATCTAATATTTAACTAATTTTAATTAAAAACAAATTTTATAATTTTATAATCAATCTACAGTAATATAAAATAGTATACGCACCTACTCGTCAATAAGTAATGTAGTATAGTAAAGTATACTTAAAATATATTACTATTGATTAAATTCAATTTTATAAGGAATAAATGTACTCAATTATAATTTCACTAATTTTTAAACGTCGGTCAAATATGACGTATTCGCCCATGTGCAGAGGAGATAACACATATAAGTTATAGAATACATTGTTACATAATAAGTCGATTTTAAATATTGTAAATATTATATATATATATATCTATATATATATATATTAATATAATTATATTATATTAATAAGAAGCGTATAAAGAGTTATTTATGGAACATTATAGTCTATAAATTTAGCTTATGAATTTAGCGTAATTTATGAGTGTATTAAAGTGAAACTAAAAACTTACTTATTTATAAATTCGCTGCAGCGAAGAACACATAGTCATATCGTGCATCGTGCACTGTTGTTACTATATTTAATATGTAAATGATGTCTACATACACTAACATTACTACGTTTATTATGAATTTCATTTATCGTAAAATATTATAATATATATATATATATATATATATATATATATTTATAATAACATTCTTATATTTATATAATATATATTACATTTATCATTTAATGTTTGCTTTGTTTGTATAATGTTAAATTTATAATCGTGACAAATTATAATAATGGAATGTACCTCGATTGTTAACGGTCAAAATGATGTGTATAATATTGTAAACTATTAACTATTATACCGATTGTCTACCCTTTCCTTAATCGGTTTTAATTATAGAAGATATTAGAAAATATGTGACATCAATTGTTCATCGATATAAAGAAAGATTCTTTATATCGATGCAATTGATAAATAAATACACATAATAAAAATGTATTATAAAATGAACTTAAAAAAAGCTCAACGAAGCGTTAAGCTTGGTATATAGTATATGGTATTATATATATATATATTTATATTTTAATGTATATATATATTATTAAAAATGTAGTAACATTTTATATATTATATAAGTTTTATGTAATACAAACATCAATTGTTATAATTATTTCTATTCCAGAATATCAATAAATAATGATTTTTATTTACAGATACTTAAGGTGTATAAAACCTATGAATTTAAAAAAGTTAGTACCAAGATAGATGTTGTATACTAATGTATACCGTAGTTGACCGATATATTAAATATTATTACACTAATACTGATATGGTAATCTACTATTTGATATGCTGAAATGACTATATATATAACACTAGATAGTTAATACATGAATATTCAATGATATTTGTTATTTATTACATTTATTTTGTTGGAGTCCTTTCATCCAGCAAATTAGATGAAGTTTTATTTATAACCATATGACCCTAATGTCCCACCGAAGCCGCTCTCATGTTAAGGCATCCACGGTTTTGACGAGAGCCTATCATTTATTTGTACACAAATATATAAGATCACTTCTAAATATTGTTTTAAGACCTATTTTAATCCGATCTAGGCTCGAATCCTCGTCCTACTGCTTGCGTGTATGACGCCTAGGCCAACTGATCCACGCAGGTAGTTTTGTTAACTCGTATTACAGAATATACGACTTGTATACTTACTAAATAGCTTAATACCTATACTTACTTATCACAGGGTAATACGAGGTATCGATATCATAATTCTCTCTTTCGCATCATTATAACTACCCAGCAAACAGTAAGAGCAGCATAATAGCAGCATAACAGCAAATGCTATAGCCTCAAATGTTTACATTGTGTTATTATGCTGCTATTAAATGTCTATTATGCTGCTATTATGCTGCTATTAATTTGTAATGATATTATGCTGCTGCTATGATGCTGTTATGCTGCTATTATGCTGCTATTACTGTTTGATGGGTATATATATTATAAACAAATTATTTATGAAAACAGTCTAGAAATAACATAAAAAATGGTTTAAATATATTCATTATATATGATATATAATGTATTCATATATATTCAAATGCTGTTTTCTCAGAATAATTATTTCGCGCTAGGTATGCGTGTATTAAAGAACGTTTATCAAAAACTATTACATGTATTTAGATATATCTTATAACACATTTCCGATAATTTATATGTATTAGTATTATTTACTTTAATTTAACTTTTATTACGGATATCGCTATGACTTTAACATAAGAATTTATTTTAAATTAGATTTTGTGACTAAATAAATTATATTACTACCATTACTACTACTATTCCACTATACACTAGTTTGTAATATTTAGTATTAATTGGTTATTGATACATACTTCAGGTGAGTCATAAAGTATACTTATATCGATGCGTATATCGATACATATATATTCTATGCTGATGATGATGATGTTGATGATTTATTATACACACAAATATAGATCGCTATTCTCTAATGTGTTTTATGTAGTATTCGACTTATATATAACAATAATAACAATAATAATACTACATAGTACGTGAGTAATAACGACAACAAAATAGAAAAGAGAAGCACACACACACACATATATATATATATATATATATATATATATATATGTATGTATACATATATATATATAATATGGCCTAATGATGTGTAATCGATCATAAGTCGTACGAGTGGGATGACCTACCAAAATCACACTTACTAATAACTATTTGTAATTAAATATATTAATGGATTAATTTATATTTCTTACAATTTAGTAATTAAGATACACTATTAATTAAAACACACACACATACATATACACACATAATGACTAAAACACACACATATACATATATATATATATATATATATATATATATATATATATATTTATCTAATAATTATCAAACTAATTACAACTATATTACCATGATAACAATTTTTCAGCGATGCGACTACTACTACGGTGACTAAAAAAGACACAGGAAACATAACGGGGTTAGTGTGTAATAATAATAATAACACTAAATATTTATTAGAAGAAAGTTGTACATTTTTTTCGTATGAAGTATTTAAATTGATTATATTGTTATTTCCTCTAAAGGGCTTCATATAAAGATCAATATCTTTTCTATGCTGTCGCCTGATAAGTAAACTAGAATGTGATAGAATGTGCTAGAATATGCTAGAATATGCTAGGATATTCTATATTGTGCTAGAATATACTAGAATATGTATATTCTGTCAAATCATAGTTCAAGGAATTGAATAACAAATCTAGGTTCTAAGTTATCAATATAAATATATGATTAGATATAAAACAAAACTTATTGTCCTATCTTATCTATGTCGGTTTCTAAGAAATAGAGAGTATGAGATATCGATAATGGACTGTACTAACAAGTGTATGCCAAAAATTGTAATTTCACCCTGAGAATATTAATAAATTATTATACTGTAAAACTTATACATACATACACTCTAATTGTTTACAATCAATTTGTCAATTTATTACTACTTTTATCAATAGTAAATAAGTAATACACTATGATTTTATAATTATAAAATATCATACACGCGCATACTAGATACTATATAACAGTGGTTCCAAACCAATTTTCATCATGACCCTTTTTTTTTGATAATTCTTAATTTAAAAATATACCATGACCCAATGAAAAATTGCATTGTTTTATTTTTTATTATTAAACTTTATTCAAATGATAGATTTGTATTAAACTGTATCTAAATCGCGAGAATTTTTTAAAAATAATATATATTTTTTTTAGAAATTTGCTCATGACCCAAACAAAAAACCCAATAACCCAATGTTGGGTCATTGACCCAACATTGACCCATAATGACCCATAGGTTGGGAACGACTGCTATATAGTGTCTTCAAATATATTACAACTTCCACAATCTCAAAATGAAGTTACATATAACAATGGGTGTATATTATACACTATATAATATCTAAAACCGTTATTGTTTATTTCTATAACGATTGTTATTGTTATCAAATATGTATACTTTATAATTTCGATTATATATTTCGACTATGTATTTTAAATGTATTCTTATATTAATTATTAACCAATCAAATCAATCTAATAAACGACTACATTGACGACTATAGTCCCTTCTCCTATTAACGAATAAATGCCCTCAAAGTATATATTGACAATATTAACCTCTTTCCCTAACCATAACAATGATTTTGCGAGGTAAATATATATCACTTATATATATTTTCTTGAAACAAATTGTAATGCTGACTCGTTTGAAATAATTTCAATAGAAAATTGTCAAAGTATTGTTACATAATATTTTAGAATTTACAAAATATGTATAATTTTACATTTAAAATGGATCTATTGATTTAATATATTTGTAGAATATGGTTGTATATTTTAAGAAAAATGGTTCTAATTATAAAATAATAGTATATTCTTAAAACAACTACTTTAAATTACATATTTATTGTATTCAAAAATATACATAATTTTTCATTTGTAATATATTTTTCAAATTACATGTAAATAAATATAAACTAAAAATAGAATTAAAATAAATAGTACGTGGTGAAATTTCACACATTGATTAGAGCGTCATATATGTCCTTCGCAAAAGCGTTGTCTATCATTAGTCTATTATTATATATTTATGTATTAGTATCATCATTTTTAATAATGTTAAATTAACGTGCACATGAATAATGTTTAATTTATTATATAAATAGTATTTTTTTCAACTTTAAAATATGATTATTTTAATAATGTTCTATTAAAATATCTATAATGAATACCCATATAAGGTAAATGTACCGACAAGAAATATAGGTTTCAAATAGTATCTTTGTTTGAATATTAATACTTTCCATATATATATATATTTTTTTTATTTATGGATATTTGTATATTGTTATAACACATATACTTCATCAATTGGCAGCGAGTTTCAATATTGCAATATGTACTTACTACTAGTACGATACATTTCATGATGTAATATATGCTATTTTGTTTGTCGTGGTCAATATTATTACGTAATTATAGTTATCGTGTAGTATTATTTATTATACCGTTTTTTGTTTATATATAAATAGAAATATTTATTACAACTTTATTAAAAGATAATAATATTATATATATATATTTAGTGTCACTTATTTAATCATACAATATTACTATTTTTATAAATTATATTATTTTATCGTTTTGTTTATATATTTATCTAATTTATTTATCTATTTATTGTTTTGGGTGGCCACACCTATGATAAGTGCTAATAAACCTTATCATCATCATCATATTTAATAAACCGTTAACCTACACACCACCAACACCAGTGTGCGGTCAAGCGAGACGGTGATAAACTTCACGGACGCGTTCGCTAACTGCGTCATCGGAATGAACGACGACATAAACCACGTGGACGAAGACTTCCTGTAGTAAACAATCGCTCTCACGTGACACCGATCCACCCCCCCCCGCGCGTACCGATCAAACCACGTGACGACCACTTCGCGTAGTAAACAAACGCGCTCACGTGACCTATTCTCCGATCGCACGCACGCACGCACGCACGCACACGCACACGCACACACGCACACTCGTAGTTATGTTATCGTCGGTATGGTGTCGGGTATTTACAATAAACATCTATATAATCTATTACTTATTATAATATTAATATTAATATATATATATATATATATATACATATATATATTGTTATTTTATTGTTATTATTATTTTTATTTGGTGAAGTCCTTTCATCCCATCTCTAGAACTTAGGTGAAGTTTTCACTTATAACCATATATGCAGGGCCGGCTTAAGCATACTATGGGCCCCGGGCAAAAAAAACGTATGTGCCCCATAATAATTTCATAACATATTAAATGGGCTATTATAGAAATAACTAATATCTATAATTCTTCAATCTATTTATATATAAAAATAAATATATATATATATATATATATATATTATGATGTATTAGTATTCTATTATGCATGATCAAATTATGTAAAAATATTTATAATCTTTAAAAAAAAATGTTTTCATATATATTTGATATAAAACTGCCTGTGTGGCTCAGTGGCTAAGGCGTCAGACACACAAGCAGTAGGACACGGGTTCGACCCTCGTCCGGACCATTAATTAATTTTATAAAATGGGTCTTAAAATATTATTTAGAAGTGATCTTATATAATTGTGTATAAATAAATGATCGGCTCTCGTTAAAACCATTGATGCCTTAACATGAGAGCGTCTTCGAAGGGACATTAGAGCCATATATGGTTATAAGTGAAAACTTCATCTAAGTTCATGGATGGGATGAAAGGACTCCACCAAATAATAATAAAAATAACAATAACAAAATTTACATATATCCTATCGCATGAAGGAGACCCACTTAAGATGCATATACTATATATAGGGGGGCATCCTTCACGCTATGGATGTAAATAGATATTACGGTACCCATTTAAGATCATTGCAATGTAATATTTTATAATTTACAAATTAATTAGTAAAAATGATAAAAGTTAGTTAAATGATAAAATGATATAATTAGTTAAAATGATATGATCACATATTTATTTTACTCGATTTCTCTTTTAAATCACTCTCTCTTCTAAATCTTTCACTCTTCTAAATCAGTATTATTTATTCAGTATCTATTTAATTAATTAGCTTTGAATTTAAATATAATGTTACAGACTTGAAAGTATTTATTGTGTCAGATAATTTCATAGAAAATTATTTATAAGTTTAAGTTTAGAGAATCTCTCAAGTGTAATTATTTAGCATTACATATATTAGGATGAAAATGTCAACAATAGGGTATATCTAGCCCATCATATATATATATATATATATATATATATATATATATATATATATATATATTAATATTTGTATAGTCCATTCCTTTGAGGTGTATATCAATATGGTATAATATATGTTTAATACTGAATTATCTTATATATCCTACTAATCATCTTAATTGCTGATGGCAGATGATATATATATATATATATATATATATATATATATATTATTTATATAATTAGTAATAACTACATGATTATCTTTTTTAGTATTTCCTATACACTTATAAGTATATATCAATTAATTTGTCAAATATTGTTAGAAAATAGTCATTTTTAACTTCTTATATGATGTAAATTCACTAATTTTATCATATGTTATCATTATACTGATTATTTTGTAATTTGGTTGTATACTCTAATCAACTCCTCATAATCATTTATTTTTTATAGGCAAATATATATATATATATTTAGAGAGCTTATAAATATTTTGTATTACCGCTTTTATCTCAATTTAACCTAATTGCAATATTTTTCTGATCGGCTTTAGTCTACAAAGAAATTAGCTCCACGGTTTTCATAATATTGAAGTCTCAAAATCTTGCATTTTGAATAAATAAGTTGACTCGAGTTAATATAACATTACTAGATCTAGTAATGTTATTTTAGTAATATTTTAACATATATAATATCAGATAACCTATGTAATTTTGAGAAATCCATAAGATACTGCTCTAATAAAATCTGCTTGTGATGACCATATTCTAGACATATTGCTGGATTTTGCATAACTTTGAGCTCTATAATCTATTATAATTATATTATTATTAAAAAAAAAATCTACTAAATCGTTAGCTAAATATTGACCAATGTGATAATGAATCATAACATGCATCAATAAATACCTATATAATAATAATATCTAACTTGGTATATATGACGATGACTTATTAACGTACCTACATGTGATATATCTGGAATTGAGTACACTGATATATAATATAATATTTTGAATTTTATATATTTTCAATTATTAAGTTATCAGTGATAATTTATCACCTGTTCTCCAATAAGAATATCGCCATTGTGTGTATTTATATATATATATATATAAATATATAGAGGAGGGTGATGTAAATCTAAACATTCAGTTGTAAGTAGGTACGAAGTCCTAACTAGTACTAGTTGGATAATTGCAAAAATGCCTTTAGTATTATATTTAGATTATATATATTTATAAATAATATCTATTTCAATACATATAAATATAATTTCTTTCTCTAATAATAGTCTGTTGAAAATTTTATGTACAGTATTCCCTTTCATCAAGTGGCTTTATCATTATTAAAAATACTATAAAGCAGAATATTCCTATTTAAATTAAAACTATTTTTTATATATATATATATATTATTTAAACTAACAAAATTATAATAATATATACACTATGAGAAGATACACCTTTTATTAATACGAGAAGTAGATAGAGAAAATTAAATCTTTTGAGATACATTATTTTGAAAATATATAATTAGTTTTAATTACTATACCAATTATAAATCTATATAGAATATCGCTTTTGTGTAATTTATAATCAATACAATCCTTTACAAATATCAGAAATCATAGTTCAAATATATCTTTTTTATTTAATTTTAATATAAAAAAGTATACTTTTTTTTCGTAAACTAATTATAGAATTTTTAAGATTCAACTATGGTTAATATTCCTTAATAGGTTTATCATTTATCACTTTCTAGTTTAACAAACAATTATTTATCAATTCGTTTCATACTATTTTATCTGACTATGGTTATCACTATTAGCATGTGCCTCAACATCTTCATGTAACTGTTTCAACCATATCTTCGTGTAAATTTAGATATTTTTGTAAAATTTACTTTTCAAATCGGCCTAAATGGATCATATTTAATTAAATTATTATATTATTTATTTAATTAGAATTAATAATATATAAGAAAAATACAGTTAAGAACATATTTTTTTATATAAATAATAAACAAAATGTTTCTCAAATAATTCATGGGCCCCCCAAAATGTGGGGCCCCGGGCATTGCCCGGTTTGCCCCCCCCTTAAGCCGGCCCTGCATATATGGCTCTAATGTCCCATCGAAGCAGTTCTCATGTTAAGGCATCCATGGTTTTAACGAGAGCCTATCATTTATTTATACACAATTATATAATATCACTTCTAAATAATATTTGAAGACCTATTTTATAAAATTAATTAATGGTTCGGATGAAGCTCGAACCCACATATATATATATATATATATATATATATATATATATATATATACATAATACTCTGTAGAGTAACCATGTATCTATAGAACAATATATGTTTTAAATTATATTAAAATATAATATATAGAATTATCGCATAACGTGTTTACTATATATATATATATATATATATATATATATATATATATATATATATATATATACTAAGACATTACTTACGAGAGAGGAACCTTTGTATTATTTATATGTATGGGAACAATATTTCTACTACAAATATCCCAAATACCAAGATATAGTTTATAATAAGTAATTGTTTTCTATATATAGATAACTTTCATATCTGACTTTATACTTTGTATGTATACTTTATGACCGTACGACGTACGATATATGTCAGACGTAAAGTATTAGATAATGATAAATTAACTTTAAAAACATATTTGTATGTGTACTGAAAACAGATTTAATTGTTATTATAAGTGTATCAAAATATATGTATCGAATTATATTTAAATTATAAAAAGTACATATGCACCTTGACAATTTATTATATATATATACAATCTGAAAATTATATAAATTATATATTAAACGGTTCAACCGGTGGAATATTACTGAATTTATAGATTTTGTAAATACAAATTTCGAGATATAAGCTTCTAAAATTGTTTGTGTAATACATATTAATAATTAATTCATTTATACAATGTAATGCAATATTATCTAAAGTAATTACGTTATATTATAATATATTATAGTATACAGTATACTACAATATATATACGCTATATGAATTATATAAAATAAAATAATTATAAAATAAAGTAATTATAAACCCATATTATTACGATCGAATGTATCGAAATATATTAAATACATCAACATTTGTCGGTACATGAGTATGTATATATAATGCATTCATAAGGTTAGTTTTATAATGTATTCAATAGTTACGTTATAATGAAGAATGACATATTATAGAATGACGTATTATAAATCATTTATTAGTAATGCATTATTATATAATTATATTTTAATATTTTTGTGTAAACTAATGCTTGTAACCAATAAAAACGAAAGTGTCCCACTTAACGTGTATACCATATACTATATAAGCAATCTATCGCTATAAATGACAAGCTATACATTAAACCTATATTATAATTTGATTTGTTCATATCTGACATAATTTAGCATCAAATATGAAAAATAATTATATAAAATTTAATATAGTAAACGGATTATATAATTATTAAAATACACAATTAACATTACATGAAAATATGTGATTTTATATTTTTAGTTTTAGTTTATTAATAACACAATTTTTTAATTGTTAAATTTATAAATATATATATACGTAATTTTTTTAATTAATTACATATCTCTTAATTTTATGCATAATGTATTTAATAAAAAATTACCAATCAACATAACAAATAAATTTGAATATAAAATAAATAACTACAATATAAGAAATAAATGCAATTATAGAATACCTAAATATAAAACAAATAATAAACTTCATATAAAACTTGAATATTTAAATAAATATTAATCTCATTATTAACACTCGTTAATATAATTGTAATATATATATAACAGTTGATATATGTTATATATATTTACTAATTGTTGTTGTATATATAATTTTAAATTAGTTCATTAAATTACCTCATTTCTTTCTTTCATGTTTTACTATTCTTAATTTTATCGTTGTCATATTATTGTATTATTTTATTATTATTTTATTATCTACCTCGTCGTGAGTATAGATTACAAGATAATCTCTGGTACTCTCCTTTGAGCAGAAATTGTATATACTGCATTATATTGTATTTCTACTCAATAAACCATATTCAATTCAATTCAATTCAATTCAATATATATATATATATATATATTAGTAAATATTAGAATGTATACTACGTTATTCGATAGTGATATTACTATGATATATCAGTATTACCTATTTCAGTAAACTAGACAAGCGATAAATTTCACTCGGATTTAGATTTATGAGGATCTAACGGTAATTATTAGTTAAGGCTATGTACTGGTATTGGCTGACTAATGTATAAGAATAGGGAAAAATGCCCTAATGCTAAAGCCTACTTCTCATTCAATAATTAATGGATCGACCTAAAATAAATTGTAACTTATTTAGTGAATATGGAACTACAAAAATCACTATACAAAATTTCAAATTTTGTTGGGGATAGTCAAATAATTTGTTTAACTGATTTTTATGATTTGCTTAGGTCGTAAAATCATGCATTCCTAAATATCTATATACATTTATCATGTATACACGATATATATATTTATAAATATACTGTGGTAATTCATTTAGATGTATCATCAAAGCCCCACATTCACGTTCGCGGTTGGGGAAAGTAACCTAATACGGACACTAAGACTAAATGGTTTTAATATTTTATAACTCAATATTTTTATATTATTAAAAAATTACAATATATTAATATTATTTATATTATTGTGATTTTAAAATTGTATTTAATATTTTTATTAAAAACATACACCATATATACCACTAGATACACTATATATTATTGATTAACCAGTTAGATAAATTACAATTAAATTATTTATAATTAATTTTATGAATAATTTAATATAATTTAATTAGTAATTAATGTTTTCATTTTTATTATTTTATTAATTAATAATACAAGTTAAGTATTTAAATAATAACATTTTTAGATTTAACTTCATTGATTGATTGATATTTATTTAAACAAATACATAGCCGAAAATATAATCGAAAGTATAAAGTATTAATATTTGCTAACGATAACATACGTTATAGAAATAAATAAAGAATAATACGAAATTAAAATTTAAAGAAATTGAAACGTTTAACAGTTACCGTAAAAATAAACGAAAAAAAATCGAAAGTAGAAATAAATCTAAAATAAACGAAAAATGATGAAAATAGAAAAAAAGATAGCGTAAAAATAATCGAAAATAGAAATAAAATACATTATTTTGTAAGTGGTATCGAAATATTCAATTTCTACTTGAACTTTATAGAATTCTTCTTATTTTTGTACCCTGTTTTAGTAATACATTATTAATTATATAGTTTAATATTTAAATGTTAAATGTTAAATATATTATAAACAGAACATGTTAAAAATTAATTAAACCAATACTAGAATGAAACAAACAAATAATGTAATACTTACCAAAATCTGTAATAATATTAGGTAGTACTTTAATAATTTTATATTTTAATTGTTTAACGTTACAAATAAAATAAACTAATATACCTATACAAAAACAGCTAATAACAAAACATACCAATAATATTACGAAACAAACATTATAATACTTATCACTATAATCTGAAATAATAGAAATTGATTAATATTGTATTTTAGTAATATAATACATTTGAAAGATATATACAAAATATATATAAAACAAATATATAATACCGAACAAACAAAAATAAAATAATACTTTCCACTTTATCTGTAATAATAATGAATTATTAATTTTATATTATACTATATTTGAAATATAGATATAAAACCCCAAATTTTCTATAAAAAACACATTTAAATAAAAAAACCCGAAGAGATAATGCAATAATTAAGATACAAAATGAAACATAAATCAATACAAAATTATAAATTTCTGTTTAAAAAAAGTTGTTTGTCAAAACTGATTTTGATTATTTTAATTTTAAAAGATGAAACAGATATAGATTTTATTATATCATTATTTAATGAAGTCCATATATTAACTGATCTATTATTAATTAAATTTGTAATTGTATTATCATAATTATGTATTACATTTAATTTTTTACAATTACCTCTAGTTCTACAATTATTCGAAATGTTAAGGATATATTTATATCTGTATAATTATTTGAAATTTTAAAAATTATGATTAGATCTATTTTTAATCTTCTAAGTTCAAGTTATTCTAATTTAAAATATACCAATCTCTCTATATATGATTTATAATTAATATTTGATGAATTTGTATATCATACGCATCTTGTAATTAATCTTCTAGTAAATAATCTTTGCACTCTTTCAATTTGGTATATGAGACTACGACATTTACTAAACTTTAAAAAAGGTGACAACATTATGGATGCATATTCTAAAATTGGTCTGCAATAAGTTTTATATGCATTTAATAATACTCTAGGGGATTTCATTGGTGGTATTAATATTATAACTCATGCGATTTTTATGAAAATCAGAAAAGTTAACACTCTGCGCGCAAATAGGTATTACATATATGCTTATAACTTATTATTATTATTATTATTATTATTATTATTATTATTATTATTATTATTATTATTATTATTATTATTATTATTATTATTATTATTATTATTATTATTATTATTATTATTATTATTATTATTATTATTATTATTATTATTATTATTATTATTATTATTATTATTATTATTATTATTATTATTATTATTATTATTATTATTATTATTATTATTATTATTATTATTATTATTATTATTATTATTATTATTATTATTATTATTATTATTATTATTATTATTATTATTATTATTATTATTATTATTATTATTATTATTATTATTATTATTATTATTATTATTATTATTATTATTATTATTATTATTATTATTATTATTATTATTATTATTATTATTATTATTATTATTATTATTATTATTATTATTATTATTATTATTATTATTATTATTATTATTATTATTATTATTATTATTATTATTATTATTATTATTATTATTATTATTATTATTATTATTATTATTATTATTATTATTATTATTATTATTATTATTATTATTATTATTATTATTATTATTATTATTATTATTATTATTATTATTATTATTATTATTATTATTATTATTATTATTATTATTATTATTATTATTATTATTATTATTATTATTATTATTATTATTATTATTATTATTATTATTATTATTATTATTATTATTATTATTATTATTATTATTATTATTATTATTATTATTATTATTATTATTATTATTATTATTATTATTATTATTATTATTATTGTTATTATTATTATTATTATTATTATTATTATTATTATTATTATTATTATTATTATTATTATTATTATTATTATTATTATTATTATTATTATTATTATTATTATTATTATTATTATTATTATTGAATTGAATTGAATTGAATTTTATTCATGATAATTCATTAATACAAATATTAAAGTATACAGTAAACATTTAAACTAACAATAGGAAATAAGTAAGTTAGTTAAATTAATATATATAAAATAAATATCAAACGTTCGCAATACATAAGATTAAGATAGAATTAGATAATATTAACATGATATATCTTACATAAGATATTGAATTTACGAATTACATGGAACGGTTATATGCTATAGCATGTATATAAGCATATATATATAAGATAATAATAAAAATGACAATACATTAAGTAATAGATCGCATAATAGATAAGTATCTATTACAATTAATTTTATTTATACGAGATTTGAAACAGTTCAAGGATGGAGAATGAACTGTTTCATAATCAAGATTATTCCATATATTTATTATATGGTTATTTAGATAGTTCATATGTACATTTGTTCGTGACTTACAAGCCAGGAGTTTTAAGTCATGGCCACGTGTTCTAGAATTTGTCTTGGTAAAATATAATATTTCAGAGTAGTCAACCTTGCATAGATTATTAACTAGCTTGAATGTCATAATCAGGTCATTGTGAATACGCCGTAGTTCGAGAGATTTTAGTCCAAGGTAATTTAGTCGTTCATTATAATTAGTATATTTTAGTCCGCAAGTACCAAATAGCCTCCTTGTGAATAATCTTTGAACAATTTCGAGCTTGTCAGTTAGTCCATTGTAACGTCTTGCTTTAAGACCAGGATTCCAAACAGTTGTGGCAAATTCTAATTTTGGCCGAGCATATGTAATATAAGCTTTTAAAAACATTGTAACATCGCTAGTTATAAAGCATCTAAATAAATTATTAATAGTCATTAGAGCACCTCTACAACACTCTATTACATGCTCATGAAAATACAAATAATCATCAAATATTATACCTAGATCTTTATTTGAAATACAGTTATTAATAAGTTTGTTTTCTATATATTATGTTGGTACTAGAATGCTATTTAATGACATTAGATTGGTTTTACTTGGTGCTATATCAAGTTGCCAGTTTTTGCTCCATGATAGAAATGAGTTAATTGCTAATTGCATCAGTTTTCTATCCGATAGGTTATTAGAGTGTAGATGTATTTTAGTGTCATCTGCAAATAAATCTTTTTTAATTTTATCAGAGAATAAATTAGTTATATCATTAATACAAATTATGAAAAGTAAAGGTCCAATAACTGAACCTTGGGGCACACCTGATAGTACATTTTTGAATTTGGAATACGAGTGATTTATTTTTACAGATTATTTCCTATTGGTTAGGAAAGATTCTATCCATTTTAATATATTACCAGCTATACCTATATCTTTTAATTTTATTAATAGTTTTATATGCGATACTTTATCAAACGCTTTTTTGAAATCAAAATAAACAATATCTATATATTTGTTATCATTTATGGCAGAGGTCCATTTATTTAGGCACGCCAATAATTGTAACTCTACTGACTTACCACTCATAAAACCAAATTGATGTTTTGATAAAAGTGAGTTTTTCAGTAGAAATAATTTAATGTGTTTTGTAATTAATCGTTAAAATACTCTTGATATAATACTAGTTATAGAAATTGGTCTATAATTTTCTCTTCTAGAGGGATCACCTTTCTTAAAAATCGGTGTTATAAAACTATATTTCCATTTTATAGGACATGAACCATTTTCAATAGATTTGTTAAATATTATAGATAATGGTAATGCTAAATCATATGAGAATTTTTGTAAAATATAAGATGGTATTTCATCTGGCGGAATTGTACATGATTTAGAAAGTTTACATAAGCATATTCTAACCATTTCTCTAGTGAATATAATATCATTTATAGTTTTTTCTGTTTTTAGTGTATGCTCTGGAATTATACCATTATCATTTGTAAATACTGATGTGAATTGATCATTCAATAGTATAGCTTTATCATAATCAAGTGACGCATATGAATTATCATCTTTAATTAATGGAGATATTCCATTGTGAAATGATAATCTCGAATTAACATACTTATAGAACAAAGATTTATTATTAGAATTAATAACCTTGTACTCTCTCTGCAAGACATAATTTTGAATATTAGAATGTAGAAGTGATTGTGACTCTCTCCATTTGTTATTATGAATAGTTGACTTATTCCTATTTTTGAAATTTCTTAAACATTTTGATTGAACAGAGTGTATATATTTGGGGTATTTATGTGCATTGGTAGAACATTTTGACATTGGAATAGTTTTACTAAATATATCTAACATAGTTGAGTAAAAAATATTTATAGTTTCATCGATATCTTTACCATATGATAATATATTTTCCCATTGTGTATTTTTTAATAATGAATACATTAAAATAAAATTTGCTTTTTTAAAATTTGGTAGTATTGGGTTTACGGAATGTGTGGACATGGATACAATATTGAAAGAAAAAGAAAAGTGATCGCTAATATGTTTATTTATACCAAATGTGGGTTCTTTGGAAATATTAGATAATAAAAGTGAATAATTGGTAAAAAGTAAGTCGAGTATATTATTTAGTCTAGTTGGAAAAGTTATATATTGTAAAAGAGAATTTTCTGTGATGCATTCAATAAACATATTATAACTCATTGGGTAGTTTGGACAAGATACAGTATCCCAATTAATTAAGGGTAAATTAAAGTCTCCTATAATATACTAGGATAGTGAGTATTACATAAATATGATATTAAATCACATATTCCCTGGTGATTAGCTATATCTGTTGATGGTGGTCTATAAATACAAATTATTCTTGTTTTTTGTGTGTTACTAAAATCAATATCTAAACATATGTATTCTATATTAAGATGCGTAGAATAAAATATTCTAATAGGGTTTAAATAGTTTTTACAGATTATAAGTACACCTCCTGCATGAATATTTCTGTCTAGTCTAAATAATGTGTACCCTTTACTATTGAAAAGCAAAAGTGCACTAACATCACTTAAATTTAATTAAGTTTCGACCAAGAAGATCAAAGAATATTTATCACATGTTAATAACATTTCTAAGTAAGCTAATTTATTCCTAATACTATTACAGTTAGAGAAATATACTCGGTTTTTATATGTCAAATGATTATTATTATTATTATTATTATTATTATTATTATTATTATTATTATTATTATTATTATTATTATTATTATTATTATTATTATTATTATTATTATTATTATTATTATTATTATTATTATTATTATTATTATTATTATTATTATTATTATTATTATTATTATTATTATTATTATTATTATTATTATTATTATTATTATTATTATTATTATTATTATTATTATTATTATTATTATTATTATTATTATTATTATTATTATTATTATTATTATTATTATTATTATTATTATTATTATTATTATTATTATTATTATTATTATTATTATTATTATTATTATTATTATTATTATTATTATTATTATTATTATTATTATTATTATTATTATTATTATTATTATTATTATTATTATTATTATTATTATTATTATTATTATTATTATTATTATTATTATTATTATTATTATTATTATTATTATTATTATTATTATTATTATTATTATTATTATTATTATTATTTTTTATTATTATTATTATTATTATTATTATTATTATTATTATTATTATTATTATTATTATTATTATTATTATTATTATTATTATTATTATTATTATTATTATTATTATTATTATTATTATTATTATTATTATTATTATTATTATTATTATTATTATTATTATTATTATTATTATTATTATTATTATTATTATTATTATTATTATTATTATTATTATTATTATTATTATTATTATTATTATTATTATTATTATTATTATTATTATTATTATTATTATTATTATTATTATTATTGAATTGAATTGAATTGAATGAATATTTATTATGAATTTTTCAAGTTCGATTTAGTAATAATTAACAATATGTAGTGATAAATTCACAAAACGACAACAAAACGTAGATAGTACACATATAAAAATAACAATAGTAAATTAGAAACGTATCACATGTGCCGGTGATAAAAACAATTAATAATTAAAATTAATAATTTATAAAATTATATATATATACATATATATATATATATGTATAAATAAATATTAAGTTATAATTTTTTTAATATGATTTTTAAAGGTATATAAACTATTTGCTAATACAATATGTTCATCAAGACCATTCCAAATTTTAGCTATTCGATTATTTAGTAGATTTTTTGTTACATTTAGTTTACATGTATTCATACTAATTTGCAGAGAATGGCCTCTGGTATTGTAGTTGGTCTTTTTGATATTAATAATAGATGATGTATTCATAGATACCAATCCGTTAAATAGCTTATATACCATAACAAGATCAAATCTAGTTCTTCTGATTTCTAGAGAATCTAGATTAGGTATATTAATCTTTCATTATAAGGTTTATAAGGTAAACCGCATCTCTCGATTAATCTTCTCGTAAAGAATTTTTGGACCTTCTCTAGTTTTATCTTCAGTCCTTTGAATGTCCTGGCATCTAATCCCGGATTCCAGACTGTCGACGCATATTTAAGGTGGGGTCTAGCATATGATATATATGCTTTTCTAATAGCTCGCATATTATTAGTAATGAAACAGCGAAATATACGATTGGTAACACAATATGCACTTGTACAGCACACACCAATATGTTCAGAGAAATGTAATGATGGATCAAATTTGATACCAAGATCACGATACGATCTACAGTTTACTATTGAAACATTATTTATAGTATATAATGGTTTATTAGTATTACCTAATGTAAGAGCAGCTGATTTTTTTGCAGCGTTTTCTAATTGCCAATAATTAGACCATTCATAAAATTTATCAATATTATGTTGTAATTTATATCTATGATCTATGTCATTAGATATAAAACTCAATTTAGTGTCATCCGCGAAAAGATTAATGGATATATCTTTATCAATCACTTCGACTAAATCATTGATATATATTAGAAAGAGTAAAGGCCCTATTACAGATCATTGTGGAACACCAGATATTATTTTAACTATATCAGACATTTGATTGTTAACTCTTACTCTTTGAGATCTACCAGATAGAAAACTACTTATCCAAGAATGTATGTTACCACATATACCTAAATTAGTTAATTTGACAAGTAATTTACTATGAGAGACCTTATCAAAAGATTTAGCATAGTCAAGATATATGATATCAATAAAACTGCCTTTATCAATTGCAGTAATCCATTTAGTATAACAATTTAATAGTTGCAGTTCAACAGATTTTTTATGACGGAATCCAAATTGAGAATCAGAAATTAATGAGTTACGTTTTAGATACAAATTAATTTCCTCAACTAATATACGCTCGAATACTCTAGACATAATTGAGGTAATTGAAATCGGCCTATAGTTTTCTCTATTTGAAGGGTCACCTTTTTTGAATATCGGAACTATATAACTTACTTTCCACATGTCAGGACATACACCAGCTGATAAATTTTATTAAATAATATCGTAAGTGGAATAGATAGTTCATATGAGAATTGTTTGAAAAATATTGAAGGGATATTATCTGGTGGCAATGTACATGATAGTGAAAGATTTATTAGATGCTTTCTTATGTTATGCCTATAGAATAAAAAGTTATTTATAGTTGAATTATGTTTAGGTGGAGATAAATGAGGAATATTATCATTATCATTAATAAATACAGAAGAAAATTGATTATTGAGTATATTAGATTTAACTGTATCTGAAAAAATATATGTATTATCGTCAGCTTTAATGGGACCTATAGTGGAAAAAGAGGAACATCTTGAATTAATATAATTATAAAATCGTGATTTGTCATTAGATGATAAAATTAATTTTTCTCTATCGATAGTTAATTTTTTAATGTTATAATCTAATAATTTTTTAATATTTTTCCAATTTATAAAATTATTATGTGAATCTAATCTAGTTTTATAATATTTTAAACATTTTACTTTTAAACGTAGAATATATTTTGGATACGTTTTTTTATTTTTGATATGTTTATAAGCTGGAACATTATCATTAATAATATTATATAAAGTATTATAAAAAATATTAAACATATTATTAATATCTGTTGAATTAGATAATAATAAATTCCAATCAATAGAAGAAAGGGATTGATGTATACTATATAAATTAGACTTTATAAAATTTAGCCCAACTTTTTGATTTATTTTTAAATTAGCTTGGAAAGGTAGAGAAAATGAAAATGATATATGGTCACTAATATATTTACCAAATCCAAAAGGGGGACATTCATTAATATTCGAAATAATCATAGGATTATTGGTTAGTAATAAATCCAGCAAATTATTATTACGAGTTGGAAAAGTAATTAATTGAATGAGTGAGTTTTGACATAGACTATTTTCAAATTCGCAATATGTTGATGGGTAATTAGGAAATGTATTATCATTCCAATTATAAAGAGGTAAGTTGAAATCTCCTACAATAATAGTAGGTGAAATTGTATCACATCGTGAAAATAAAAATTACAAATCGATTTATGAGTGTTAAAATCAGTTGAAGGTGGACGATAAATACAAGATAATCTTATATTTTTAGTAGAATGTAGTACAAGAGTAATATGCTCAATATTATTAAAATTATTGAAATATAATTGAATTGGATTTAAATTAGATTTGCAGATTATCGCTACACCACCTGAATGAGATTTCCTATCATTACGATATATTTTATAGTTAGTATTACCAAAAAGGAGTAAAGCATCAGTATCAACATTTGTAAGAAATGTTTCAACAAGACAAACAATATCATACATGTTAGAACTAAGAATTAACTCTAAATAAGGTAGTTTGTTTCTAACACTGCGACAATTTGAAAACATTACTTTTAAATTAGATGAATTTGATAGTCAGGTTGAATTGTCATTAGAAGAAAAAGATTTTTGATAGGTTATAAACGATGTGGACCACTTCTCATAATCAACTTCGGGAAAATTATTATTATTATTATTATTATTATTATTATTATTATTATTATTATTATTATTATTATTATTATTATTATTATTATTATTATTATTATTATTATTATTATTATTATTATTATTATTATTATTATTATTATTATTATTATTATTATTATTATTATTATTATTATTATTATTATTATTATTATTATTATTATTATTATTATTATTATTATTATTATTATTATTATTATTATTATTATTATTATTATTATTATTATTATTATTATTATTATTATTATTATTATTATTATTATTATTATTATTATTATTATTATTCAATTCAATTCAATTCAATTTAATTTTATTACGAATTAATTAATATATAATATATGATCATCCGCCTCGTTCACTATTTCTATCGCTGCTGCTCGGCCGAGAAATGGATACCAAAATTAAAGAAGAGTAAAGTTACAAAATGGTTAACCGAAGAAACAATAAAAATAGCGGAGGAAAGAAGAGAGGCAAAAAGAAAAGGTGAAATAGAAAAATATAAAAAACTAAATGCAGAATTTCAAAAAAAAAGTAAGGTATGATAAGGAGATAAATTTAAGAGAGAAATGTAGAAAAATATAAGAAAACAATAAAAATGGAAGAACAAGAGATCTATACAAGGACATAAAATATATAACTGGATAATACACAGCTAGATGCGGAGTAATGAATCTAAGTTCCGGAAAGACCGCTACTGAAGAAAGAGAAGTAAAAATTAGATGGCAACAATACACAGAAGAGCTCTACCAGATAGATCCTAAAATCACTGATACTTTTCCCTAAACTAGATATGAAGATGAACCTCGTATACTAGAGACAGAGGTAAAGGACGCTATAAAACATATATCAAATCGGAAATCATCTGGATGTGATGGTATACCTATAGTGCTTCTGAAAGCAGGTGGAGATGCATCTATAAAAATACTGTTAATTTTTTTCAATAACGTATGGAGGACAAAGGAATGGCCAAAAGATTGGAAGAAATCTATTTATCTCCCGATATATAAGAAAGGAGATAAGAAAGAATGTGGGAACTATCGTACTATTGCTCTGATATCTCATGCTAGCAAGATATTTCTTCGAATTATTCAGAAAAGATTAGAACATTTCCTTATTCCAGAACTACCTATTGAACAAGCAGGTTTTTAGAAAAGGAAGAGGAACAAGAGATCATATAGCTAATTTGCGGTGGATGATGGAAACAGCCAAAGAACACAACATGAATGTGTATATGTGTTTCATCGATTATAAAAAGGCCTTCGACTGCGTAGATCATGAGAGACTATGGGTGATACTCAAAGAAATGGGAGTTCCTGTTCACCTAATAGTCCTACTGCAAAAGCTCTATAAGAAATAAAAAGCCACTATAAGAACAGAATTCGGTGAAACTGATACTATAAACATAGGGAAAGGGGTAAGATGTATTTTATCCCCCCTACTGTTTAACATATATGCAGAAAACATAATGAGAGAGGCATTAGAAGATTGCGATGGGGGAATCAGTAAAGGTGGTAGAATTAACCTGAATTATGCTGACGACACAACACTGATCGCTGAAACTAAAAACGATCTAATAGCAATTATGGAAAAAGTAAAGTTGGCTAGTGAAAAGGCAGGTCTATATCTAAATGTAGGTAAAACTAAAGTAATGATGACTGAAGACCAAGGAGAAATGGTAGTAGATGGAAAGCATATTGAAGTAGTATCGCACTTTATTTTATTGGGATCTCTAATAACCAAGGATGGATTCTGTGAGATGGAAATACGCAGAAGGTTAGCAATGGGTAGATCTGCAATGGGGGGACTAACGAAAATCGGGAAAGATAGAGGAATTACCCTCAGAACAAAGATTAGGCTTGTAAAAGCTTTAGTTTTCCCTATAGTCTTATACGGAGCAGAATCTTGGACAATGAGAAAGCTTGAGAGAAAGATGATCGATGCTTTTGAGTTATGGTGTTGGAGACGTCTGCTAAGAGTAACATGGATCGACAGAAAGATAAATGTATGGGATATTGATAATATAAAACCAGAATGGACGCTTGAGTCAAGGATAGTCAAGGCATCATTATGTTACTTTGGCCATGTTATAAGAGCAGGCGTAATGGAATATGAAGTGATGGTAGGAAGAATGAGGGATTATAGAAGCAGAGGGAGACCACGGCAAAGATGGCTAGATAGCATAAAGAAAAACTTCTATGGAACTATCTTCTACATGATTCGAGCCTCAAGATGTAGGAGGAGTTGGAGAGCTGCCGATGTCGCCAGGGGTCGGATACGACTCGACGGCACAGGTTAACAGGTTATATATATATATATATATGTATGGAGATACATTATATACTAAATTATGTATATTGACTATTCAATTTGTCGGACATGAAGCTGGCTTACAAGTATAGATGCATGGCATTCATGAATACGATACCGGAGGTGATCCCGGATAACATATGGAGGACGTCTAGGGCGGTAACGGAGATGATCTTGAACATATTCATGAAGATATTCATCTAAATAATTATTAATTAGTAAATTAGAATTGAATAATTATTAAAATAATATATAATTAATAATTAATAATATACAATTAAATATTATTAATTAATAATAATTATTGATAAATAATTAGTAATTAATAAATTAGAATTGAATAATTAATAATTATTAAAATAATATCTAATTAATAATTATTAATATATAATTAATTATTATTAATTAATAATAATTATTGATAAATAATTATTAATTAGTAAATTATAATTAAATAATTATTAAAATAATATATAATTAATAATATACAATTAATTAATAATAATTAATAATAATTATTGATAAATAATTATTAATTAATAAATTAGAATTGAATAATTAATAATTATTAAAATAATATATAATTAATATTTAATTAATAAATTAGAATTGAATAATTAATAATGATTAAAATAATATATAATTAATATTTAATTCATTATTATTAATTAATAATAATTATTGATTTATAATTATGAACATAATATATAATTAATAATTATTAATATATAATTAATTGTTATTAATTAATAATAAGTATTGATAAATAATTATGAATTAGTAAATTAGAATTGAATAATTAATAATTATTAAAATAATATATAATTAATAATTAATAATTTTACGGCACTAATGTATATATACATATAACATATATATATATATATATATATATATATATATATATATGATATATATGTATATATATATATATATGATGATGATGATGATGATAAGGTTTATTAGTACTTATCATAGGTGTGGCCACCCCTCGTAGGTGCATATAACAATATAGAACGAAAACAATAAATAGATAAATAAATTAGATAAATAAATAAACAAAACGATAAAATAATATAATATATAAAAATAGTAATATTTTATGATTAAATAAGTGAATATATTACATCGATGATATGTAAGCTTTGAGGTGTGTAATAAAGGACGGATGTGAATGGATTGATCTAATAAAGGCAGGGAGGGAATTACATAAGTTTATGGTATTTTAGGTATGAGACACGAGGGCAAATTAGGGAAATGTCAGCATTTGATCATAAGGAAGTCAGTGAGCGTCTTATAGTTAGTAGGGAAGTCAAATAATGAGGAAAAGTATAATATATTGCATTATGAGCGAGTGATAAAGATGTAGGAGGGAACGTTTTTTTTGAGGGAACCAGTTGGATATAAGTTGGTGGGAGTCGGTAATGGAATGGTCAAATCGATTAATATATATCATCATATTATTAATTGTTTATCTATAGATATTATAATTATAACTTATATACATATTCCCATATTATAATGTTTATATTATATATGTATCTATATTATAATATGTATTTGTATATAATATACTTAATTTAATATTTTGATACTATATATATAATATATTATATATTATAATCAATAAGTGATATTAAATGTTCCAAATAAAATGTAATTATTTTAAAATTTGATGTTTTAAAGATGGTTATTAATATTTGTTTGTACAGTTATAAACCAGTTGGTCTATCCGGAGTGTCGCCCATCGATATAAAGAAACTATTTCTTTATATCGATGGTGTCGCCTCCTCGGAATGACGTTTCCTACTTTATTTAGCGGGCGTCGCGAATGCGCGCTAAGTTAGGTGAATATTCTATATTTAACTATGACTCACGTAACATGAATCATGATCATAAGATAATTTACTATGCATACAGTTATCTAGGTCAGCACGGGATTATAATTATACAATGCTTGCTTGATTACTATGTATTTATATTCACATATAAAAACATATGTACAGTATACGAAGTACAGTGTAAGTCGTACATACACATATATGCGTGTAACCATATGTTCATGCAAAGTATACTTGTATGTACTATGTGTGTGTGTGTGTGGGTATGTGTGTATGTGTATGTATGAGTGTAAGTGTGTGTATATATACATATATATCTTTATACAATTTTACTAGATAAATAACTATTATTATTAGATTTATTATTAGATTAATAATAATTATTATAATCTATATATATAAAATATCTGTGTATTTCAATTTCATACACTACATTTATAATATGTGTATCTTGTACTTGTCTTATTTTATATACTATACTGTAAACAATAGTATGATTGCACGGTGAAGTGCATTGCAGTTTGCATTTCATATATATAGTATGTTATTTGATACATAATATGTAATACATACTATGTATACATTATATATTCAAAACATATATTTAGTTATAATTAATATATTAATACATATTTACATATGTTTGACATAATTTGACAATTTTATACTATATATAAAATATATTATAATATGTTATAATATAAATATGATTATTTCATAAATTTCTAAAAAAAATGCATTATAGTAAACAAATATGTTTTAATATATTTTCTTAAATATGTTCACAACATTGAGTAAAACTTGGAATTTTTTCGGATATTATTAATCAAGTTGTAATTACTAATTATATATACGACTTTATATGCCCAGTTATAATATATATATATGTATTACTACTAGTATATGTATATTATAACTGACTATATTACTACTTATTAAATTACTGCTGCAGTAAACACATTTATTTTGAATGTATTTAAATTACTACTGGTATATGTATGCAAGGTTATGCATTGTTATAAAATTATAACTGAGTAACAAAATATTAATAACAATCTTTAAAATCTAAATTTGTACTATGAATACATTATTATTTTGAATATTTAATATCACTTAGTTATTATAATATATAATATATTATATATATAGTATACAAATATTAAATTAAGTATATTATATACAAATAAATAGTATACTATGTATACATATATAATATAAACATTATTATATGGGAATAATATATAAATTATAAAATATAATATATTATATATATATATATATATATATATATATATATATATAGTATCAAAGTATAACATTAAGTATATTATATACAAATAAATATTATAAAATTACAACTGGATTACAACTGCGTTTTAGTGCATTACAAAATATGACTATATATAATTCTGGATAAAGGAGATAGAGCTAGAGAGATTTTCTCTAGCTATATGATAAAGGATAACACCTATCAATTATATAAGTATATATGTTTATATTTAACAATAAGATTATTATATTACCTTATTAAATCAACTTGTAGTATATGATAAACAATCTAAACATTGATAAATTGTTAATATAGGAAGTATTATCCAACAAAGTAAATAAACATTACCGTTAATTTCAATTTTCGCGCCAAACACAATTACATGCGAATTGGGTGATGCAATGGGCGACGCCCTCTTGTCGAAACGCTTCATTTCAAACATTATCACGACATGTATGATATAAAATATTGGTTGTATGCTATGTACATTTAAGACATTTATATATATATAATAATATTATTAATAGTTGTTTTACCTAATTATTTATTATATACATATTTCAATATAATAATGTATATTTCCAAACCAATGAACTAATTTGTTCATTAGTGCATTAGTACTTTAATATGGGATGTGAAATAAATCACATAAATATTAAACATAAATAAGTTTATACATTAACATTATTAGATAATATATATATATATATATATATACATATATATGTGTGTATGTATGTGTATGTGTGTATGTGTGTGTGCGTGCGTATATATATATATTATATAATTATATTGATATAGCATTCTATTAATAATAATTATTATTGATAAGAGATATATTTTATAAAATATAATATTGCACAATAGATATCGCTGTTGTAATATCCAATGTATTTATTTGACTTATACAATTGTATATATTACAAATTTGAATATATATTGAATACATAAATTAATGATATCCAAAGTGTTTATTTGACCTATAACATATACAAAATGGAACATACATTGAATACATAAAATAATCATATACAAAGTGTTTATGTGACCTATAATATATACAAAATTGGAACATACATTGAATACATAAAATAATCATATACAAAGTGTTTATTTGACCTATAAAATATACAATATTGGAACGTTGTTATATATTTTACGTTGACGCGCAACGTGTTTGGTTGCTTGGGGGGTATATACTTTATAAAAATATAAATTAAAAATATATTTTTTCATATTCAACTGATATTCCATTACAAGTTTTACTTTAGTTACACTATTTGAATAAATTATGATAACAATTTAAACCAATTAGATAAGTAGACAATTTTAAATTTATTTTATTATTATTATAATAATAACATTATAATCGTTTATAATATAATTATTATGTCATTATAATACGGATTATAATGATAATAAACATTGTTTACTTCCTGAATTAAAATTATTTATTTTATATAAATTTAAATAATTGAAACTCTATATTATACGTAAAAGTTACCTATATTGTATATTTATTATACATATTTTTGAATTCATAATTTGTATCATAAATTTATATAATTGGAACTCTATATTACGAGTAAAAGGTACATAAATTGTATATTTATTTTACATATAATTATTATAATAATATTTAAATTAAATATTATTTAATATTATATTATATCATTTTAAATATATCATATATTATTATAATAATTATATAATTATATGTGTATTATATGTGTATTATATGTGTATTAAATGTAACAAATTAAATATTATATTATATGTAACATATATTCAATATAATATTGAATTCGTAATTTGTATGTCTATAATTGAAACTCTATTATAGAGTCTATATTCCGCGTAAAATGTACCTTAAATATTATATTATAATAATAATAATTATTATTATAATAATTATATGTAACATATTTTCATATAATATTGAATTCGTAATTTATATGACTACATTTATATGATTGAAACTCTATATTCCAAATAAAAGGTACTTAAATTGTATATTTAGTATACATATATTCAATATAATATTGAATTCATAATTGGTTTCACTAAATTTAAATAATTTAAACTCTATATTATGCGTAAAAGGTACCTAAATTGTATATTTATTATAGATATAATATAATAACGAATATAATATATTAAATATATATAATGAATTTAATATATGATATATTGAATTCGTAATTTTATCACTAAATTTATATAATTTAACTATATTACGAGTAAGAGATACCTAAATTCACTGTATGCATTTAATATATTCGTATAATAAATATACAATTTAGGTAATTTTTACGCATAATATAGAGTTTAAATTATATACATTTAATGATATAAATTACGAATTTGATATATACATAGATAGATAGATAGATTAAAAGTTTATTGAATTACTGGTTATAGGTATACCTATATAAAGAAAGTTATAATTATATATAAACATATAATTATATAACATATATAAACAAAATATATAAATTTGATAATATTAAGACAAAACATCACGATACAAAAAAACAAGAAATAAACTGAGAAGTAAAATAAAAAAAAACATTGCATACGAGCCGTTCAAGCAATATATAGTATCCGACAGTGCAAGTTGTCAAACAGGAGAGGTAACAGAACCGAAGGTATCTGGTTGGCAAGGCCCATATGGGATGGATCAATTCCCAAGGGTGGATGAGTCCCTAGTAAGTAATTTGGTTGACATCTCCTGGCGTTAAGCTACCGTAAACTGATGACAGCAAGCATAATATCAGATACTATATATTGGTACAATTAATACGTAATAACAATAACATGAATGATACATTTGGTGTGAATTAATTTATCACGGAAAAGTGTTACGGTTTTACAAGATGTAATTGTAAAGGGTAACGCGTTCCAGGAAGAGCAAACTCTATTTCCAAAATAATTCAGATGGGCGTTTGTTCTACACTTTTTCTTTCGTATCTTCACTTTAGGCCCTCTGCAATTGTTGCTATATAGATCAAATATATCAGTTGAATCCACATCGACAAGTCCGTTCAGTATCTTATATGTCAGGGTAAGATCAGCTAATATCCTGCGATGAAATAAAGTTTTAATATTGAGAAAAATAATTCTATCTTTATAAGACCGTTTAGTAAGGTTACATCTATAAAAAAGTATTTTAGTGAAATAGATTTGAATATTTTCTATATTGTTAGAATTGCATATGAAATTGTCTGGATTTCAGACAGATGAATCCGATTCCATAATAGGGCGAACGTATGATATATAGGCTTTAAGCAAGTATATATAATCATTGGTGATGAAACATCTAAATAATCTATTAATAATTAAGTGTGCTTTAGTACATATAGTATTAATATGAGTATAAAAACTCATATTATCATTAAATGTTATGCCTAAATCCTTGAATGAGGTGTGTATAGGCAGTTCAAAATCATTAATGAAATATGAATGAACAGGGTTTTTATTACCAATTCGCATGACAACACATTTAGTAGGAGCAGTTTCTAGTTCCCATCTCTTCATCCAATCACTAAGTTCATCAAGAGCACATTGTAAAGGTAAACAACTTTCTGTGGGCTTAAAAGAATATAAAAGCGTAGCATCATCTGCAAAGAGAGAAGCATGGGTGGTTTAATAATATTTGGTAAATCATTAATATAAATTAAGAATAACATCGGACCTATAACGGACCCTTGAGGAACACCAGATATAACTGGTGAGAAGTTAGAGAAACTATCATTAATTTTAACACGTTGTTTTCTATCGACTAAATAATATTTTAACCATTTATAAAGATTACCACTAACGCCATAATAAGATAATTTATGCAAAAGTTTAGAATGTGATACTTTGTCAAAAGCCTTAGCTAAATCAATATATGCAATATCTGATATTAGGAATGCATCTATAGCTTCATAATTTTTTTTATAAAAAGATATTAATTTCAATTCAGTTGATTTTCCAGCTAAAAATCCGTATTGACATTTAGTAATATAATTATTTGAACGTAAATAGAAAGTTAAATTATTAGAAAGAATTTTTTCAAAAAGAATGAGCGTGCTAGGTAGAATACTAATGGGCCGATAATTTTCTGGTTTAGTAGCGTCACCTTTTTTGAATATAGGAATAATATGTGATATTTTCCAAATATCTGGACAAATCCCTGAATTTAGAATATTTGTAAACATTATCGATAATGGATGACATAATTCAAACGATAATTTCTTTAATAATCCTTTCGGTATACCGTCTGGTGAATTATTGAATTTACTAGGTAGTAAACATAGAAATTTACGTAATACCTCAGGAGTAGTAGGATAAGAGGATAGTGATGATGATATGTGAGATGATATGGATAATATAGGTATATTAATATTATAACTTTTATTAAATATAGAACTATATTGATGAGATAAACAAGACGCCTTGTTAAAATCAGATGATGATATTGAATTGTCAATTTAATTATAAAGAGGTGATATAAAATTAGATGAGTGTAATTTCTTTTTAATGAATTTATAAAAAGTGGATTTATTATTGGAGGATAAAACCTTAGATTCCAGATCAATATTATATTTCTTAATTTTTATATCAACATCAAGCTGGGCTAATCTCCAATTCATACGACTATTTTCATCACAAATAATATTGTGAAGATATAGACATTTATTTAATAATTTTTTAATATGAATAGGATATCTATATTTTGTAATGTTAGGTAAATGAGTATGTTTATTACATATAAATAAGAGCTTATTAATAAATATAGTAAGCATATCAGAACCATTAATGGATGCATTTAGCAGATTATTCCAATTAATTGATAGAAGATCATTTTTAATATTATAATAATCTGATTTAAGGTAATTTGGAATTGGTAATATAGGAAAACTAGATATTGGTATATTAATACCATGAGGATAAACTAAACAAGATAATATGGAAATATGATCACTACAATAAGAATCATATTCTATCGGATTAGTAGATATGATAGATGATACATTTTAATATCAGTTGTTAGAATTAAGTCCAGAATATTCGAATTACGCGTATTAAAATTCACTAACTGCAATAATCCATTTTTTTGAGTAAACGAATAGAAATATATTTCAACAGATGAGATTCCAGACCATTGCTCCAGTCAATTCCAGGTAGATTAAAGTAAATATATATAATGCTAGTTTTAGTGGAATCTGAGACATTCGAGATAATATCACATAATTTGATAGTATCATTGAATGCCATATATAGATGGCGGTCGATATACAACAATAAGTAGGTAATTAAAGAAAACAATGTTTAATAATTCAAAATTATGAGAAATAGTATGGCATAATGCATGGGCCTGATAATAATAATAATAATAATAATAATAATATTTATTAGAAGAAAGTTGTATATATATATATCATGTGAATTATTAAATTCATTATATTATTGTTTCCTCTAAAAGGCTTCAGATGAAGATAATTATCTTTTCTATGCTGTCGCCTGCATCACCATCACCGGAACGTTTTTTTTTGTTGAATTACTTTACTTTTTTTCATTTCGTTTTCTTCTTATGTTTTATAAGATATTTTATTATCATTTAAAAACATAAACATCAAAATAATAATAATAATAATAATAATAATAATAATAATAATAATAATAATAATAATAATAATAATAATAATAATAATAATAATAATAATAATAATAATAATAATAATAATAATAATAATAATAATAATAATAATAATAATAATAATAATAATAATAATAATTTTTTTATATAATTTATTTTTTTTAATTTTTTTTTAATTTTTAATTTTTTTTTGTATCTCAATGAGTTGATTTTTTATTTTTTTTTTATATGAATTTTTGTTTTTTATAATTTGGATATCTCCATTTAGATTATTCCATAACTTAGGTCCCATGGTTAGGATACTATTTATTAGTTGACTTTTTTTTGTATAAGGTATTTTGTAGATAGGTGATTTCCTTAATTTATTTTTATTTTTATTTTCGTGTTTTTTATGTATGTTATAAATATTTTGTGGTAGATTATTATTGTGATGGTCATGCATGTATATTAGCGTGTTATATTTTATTAAACTATTGAGTTTTAATATATTATTCCTTTCAAATAGCAAATTTGTATGTTCTCTGAAATATTTGGTTTTGTTTATTATTCTTATGATTTTTTTTTGTGTGAGAATTAAATTTGTAAGATTACTTTTATAAATATTACCCCATATTATATTTCCATACATTATGTGTGGCAGGAATAGGCTGTTATATATGATAATCATTGGTTTTGTCTTAATGTATTTTGATAATCTGCTTATTGAGTAAAGTATTTTCGATAATTTATTATTAAGATTAAATATATGATTTTTAAAGTTTATATCTTTGTCAATTATTATTCCTAGATATTTATATTCTATTTCATTTTGTATTGATATGTTATTTATTTTTAGATGTATGTTACTGTATTTTCTCGAGTTAAAATTGACTATTTTAGTTTTATTGATATTTATTTTAAGTTTATTAAATGTATACCATTTTTCTATTTTTGTAATCATATTATCTATGGTATATTTTAATTTTTCATTGTTTTCACTTGTAAATGTTATTGCTGTATCATCAGCATATACTATAAGTTTTACTTGTTGGTTATTATTGAATAGTAATGATAGGTCATTTGTGTATATTATAAATAGGAGAGGACCAAGTATTGATCCTTGTGGTACCCCAATATTATTACATAATATTTGTGATTTTTTATCATTTATCAAAACAACTTGTTTTCGATTACTTAGGTAGCTTTTGATAAGTTGTAGCGAATTGCTTCTTATTCCATATTTATATAATTTATCTATTAATATGTTGTGATCTAGCGTGTCAAATGCTTTGCTTAGATCAAGGAATAGAGTATTTATTGATTTATTTTGTTCTTTGTTTATTAATATATGGTTATATAAATCTAAAATAGCATGTGTTGTGTTATGCTTTTTAGTATATCCGTATTGTGTATTAGATATAATTAGGTTTTTTTGAAAAAATGAAGTAAATCTCTGATGTATTATTTTTTCAAATATTTTTGAAATTTGACATAGTATTGATATGGGCCTGTAGTTGCATGGTTCGTATTGGTTTTTATTGTTATATATGGGTTTTATTATGGAATTTTTCATTTTTTGTGGAAATATACCTTCACTAATACATAAATTAAAAATATGTGTTAGTGGTGATGAAATATAATCTATTGATATTTTTACAATTTTCATGTTAATTAGGTTTATATCTAATGAGGTTTTTAATTTACTATTTTTTATTATTGAAGTTATTTCTTGTTTATTGGTTGGTTCTATGAATATAGAATTATTTATATTTGGTATTTCTACAGGATTTATTATATTTTTATTTTTAAATTGATCATTTATAATTTGTGCATTATTAATAAATTGTTCATTAAATATATTTGCTATTTTACTTGAGTCAAATGTGTTTTTATTATTTTTATCTTTAATGTATGTAATATTGTGTTTATTTACATTTGTATTAATGATATTATTTACTGTTTTCCAATGTTCTTTCGATGTTATGTTATCGTTTATTTGTTTGTTAATGTATTTTTGTTTTGCTTGTTTTATTGTGTTTTGTAAATTATTTCT
The DNA here is from genome assembly GCA_964019155.1 of Osedax fenrisi. Taxonomy (NCBI): domain Eukaryota; kingdom Metazoa; phylum Annelida; class Polychaeta; order Sabellida; family Siboglinidae; genus Osedax; species Osedax fenrisi. The sequence continues at coordinate 21,156,385 of OZ025245.1, read as the reverse complement.
ATAAGATTTATAAACGTATAAATCTAATTCTGATTTACTTTGTAGATATGAGTTAAATAGTTTTTGTTTTTTATTTATTTTTCTTTTTATGTTATTTGTTATCCAGTTTTTAGAGAATATTTGTGATGATACTTTTGAAGTGATTATGGGAAAGTGTTTGTTTATTATATTTATATATTGAGTGTAGAAAATATTATAGGCATCTTCTGCATTATTGTTATTATATACAGTGTCCCATTTTATTTGTAATAGATTTTTAATAAATGTTACAATATTATTGTTTTTAATTTTTCTTGTTGTTATTAATGTTTTATTTTTCAGTAATCTGTTATTTAAGTTAAAGTTTGCATATATTGGAAGATGGTCTGTTATTTGTTCTTGTATTATACCACTTTTTCCTATGAAATTTCTATCTATATTAGTGTAGATTTGGTCAATTATTAAGTTTGTATTTGTATTGTATATTGGTCTTGTATTAGAATGTATAAGTGGTGTTAGTCCTAATTGGTGCATTAGTTGGTTTATTTTTGAATTTATATTATTCGTCGTGTCTATATTGAAATCCCCCATTATTATAAGTTTTTTGTTGATGAATTTATGAAATTTATCATAAAATATTGTATTAAAATCTTCTATTTTGTTAAATGGACTATTATAGATACATGATACTGTTATATTTTTATTATCACTTTCTTGTATTATTTCTATTGTTACTATTTCTAGATAATCTATTATATTAAATGTTAGTTCATTTACTATGTTATATGTTAGGTTGTTAGTTACGTATATGCATACTCCCCCTCCTCGTCTCTTATCTTGACAATGTCTATTATTTATTACCTGTTTATAATTAGGTATATTTAAGTTATTATTATTTATGTTATTTAGCCAGGTTTCTGAAAGGCAAATTATTTCTGGTTTTTTTGTTAATAAATTTAAAAAATCTGTCAAGTATTCAAAGTTGTGATTAAGACTTCGTATATTTAGATGTATAAATGTTAGATTATGTTCGTCTATTTTTTTGTTTATTTTATTAAAATTGTTTGTTGTTATATATTCATTTTTTTCTTTTGAGTTATTCATTTTTATTTTGTAATTCTATTATTTTGAATGTATTATTTATTGAACATCTTACCACAAATTTGTGTCCATTGATTGTTTTACCTTTAGCTTCTATGGAGAGCTTTTGTATTTCTATTAATTGTTCTTTTGTATATTCTTGTGATATACTAATCTTACTATACTGCGTATTTTTTAATTTATGTGCTGAATTTATAATGTCTTGTTTTTCGTTTTCTGTATTAAATGTTATTTTTATTGGTCTTGTTTTATGTAAATTAAAATACCATCACCATGTGTATTCTATCTAATCTAAATAAATTGTAGAAGATATTATCTGATATCATACCATTAGTAATATCCTGATTAAGCCATATTTTAGTAAAAATAAGGATATCATATTCACGACTATTAATAATAGCCAATAATGTGGGTAGTTTATTGCACAAACTTCTAGAGTTTGAATAAAATACTTTAATTAAAGGATCTAGTTAATTACTATTACTATTAGTATTATATGTTTTATGACTATTATCTATTGAGGATTTCCATTTATTATATTCAGTGGTTGAATAATCAACATTAGAAGTCCAATTTATTACTACTTTGTTATTATTTAGAGAAAAAAGTTTTAGTTCGTAATTTAATATGCGAATATTAAAAACACATTTGATATTACCTGGTTTCAGTGATGCTTCAGTGATTAGATAATAGTTTACGTTTTAATCTATCCTCATAGGATTGATCAGGACGAAAAAATACTTTACTTTAATTAAATATACATGTATAATAAATATATTTTAATTTTTGCGCATTTGTTTTGAACCGTCACATGCCATGTCGAGTTACTAAAGTGTTCGCATACTATATTTCGTATTAGAATACTATCAGCTTTTATACTGAATGTCATGTATATACCATAAGAATATATTAACGTTAGAGGTAACTCAATATAATACTTATTATTATTATTAAATGTTATTATTATCAACTATTAAATAATCCTCATAATGAAATTCAATAATGTTGTAAAGAGCATTCTTATTTAAATTTAAAACAAACGTTGTATAATAATATTTTTTCATATTAAAAATATCTATTATCATAATAGATCTATGCCAATCTATTAAATAGTTCATCTGCAATGTCGAACTGCTAAAGAGATCGTTTTTCATGCCAATCTGCTAAAGAGTTTGCTGCCGTGTCGAGCTGCTAAAGAGTTTGCATACCATGTCAAGCCATAATAGAACTCGTGAATTCTATCAGATTTTATATTGCATTTCACGCCGTTAGAGGTAACTCAATATAATTATTATTATTATTATTATCAATTATTAACTATTACATAATAATCATAATGAAATTCAATAATGTTGTAAAGAGTATTCTTATTTAAATTAAAAATAATCAGTGTATAATATTATTTTTTCATATTAAAAATATCTATTATCATAACAGATATATTCCAATCTGTTAAAGAGTTCATACGCAATGTCGAACTGCTAAATAGGTCGTTTTTCATGCTAATCTGCTAAAGAGTTTGCTGCCGTGTTGAGCTGCTAAAGAGTTTGCATACCATTTCAAGCCATAATAGAACTCATGAATTCTATCAGATTTCATATTGCATTTCACGCCGTAAGAGGTAACTCTATATAATTATTATTATGATTATTATTAAATATTATTATTATCAATTATTAACTATTACATAATAATCATAATGAAATTCAATAATGTTGTAAAGAGTATTCTTATTTAAATTTAAAATAAACAGTGTATAATATTATTTTTTCATATTCAAAAAATCTATTATCATAACAGATCCATGCCAATCTCTTAAAGAGTTCATCTGCAATGTCGAATTAAATAACGAAAATATCTTATTTTTTTTATGGGAATTCATATAATATATCTCAAAAGAATCAGTTTTAAAATTAAAATATCAACATATTACAATACTTATTTATACATGGATATGCAATGCACATTGTGCATGTGCATGTTATAACATATTTTTTATTTATTTTCTTGTCATAATTTTAAAATAATTCGTGTATGTTTATCTATATTATCTGAATAATAAATATTGTATATGTAAGATAAATATAATTGGTAATTTTATTTTATATTAGCAATAATGTCATAATTATATTACAGAATAAATGTACTTATAATAATTATTGTATATATATTTCACTTATTCAAACTTCAACTCTTTTAATAATGCTTTGATTTATTAGATATGTTCAAATAATGTATTATATATATATAAATATATACAATTACCTAGCCTTAATAGCCAAAATATAATATCACATATAATATAAATATAATGGTATGAGTTCACATGAGCTTGAAGCAGGTAAATATAATATCAATGCTCATATTTGTATGTTCATAATATGTTCATAATATGTTCATATTTGTCTGTTCATAATATGTTCATATTTGTATGTTCATAATATGTTCATATTTGTATGTTCATAATATGTTCATATTTGTATGTTCATAATATGTTCATATTTGTATGTTGTTGTTTATTGGGTATACCCACGTAAAATATCTACTTTTGAGGATTGGAATGATGAACTATTCAAACAGGTTATTAAAATAAGAATTATTCATATCTAATAAAATATAACATACATATATTACATTAATATATAAATATAATATATATATATATATATATATATATATATAAATATAATCATGTATATATATTGAATGGACTATTACTTTATAAGTATAGTTCGCAGTCCTAAAATCTAGAAATATGTATGTATACCAACATGTATATATAATAATAATAATAATCAGATTGGTTCGTCGTAATAAACGAGAATGATCCCAGGTAGATATAGAATTTCACTGCACTTATCGAGATATCTACTTGTCAGCAAAAGGAATGGAAAAAAACAAACAGTAATAAAATTGATAAAGATAAAATAAAATTGGAAATTAAAAGCAAAATATAAATATAAAGTAAAATTTTAAATATCAAAATAGTTAAAATACAAATAAATATTATATATAAATAATAATAAAATTATAATAATAGATAAAAATAACAATAAAACAAGATGTGTACAAATAAAGAGGGAAAAACAACACATTGTTTATAAAACGACCACAACGAACGAATAGTATAAGGCTACCAACTTTCTTTTGGGGTTTAAATGGGGTGTGGATAGTTTGGTAGATAAAAAAGTTGGGGCTTCTTTTTTACTCATAAAATGCTAAAAAGTTAATTCCACATTCAAGTCCTACCTCCACCTTCACGTAGTATACCCTGTTTATACTAACGGAGGAGGGCGAACGCGTCTTGTTCAGCGCGTCAAATCTGACAGCAAAGTCCTGCTACTGACTTGTAGTCGACTCGGGAAAGCCAAAGTCTATGGGAATAAACCCAAACAGAAAATTCAACTTGATCTGTTGTAAAAGGTCGATTGTCCTGAGCAGCAGTAGTACAATTATTGGAGGCAGCGGAAGAACCAATTCTTGGTCAACGACAATTTCATACTAAACCCGAGGCATTGTGGAAAACCCATACATGGCTAGGACACTGCGCTAGAGCAGGCAACGGGAAACCACTCTAGTAAAATCCCAAGAAAACAAACATGACAGACACAAACATACATATCACAATAAGGTCGAAGAATGAGACTCCCAGGTTGGACGGCTTTAATAACACTACTACTGGGGAAGGGTACTCCATTGTCACAAGTAAGTGAAACGCGGATGACGGGGGTGTTTTAAAGCCGAAAGGACGAACATCAACTGAAAATAGTGCAACGAAAAGTACAGAGGCAAGCCATAGAATAGCAAAAGAAAGAATGAGAATAGGTACATGGAACGTAAGAACAATGAATAATGGAAATTTGGAAGTAGTCAAGAGAGAAATGGCAAGAACTGGTGTTGATTTGCTAGGAATAAGTGAGATGAAATGGACAGGAATGGGACATTTTACATCAGATGAATATGAAATCTACTACTCTGGACAGGAGACATTGAAGCGAAATGGAGTGGCATTTATATGTAATAATGAAATACGAAGATGTGTACTGGGCTTCAACCCAGTAGATGACAGAATTTCCACAATACGCATACAGTGCAAGCCGATAAACATAACAGTAGTACAAATATATGCCCCAACATCCAGCGCAGAAGAAGAAGACAGTGATGCATTTTATGATAAAGTACAATCTGTATTGGACCAGATAAATAATGGCGATATTCTGTATATCATAGGTGACTGGAACGTCAATGTTGGGAAGGAATTATCAATTGATATCACTGGTAACTTTGGTTTGGGCAAGAGGAATGAAAAAGGGGTTCATCTTGTAGAATTCTGTAGTAGAAACGATCTTAGAATAATGAATACATTCTTTAAGTTACACCCACGAAGGCTATACACATGGGTATCACCTGACAACTCTACCAGAAATCAAATTGATTACATATTATGCAAATCGAGATGGAAAAGTAGCATAAAGCGAGTCACAACTATATAATGGAAATGATTTTATTAATTTATTGTTTAACTTATTTCATAAATATATAAGTAGAGAAATGTATATTTGTGGTGATTATAATATTAATTTATTAAATAATACTGTATTATCTAACTCGTTTAAAAATATATTGATCCAATTAGGTATATCTAATATAATTGATATGCCCACAAGAATCACCCAAAATTCAATATCAAGTTTAGACAATATTTTTACAAATTGTTCTGATGTAATACAAGGTGTAATACATACAGATATTAGCGATCATTCATTAATATTTTGTATTTTTAATTATAATCTAGTTGTTAAAAGAAAGGATCAATATACATATTCACGAAATATTAATGAATTAAATTTACATAATCTAAAATTAGAACTAGGTACAATACATTGGAATACCATTTTAAATAATCAGAATTGTTGTGAACTATACAATACATTTATTGATATATTAACTAAGAGTATTAATAAGCACTGTCCTTTTATTAAAAAAAGAATTAAATTGAATCACAATTTTAATCCATGGCTAAATAATAAATTAAAAAATGCAATAAAAAAGAAAAATAAATTATATACAAAATACAAAATTAACAATTGTCCTTGTATATTTGGTAAATATAAAAAATTAAAAAATTAAATTAATAAAAATATGATGTTATATATTTATATTATATTCTTTTTACTGCAAATACACAAGAAGAAAATTGGAAAGTCATTAATAAAATAATAAAACCTACAGACTCGGATTATCCAAATACTTTCATAGATAATAATATTAAAATGAATGAAAGGTACGAACAATGTAATGCATTTAATGAGTATTTTTCGAGCATTGGAAGTAAAATATATAATTCAATTAATAATATAAATAAAAATGATTTTAAAGAATTTGTATCTAATAATTTTAATAGTTTTTACTTTTTACCAATTGACAATGACGAAATAATTAAAGTGACTAAGGATATTAAATCAAAAAGATCATTAGATATAAATAATCATGACATGACCTTAATAAAAGATATTATTCAATATATTTTAGAACCATTAAAAAAGATATTTAATTTAAGTATCCAAACAAATAAATTTCCTGACAATATGAAAATTGCAATTATTAAACCTTTATATAAAACTAATGATAAACAACAAATATCCAATTACAGGCCAATTTCATTACTACCACAAATATCTAAAATTTTTGAAAACATTATTTTTAGTAGATTATCAAAATATATATTTAAGCATAATATTATTAACAAAAATCAATATGGTTTTGTTCCCAGATCAAATACAACCTTATCATTATTAAATATTCAGCATTTCATTTTACATAAACTCTCTCAAAAAAAAAAAGTAGCTACTATATTCTTAGATCTCAAGAAAGCATTTGATGTGGTTGATCATGATATTTTACTTGCTAAATTGGAATGTATAGGGTTTAGAGGTGATACAAATTTATTTATTAAAAGTTATCTTACAAATAGAAATATTATAATACGAATTGATAATACTCTATCATCTAGAAAGATTATTAAATATGGAGTGCCGCAAGGATTTGTTCTGGGACCTCTACTATTTATTATCTTTATAAATGACATATCAAATATTTTTAATAATGAACAAGTAAATAATATTAATATCAATTTATATGCAGATGATACATCTATAACTATATTTGCTAAAAATGATACATTATTAACATATTATTTGCAATATTACATGGATAAATTAAAAAAATGGTTTGATATAAATAAGCTTAAGCTAAATATAGAAAAAACAAAAATATTGCCATATATAAATTCTGGTATATTAAAAGATATAACAATAGATAACATTAAAATCGATATAGTTAATAATTATAAATTTCTTGGGATCTACTTAGATTCCCAAATGACCTACAAAAAACATATAAATTATTTATCGAATAAATTGTCAAATATAATATATACTATAAAAAAAATATCTTTTTTAGATACAACAAATTTAATTTTGTTATATAATTCGTTCTATTTATCTAATTTATCATATAAATCAAATATTACAAAATTAATTATGTTACAGAAAAAAGTTATAAGAATTATTAATAAACAAATAATAGATAAATCAAAATTACCATTAATACGTCTAACACATACTGGTCCTTTTTTAAAAAAAAATAATATTTTAAAATTTGAAGATCTAATTATATATAGAAACACATTATTAATGTATAATTTCTTAAATAATAAATATAAATTAGATTATAACTCATATTGCAAGTTAAATAAACTAAAAAATAAATTTATTCTACCACTTATGAAATCAAATAAATTAAAAAATACAATATTTTTTAAAGGACCAAAGTTATATAATGAGTTAATGTTTAATAATCTTTTACGAAAAAAGAATATTAATAATGTATTTATTCTAAAAAAAACATTAAAATATACATTTATAAGTAAATATTAGTTTTTTTTTTTTTTATATATTTTATATATTTTAATATTTATTTTTTATTAATATTTATATTTGTTTTACATCTTGTTTCGTTTATTATTTTAAATATATTTTTTAATTATTATTGGTATTATTAGTCATCTGTAATTTGACAGGAATGTGGCGCCATTGCACGTCTTATTGAAAGATGATTAATTTTTGTTTAGTAGTTTTAATTTTATAACATACTTTTAGATATTTTTATTTTACACATATTTATAATAATTTACTATTTTATTAACAAGTTCTCAATATTGTAAATTTACATATTTTACTAATATATATTTTAATACATTTTAATATTATACAATTATTTTATTATCTTATTTTATTATTTACTTTAATGTAATGAATTGAAATATGATGATAACTATGTTCATGAACATTGTTTTATTATTTTTATTAATTCATATATATATATATATATATATATATATATATATATATATATATATATGTATCTTCTATTTTATTACAAGGAATGCTAACACATGAATCATTATTATTATATTATTACTTTTACTAATATTGTAATCTGTACATGAACATATTGGAGGTATCGACCAAATAAAGCTTAGGCTTTCACTGATCCTCCATAGACGTATGATATACATAGTATGTCGTATGTCTATAAACTGATTTCATTAATTCATTCATATATATATATATATATATAAATATATTATATACAAATATTAATTATTAATAAATACAAGTGTATCTTGTTTTTATATTGTATATTTATTTAAAATTTTGATAATATCAATGTAACTGTTAGTTCTTTTTAAATAGTATTATATAATGTTGTATTTATATAACATTTTTGTTCATTAGTTGTATTATCGTGTACATGTTTCACCAGTAAATATAAAAAATATATATTTAAGCCTAATAGTAATATTACAAATAACGTAGTCTCTAATAAATATTGGTCATCAGGTGGTGTGTAGCTATCGGTAGTATCTGTGAATAGTAAGTATGTATACGTATACTTTAATAAGTTACATATAAATATATACGTATAGTTTATAATATAATTAATGACAAAATATGTTTTTAATAATGTCATTCGTAATATGCTATATTTAATATATTACAAAATAATTAATTAAAATTGTTGTTAATTAATTAATGTTAAAATTAATGTTTCTATTTTTAAAAGATAATGTAGTTTATTATCATTATTAGGTATGTATGTGTTTTACATACTATATTAACTATTATATTACTATTATATTAACTATTTCCTTCCAATCGTCATTTATCGTCACCTATACAATTCGCGTATCGTCATATTTAATCATTAAATAGTTCAAACGTATTACTTATTGTTATACCATCACTATAGATATGTGATATATGTAATATATCAAGGATATCAGGTATTTACTTCACATAAATATATAGTCTACTTATCATCAATTATAAATAAAGTACAGTAAATCACTAAAGATACTTACAAACAATATTATATTATAACATTTTAAAATATAATTAATTATCTTTAACCATTATATAATATATTGTTCAAACGTAACGATTAGTGTATTATTGTTGCATTGCAATTATACACCTGTATATATATAATACGCATTCTTATGTAATATATATTACAAAAATAACTTTATAATCTTATGACTTTATATTTTTTTTCATATTTCATAATGTGTGGAAGATTACACCGTTTAAATATTTTAATAAATCTTTATGAAATTATAAGAGTTTAATATATAAATGTATGACTTTTATATACTTATAATAAACACAACATATTTATGATAAAAAGCAATCATAGCTTATAACCAACAAAGTAAAAAAAAATATAGATAAAATATATATAGATACAAATATATAACATCTAAATTTAAATGAGCATATTTATATATTTATAATAACCTATAGATTTCGTATTTTCATAGAATTTAATAGTTTCTTCAGAAGTTTCTAAATAATATATATATAAAATATATATAGATACAAATATATAATATCTAAAATGTAAATGAGCATATTTATATATTTATAATAACCTATAGATTTCGTATTTTCATAGAATGTAATAGTTTCATCAGAAGTTTCTAAATAATATATATATAATATAAATTATTCGTAATTATATACTTATACAATGGATTATTAATTATGTTTATATTTTAAATAATATGTGTTCATGCAATTTAAGGAAGTTCTATATGAGGATTTCATTGAATATTTATTAAAATAGTTATACAATATTTTGCGATTGGTTATATATGAATTTATTAAATTCACATATTAGACAAAAGTAGTGTTAATAATACTATTTTTAAATGTATTCATATATAATGAAGTGTATGCATTTACATATTTATTTATAAACAACTATAATGTTTAAACTGTAAATGTACATAATTATATATTCATAATTACCTGTAGATTTCGTAGTTTTATAGATTGTAGTATTTTCTTTAGAAGTTTCTAAATAATATATTTATAATATAAAATATAATTAATTGTATACATATATGTTAATAATTAATAAAGGATTAATACTATGGTATCAATGGTATTATAAATGTGTAGGCATATCAGGATATATGGAAAATATACAAATATATTCTATTATGAGTATGCTGGATTATTAATTAAATATAACAATTTAACTAAAATAATGGTTAATTAAATTGTAATATCATATATATATATACAAATTATTCAATAATTATTTTATTTATAAAAATATATAATAAATAACTTAGATTTATAGAGATTTTATAGATTAAATAATATAAATATATATTTTATAAATAATAAGTATTTGACATATATATATATATATATATATATATACATGGCAAGAAAACTCATGAATTATATGAATAAATAAAATGCATTATATACAAGGACAAATTCGTTAAATATAATAGTATGCATTATATGGAGAGGCATACGTTATAATGAAGGATAAAGAGGATATATGTGATACTATAGAGAACATGTTAGATGAATGAATAAGAGGATAAGAGTGATTGAGAGGTATTTTGGTAGACATGATCGTAAATTAAGATATGACGTTACACATACAAGGAAAATAGAAGAAGATAACGCAATATGATGTACTAATTAAGTAGGAAAATATTCTCATAGATATAATTATATATATATATATATATATATTTAATAATTAACCATATGCACAATATTCACCGGTCCATCCTTTTTCGCATCTACATAGGTACGTTTCATCCTTATTTAAACAAGTAGAATCATGTTTACCTATAGTTATCAATTCAATATAACAATTATGTAAATTCATTAAAAGTTTACAAGATACTTAAGTATTTGAATATTATAAAATGTTAATCTCTAAGCAATTAACTGACGAAAGCGAATATATTATTGAAAATTGATAATTGTATATAAATTAAATACATATAAAAAATACAATTTTATCAAAATAAAAATATCCTAATTAATAGAAATGTATATATGAGTTTTGTATTCATTATTTAAAAAAATAGTATTTCAAATAACGTCAACATTATATACATATGGTTTTTAAAATATTATTATATAAAATAATATACATAGGACTAGGACATAACAAATTATGCTATTTTTTTATTTTTTGAATCTTAAATATAATTAATATAACTTATTTCCAATAAAGACAATAAATAAGTTTCCTATTCACTAATACTAATGTATATAGATACATCCCAGTATTCAATACTCGTGTTTAACTCAGATCTAACTGGAAAACTGGGGGACACTGATCCAAACTTGGATCTAGGTGACGTAAACTTGGATTTATCTAATCCATATTTAACTATTTGAAACTTTGATCATTTTATCCCAGTTTAATCCAAGTTATTGTTTTAAACTGAGATCAACTTGGATTTATCTGATCTATATTTAACTAGTTGAAACTTGGATCATTATATCCCAGTTTAATCCATGTTATTTTTTTAAAGGTTTTATAAATATTTTATATTAAAACATTTATTAATTATTTTAATTATTTTTAATTTATTAATTATTAATGCAAATTTAAAAAATATTTATATTTTATTTTTATATAATTTATTATTTATAAATATACTATAACATAATAAGTTTAAATTATAATCTTTAAATTATAATTAAATTACATAAAAATGTAATTACAATTAAATTATAATATAAATATTAATAACATAAATGTTATAAAAATGTAGTTATAATGTAAATATTAACTAAATAAATTTAAATTAATATAAAATAATAATACTTGATATAGATATAAAACAATGTATAATTATAAATAATATGTACTTTATTATATGTAACAAGCTGGCTTCGTCCCGGCTTCGCTCGGGTGATGGTTTTTGCGTTGTGATGTTATATGATAACATACGTATTTTATTAATTTTATAGTATTTATATTTTTGCTATATATATATTACTTAAACACTATTTAATTATTTAATTATTTAATCTCCTCATATCTCACGCTAATATTACTAGTAATAGTTGTATTAAATTTAATATATATTATAATTCTGTTTCAATTACTAATGGTCTATTGCATTATTACTAATCTTATATTGCGTAATATAAATATGATACTAAATATGTTAAAAATTCTAATATAGATTTTCATAAATATTATAAAATATAATGTATATTCAAATTTAATTGTTATAAAATAATAATCATGTAATGAATATATTTTTTCAAAGTTGTGACGGTCGTCAACCTCACCCCAGTAATACCTGTCACGCATCTCTGCACATTTATTCAAATGTTAGTAAAAACTTATTTATAAATTGAATAATTCATTTATTCATTGTAGTTATAATTAGAAAATATATATTAATATATCCAATTATATGTTAATTATATTTAATAACCTATCTACCACAAATACGCACTTAAATCTTAAAATCTAAAATTAAAATATAAAATGTTACTATAAATAGATTACTATTTTGAACATTTAATATCACTTATTGATTATAATATATATTATATTAAATATATATATATAGTATTAAAGTATTAAATTAAGTATATTATATAAAAATAATTTTCATAAAATTACAACTGGGTTTGTACATCCCTAATATATCTAAAATATCTGACATATCTGATACATCTGATAATTTATCTTCTAGTAATTAGGATGATGACAATTATAATAATAATAATTTGAAAGACGCTCTTAAAAATATATGCACATGCACATGCAATATATACACATGCCTTCTACTATGACTTGGGTATGTTACTAATTATATAATTGTATAGAACTTAGACATGTAGGATTAAGAGAACTTTATGATTAGCGGACACATTCGACGAACATCTATGTCCGTCAATCGTAAAGTAAATTTGATATGCTATATTATGTAAATCGATATCCGTCGATCATTGTAATATAGCTTAACCACGCCCAATACTATAAGCATACACGCCCACTATATTATACTTAACAAGGCACTCTTTGCTTATCTATCAGACTTAACACATTATAACTATACATATAACTATTACTAAACTAACTGACTACTTGCGGAACGGAGTCAACTCCCAGAAGATATACTGACACATAAGGTTCTATATACATACTGTTAATATTACATGGTGACAGCGTCGTTACTATAATAGTAAGGACGCATACAAATATATATATATATATATATATATATATATATATATACATAGATATGTATATACATATATATATATACATAGATATATAGATATTACATAGTATAAATATATACCGTTCTTAGTAAAGTGTATATAATATATATATATATATACATATAGGTAATATATAGATATATAGATATAAATATATCCTAATCATAATATATATATATATATATATATATATATACATAGATTGGATGCATAGACGCATTAATCATAAGTCATACGCAAATTTAAACTAATTTAGGAATGTTAATTAGAAAATTAATATTACATAATACATGGTAAATCATTTCTTTTTTAATTAAAAGTTAAATTTTAAATAATTTATTTGAAATTGTATTGATAAAAAAAAAATCATTACATTTTACAGATTTATATTTACTTTCGTATATTATATAATCGTATTTGTATAGAATAAATTTATATCGAATATTATTATTGTTAATTATTTATAATACATTGTTAATAATTTAATAGGAATATTCGTATATTCTAGAATTTATCTGTGTATATTGTTCATATATATTGTATTAATATTACATAGTATTAAATAAGTGATATCAAGGATATGGCAGTATTCAGAATACCAGAAATATTAGTAGTCGATAGTATTAGAGGAGCAGAAATATGGAAGAGTTGGATACAGAATTACAATATATACGAAAGTGCGAGCGAAATAGAAGTGAAGAGTCACAAAATCCAAATAGCTACTTTCTTAAATATAATTGGCCAAGAAGACATTGATATTTATAATTCATTTGATGATAATGAAATAGAAGAGCTAATAGACGGAAAAACAAAAAAAATAAAAGGCAAAGAAAACCTTAACTAGATTAAAATAAATTCCAGGAATATTTTATTCCAAAGCGTAATATAACGTATGAAAGGTATACATTCAATACATTCAATATAAGAGAACAACAAAAGAACTAAAGAAACTAGCTATATCATGCGAATTCGGTGAATTAACAAATTAATTAATAAAAGACCGAATGATCATAGGTATGAAGGATGATGTGGTTCCCAGATAAATAATTTAAATATTATATACAAATTTAATTAAAAAAACAATTTAGTAAGTACATCAAATATGTCAACAAGATATGAACATCCCAATATGAACTTATGTTCTTCCCATGTCATTGCTATTTCAATCATATTTTGTTCTTGATGACACATACAAATTTCATCATTAAGAGAATAAACTCTATTTACAACTTTACCTTTAGATAACCATTGGGTCTGAGTATAATATAACAATTTGTCAAAGTCTGAGTCCATTTCTTAACACATTTATTGAATAACCGATTTCTCAAAGAACTCGAATTAATATACTGCACGGTTTTTATTATTGTTTTTAAAATTGTTTGATAAATATTCTGGAATAACTCGTGAAGCTAATGATTGTCTATGAATTAAACAGTGTATGCTATTACTTATGGTGATTTATCTTTGATAAGTTTAATGAATCATGATTTTATGCCCAACATACTTGGTGCTCCGTCAGTACTCACTGAAATTAATGTAATCCATTCTAAACCGTTAGCAATATAAAATGAATTTAATATATCAAAGATATCCACTATTTAGTTGTCGTTATAATATGTTCATAGAAAAGGAACTCTTCTTTTATAGATTTGTTTATTATGTAGGTATATAGTTTATAACGTACGAATTATATACTAAATATTTAAATTCAAAAATAACATAAAATTAATAAAAATATTAGAAATATAAATAAAATATAAATGTATCCATTTTGAGATCAGTAATTTATAAATGAATGTATATTTATAAATAAATGACGAAGCTCCATGGAGAGCTTTAATATGCATTTAAGACTACATTTACACCTACTTTTTCAACTAAAATTTATAAATATCCCTTATCTATAAAGAAACTACTAAATAAGTGTAGAGTCTTATATATAAACATATTTGATACTCATAATTTTTGGAGGTATAACCAATATTTACTATCAGATAAAATAAAGCAATATAATATTGATGTTAAACACAAAATGCTCTCATCAAATAAAAAATCTTATTTTTATAATTATATAAACACCAAATTATAACAAAAATCTCATACCTCCACTCATAAATCGAGTCGGTCATAATATCATTTATTCTAATGACTTTGATAAAGCAGATTGTCTTTCTGACCAATTTTCATCTGTTTTTCTCAAGTCACATATTTCTTATGATCCCTCAATAATGAAAGATTCTAGGTTTAATGATTTTCCTATATCTCAGGAAATAGTAAGGAAATTACCCACTAAATTTAATTCATCACCTGATGGTTTACCCAACGGTATGCTTAAGTTATTATTTTATAAAATTTCGTATCCATTATCTATTGGTTTTCAACGTATTCTAGATGAAGGTCAATGCCCTACTATATGGAAGTTAGCTAATATTATTCCAATATTTAAAAACGATGATCATTCATTACCATCAAATTATCGTCCAATCAGTTTATTGCCAAATACACTTACATTTACTTACAAATACAATATATCATCGAAGACACGATTATAGTAGACCCATTTTACCCTATCGTTTACATGCACACAAACGAAGTTTCACCAGCCATAAGTAGATGATAAATTATTGTTCTGTTAAACTACTGTAAATAATATATTTGGGTATATCAACTAGATGTTGTATGGCACAACACATTTCTACAAAACCAATATGAGACATCAATATATTTATTTTATTTTATTTTAAAATGTTTTATTGACTACAAAATCACGTGGTGGTTATGGGCGTCATGAGGAAAATAACAAATTAACAAAAATAAATATATATATATATATTCTGTGTATTAATTTTACATTCCTATATATTTTTTTTACATATTATTATATTTATTAATTAAATTCAACTCACAGAAGCAGTACTGCAAATAAATAATGAAACAAACAACATTGAATCAACACAAATTATAGAAAAATTGTTAAAAATAATAAAAGGATTTAAAAAAATAAATAAATGTTTTAAATTTTGTATTTATTTACAATTATATTAATTTAACTCAAATTAAATATAATATAATTCATATTTAGTAGATTTCTGAAAACTTCTTATGATTTAACCGATCATGAATTTTTATTATCCTCTATTCCTCTTGATGTAATCTATAATTTAATTATATTATAGTTATTTTAATATTACTAACTTATTTAATTTTGAT
Source organism: Osedax fenrisi (assembly GCA_964019155.1). NCBI lineage: Eukaryota > Metazoa > Annelida > Polychaeta > Sabellida > Siboglinidae > Osedax > Osedax fenrisi. The sequence goes on along the minus strand of OZ025245.1, from coordinate 21,139,463 downwards.
TAATCTCGAGCTGAATTTGGATTGAACTTAGATTAATATCAAGCTGAACTTGGATTGAAGATGGATTTAGATTGATGTAAGCTGGATTTAACTAGATTTGGCTAGAGTTAAATTTGGATTTGACTAGGATTTAACTCGAGTGAACTTTGATTAATCTGGGATTAATCTCGAGTTAAACTTAGATCCAACTGGTGTTAAAACTGTTACCAAATTAGCAGGCTAAACAATAGTATATATCGAGATAAATCCGAGTTAAATATGATTATTGAATACTATTTTAATATATACATATATGTAATACTGTAATATACTAGCATTGATTATAAAGGCAGAAATTATAGATATCACAATGTGTACCCAGATAAAACTTTGAACATGTACAGGTATACGCATTAACATTATTATAGCATAGAGCACCATTCTTACATGGGTTACTTTGGCACTCGTCTATTTTATGTTCGCATCGGATTCCATTATAACCTACGTTATGAAGTCATACATATAATTATTATATATATTATATACATATTATAATATTATATATATATATATATATATATATATATATCTAGTACAATCATGTTTTATATAATATTATAATAATATATTATTTATATATTTATAAATAACTTTTTGTTACTTTATACTTACAATTATAGATAAGTAAAATATATATATAAGTAATATATCAAAATTAAATTTTTTTTTTCAAAATAATATTGTTATGTTATACACATTTACGTATAACCATTTTTTAAATCTAGTACACATAAACTAAATAATATACTTTAGAATCTAATATATATAATTACTTTATGAATCTATAACAACACAGTTTCTATTCACTCTAATTCCATTGTTATTAAATTCTCATAATATATGCTTACTATGTAGCTAATTCGACTGATTTATATAATTTTAATCAGATTTTCGAACATTTCGATTTAAAATCTGCTTTAATTCACCTGATTTAAACGTTTTTAAAACATTTTCTACTGCTTTAATAATTAAGTATAAATTCTGATTTAATTCTGATTTAACAATCTCCATATATAATATATATAGACTCTCAAAAATACACTACCAAAATAACGTTATGGAAAATACACTTTAATACTATGAATGTTACTAAACGTACAACGTCGTACATATGTCTCAGAGAGTTAAATACGAGGTACTTTATTGTGATATAGAAAAAGTATCTACAAATATAATTCGTCGACGCTTAACTTTTGCTGGACATTGCCTACGAAGAGATGATGAGGTTATTTCGGATCTAGTTATTTGGGAACCTACACATATATTTATAAAACGGGAAAGGCTACCGGACATCAACGTTAGGACTATAGAGCGTGATACTGGTATATCGCTGAACAAGATGAGAGTAGCTATGATCAATTATTATGTTTGGAGAACTTGTACTGCCCTGGAAACAACAATCCCGAAATAAGAAAGTATTGAATATAGCTAATTCAGTGTTAGGAAATTTGATTATGGAATACACTTCTATATATTTCATTGATATAATTATAATTCAAAACCGTCAAACAAATATATGTTTTATTATGTTTGCAGTAAAAATGTGGATATACTAGATCTACTTTTTATTAACATATACTTGATATATGAAAATCTTAAGAAAATAATACTAATATTATATATATATATATATATATATGTGTGTGTTGTAACTATAGCTATCATATATGATTGTAGTGTATTTATTGGGTCATGCTCATATTATGTTGTTTCAGACTTGAACAATTTATATTATATTACCCATCCCTAACTTTTTATTACAAATTTTAAATTTATTTATAACAATTATTTGTATTTAATTTTTTGTTTTTCAGTTTTATAATACTTATATTATCATTATTTTCACAAATAAATTTGTCGAGATAATCAAAAATCTCTATGATAAAACGGAATGGTCCATAATAGCTGGAGGAGATTAAATTAACTAACTTGTTCCCAGTTAATATCGTCGTAAGATAAGGTTGTACTATGTCACCAAGTTTATTTAACATATTCCTGGAATATGTAATGAAGGGTGTTAAAAGTTTGAACCGTGAATTTCAATTAAACGAAAATATGTTTGTTGATACCAGATATACAGACGATACGACACTCATATCTGCTGTATTTGAAAAAATTCAACTATCTACATTAGAACTTGAACAAGCTTGTCAAAAATGACACCGTATATCAAAGCTGAAATTGAAATCGACAACAACGTGGTTCCAAAGTTTCCAAGTTCAAATTTATGGGTAGTCTTATTCCAGTCTGCTCCTCAGGTGTTCATTAACGAATATCAATGGCATCACAAGCATTCGGCAGACTAAGAATGATATGGTCATCCAAAGACATATCAATAAAGCTTAAGGCTAGACTCTACGGAGAATGCATTCTGACGATTGCCACATACGGTTCAGATGTATGGACTACAATACGAAAGGAAATCAATGCGCTATTAGTGTTTGAAATGCTTCAGAGCTATACTCTGGATTAGAAGGTATGACAGACTACGAAACATCATGATACGAAATAAACTAAACATAAGCGAAACGATAGAAGACATAATTCTTAAAAGAAGACTTCGCTAGTTTGGTCATGTTGTCAGGAATAAGTCAACACTACATTCCTGCTACAAGCTAGATTTAAAAAAAAATGACCAATAGACGCCCGCCAAAAATATGATCTGATGGCATAAGGAAACAGTGCGGTGACCTACTATTACGTATATAGAGATAAGCCAAACGACAAGATTATTTATATTGAAATCAAATTGACGCTAATCCTACGCATTTAATTCAATTAAGTCAATATCTATTATACTAATTATATACCATTTGAGCAATTGCATTTGAATATGGTAACGCAAGCTTTGGATCGTGTATCGGTACACAATCCATTATTCTTGCACGGTTGGAATGAACATGGTAGGGTGTTAACACAATATGTATTTTTCTTGTTGACTATTAAATCTACATATACAAATGAGGGTATATGTTTTAATTATATATTTAGATTTAGTTTTATATATGGTTCGTATTACAAATATATATTTAAGTGTCTCTCTTATAAAACTATTTTAAGTATATATAGTGAGAAAAACATCGGTACTTATATTTAATATAAAATGTAAACAATTATTAAATATATAGAATTAAATAATGTAAGATAATAAATAATCTTAATTTTTACTTTAAATTCCTTTTAAAATTTAGATCAAATACGTTATATAAATATATTAGTATATATTATAATTATACAATTAATATATTATGAAATAAATTAGATTGTTAATAAATAAATCTTATTTATGTGTTAATAAGTTGTAATCCACAGTTATGATCTTAACACCACATGCAAATTAAATTACTAAATTACATTATTACATTATTTTGAATAGTGGTAACATTAATATTATAAATATAAATATAACAATTTTAAGGTATTGTAGATATTATACTGGTATATATATATATATATATATATATATATATACATATATATATTCTCCCTTTCGTTGCTCAAACATTTGGTACTTGGTGTCAAATTGCTAAAGATATAATGAGCTATATTTCTAAACGATGGGCTGATAAGCATATGTAAAATAGAGATAAATCGTTAAACTGGATTTATCAAAAGCTTTCTGTAGCCATGCACCGAGGAAATGCCTATATGATAATTTCAAGAATCCCGATAGTGGAATTTTATAGTTAATTTATTTTATTGTTTTTATTAGTTTTATTTTAATATTTTATTAATTTTCTTTAGTTATTTTGCGTTTATTATATTTTATTCAGTTTTATTTTAATATTTTATTCATATTTTTATTATTAGTTTGCGTTTACATATATATATATATATATATATATATATGTAAAATTAACTATCTAGATACATATGTAATATAATTAATAATACTTACTCATATTTTTATTTAGATTCTATATAGATATATACTATTTTTGATTACATTTAAGAAACATATATAGTATCATAAAATATTTAGATTTATGAGTTATATATTGTATTGAAATATAGAAGTATTTTAATTATAACATCGAATTATAAATTTTAAATACATTTATATATATATATATAATTTTTAAAATATTTGTTGACACATTTTGGAATATGTATGTAATACGTATATTATAATATGATACAATATATTTTACCCAGATAATATATATTGTATTATTATATACTTAATGAATGGTGTTTACATCATATGAACCTTTAATACATACTTTATTCCCTTCTCCATCACACTTATACGCAGACGAAGCTTTGCAATACACATAGCATTCCTTATTTTTTGTATAATAGTATTGCATACATGTTCTATTAACCGATAATGTAATTCTGTTCGTGGAAATGCGATGCAATTAAATTATATTTAATTTAAATTATCAAAATATAAATATTTATATAAATATTTAAATTGATATTATAAGTAGATGTTTATTGAAATATTATCTATTGATAGTATTAATGTAATACTATCATTATATTAACACACATATATATATATATATATATATATATATATATATATGTATATATATATACATACAGTATAGTATACATATGTTAAATAATAAACTTAATTGCATCCTTAATTTAGTATTAATTTGTTAAAACAATGGTTTATCAAAGATATTTTATATCACTAATATATAATTCGTTTAGAATAAAAATCAAGAATATTTATTAATAAATTATTCATAACTTATATCCATAGTTAATATTAATAAATTTCGTTACTGTTAATTAGATAATACTATTATAAATACTTCACCTTCTATTATATATTAAAATAACTACTATATTATTCACTTACTATATAAATCATATAATTATATATTTTATAACATGCATGTTTTTCCTTATAATACTACACACCACTTTACCCGTGATAATAATGATAACACGATATAGTATGTATATATCTTTAATTTCGCGTTTTCTAATATAGTATACACATGTGTTAGGTGTGTAGTATTATAAGGAAAGAGAGCAGATATCATGATTCATATTGATACCAATGTTGTATGTATATATTGAGGAATATATATCTCGCCGTTTATCGTCACCATATTTAACTTAAACGTTGTAATCATATATTGAACATCGTTGTCATCCACTCGGATATCTCACATGAGATTTCACTTATATTATAATGTTATAATCACAATAAATAAGTCACTATTAATATTTCACAAGTCGTTAGTGTAGGTTATTAAATTGTACACAATACATATTACATTTTCTATAATGGTTTACTTATATATATATATATATATATATATATATATATATATAAGATCTACATAGATCAAAGATCAGTTATATATATATATATTTATCCTTTAGGGGTAGTATTACTGTTATTAAATGGGGATCTCTATATTGTTTTGCATGTAAATATATATGATAAATCAACATACTTTGTACAACATTAACTTTATGTTAATATATTTTCATATTATATTCACATAAATAATAATTTCACATTATACGACCATACTTTTTATTTATAAAATATAATTTAAAAAATAAAATATATTTATTTTTTTATATATGCATATATTATTAAAAAATTGTATATTAATGTATATAGCTCAATATACTAAAAATCCAACACTTTATATTACATAATAAAATAATTCAGGAATTGTTATTAAAGTAATAGTCATAAAATTAAAAAACCTTTAAAAGAGCATAGTGAAATATTTTAATAATAATATAATTAATATGTATTTTTAATACTTGTGTATAAGAAATATGTACAATCAGTATGACAGTTTTGAGTGTGTTTGATTTCATCTCGGTATACATATTTGTATACATGATTGTGAAAATTATAAAAAATAAAATATTATAATACTAATATATTGAATCAATATTTTTACATACAAATGTCAACATAATTATATATATATATATATATATATATTTTTCAAATCAAATTTATTATTTAAAAGTAATTATTTAGATAAATTGTTATACTTCAAAAGAATTATATGTTCATATAATAAGATGTGTAAATATATGTTGTGGGCATTTATTTAATATTAAATGGAATATATTTTTAATTGATGGAATATATTTAATACAATAAATAAGCAAACATAATTATATGTGATGTTAAATATATACGAAAAAAAAAGCCTAACATAAAAAAATAACGGTATCAATAAATTCTATACTGTTATTTTTCTTTATTTGTACGTTAGTAATATCTATATTTATGTTACTTTATATCTATATATACATTATATTTGAGAATTCTAATAATAATACTTATATTATATAATATTATATTCATAAAACAATATTATAACATGCATATTGTTTCGTATATACGTGTGAAAATTCAAACTATCATTAACATATATATTAAAATAGTAAAATAATGTATTATGACAAATATATAATTATAATAATATATTACTAAATTATTTAAATAATATAATAACTTTTTATTCGTAGAAAAATACATTATATATTTCTTATTTATATTATGTGTCATAAAATAATGAATGCAATATAATGCAATTTTATGCAACCTTATCCTATCTTTATGGAAGACTTCGATACAAATGTAAAATATCTAAATTAGTATTAATGAATTTAAATTGTAATGTAATAATAATGAACGATTAAATAATTTGTTTATTATAATAATTATATATTTTCAAATATATACGTTTATTTACAATAATAAATAATTATGAATGCAAAATATTCTATAACCTTTAAGGATATAGTATGTACGCTATAATAATACATAATTAAATATATCATATTTAAATTATATATATATATATATATATGTATATATATATATATAGGTTATCATTTTTATATCTAATTATGCTGACTAAATGTACTCTTTAAAAACACTATTAAATTCTTAAATAGTGCATTAATTGAATTGAATTTTTCAGAAAATGTAGAATTTATATAATTACATAATATTTTTATTTTTTTTCAGTTTAATAATTAGTAAATTTAAAAATATTGGAAATTATATATGTCATTTTTAAAATAATAATATATTAGTTTAACATAATTTATATAACATATTTTCATTTATATTCTATAAAAAATACACTTTTAGTAACCAATATGGTAGTCGTATTATTTCAACTTAGCTTTTAAATTTACTTTAATTATAATATTATTATAAAGATAAGTAATTATTTATTAATTTGTATACTATTAATAATTGTAATATTAGTATATATATATATATATATATATATATATATATATATATATATATATATATATATATATATATATAATATTATAGTATTATATATAATATTGTAATCCATTGTAGTATGGTTTAAAACAATGGTTTAATATACATTATATTAAATTTGAAATAATATACAATTCTATATTAGATATCATAATATTAATTTGTATTTTTTATTTCATAACAATACAAATATTAAAAAAATAAAATAAATAATATATTTATATAGATCGTAGAATTATTTAATTATTATTAAATTGTAGAATTATTTTAAATATATATGATTTAATTAATTACGTATCTGTTAATGTTATGCATAATATATTTAATAACAAGTTACCAATCCATATAATAAATAAATTTGAATACAAAATAAATTATTACAATATAAGAAATAAATGTACTTATAGAATACATACATATAACAAAATCAGTAATTACATACAATTAACATATATGGTATTAAACTTTGGAATAATTTAAATAATCACTATATCAATCTAACAAAAATCTAACAATGTAACAATCATTTAAAAAATATATAAAACTCGAATATTTAAACAAATATTAAGTTGATTATTAGATTATTAATTAGTTTAATTAATATAATTGTATTATACTTATTATCTATCTTCACATATAACTAATCATATATACTTATTTATTATTTTTATTGTCTCTATAATTTTAAATTTTAGTTTATTTTTTTTCGTTTTATTATCCGTAATTTTATTTATTATCAATTGTAAATTATTATTTTATTTGAGAATACCCTCTTTTTGAGTATATATTGCGAGATAATATCTGGTACTCTCCTTTGAGTAGACATTTTATTTGCTAAATTGTACTTTTTGAACTCAATAAACTATTTTAATTCATTCATATATATATATATATTTGTTATTTTTTATTTGGTGGAGTCATTTCATCCCATCCAGGAACTTAGATGAAGTTTTCACTTATAACCTGAAAAAAACTTTCGAAGCCGCTCTCATGTTAAGGCATCCATGGTTTTAACGAGAGCCGATAATTTATGTATACACAATTATATAAGATCACTTCTAAATAATATTTTAAGACCCATTTTATAAAATTAATGGTCCGGACGAGGGTCGAAACCATGTCCTACTGCTTGTGTGTCTGACGCATTAGCCACTGAGCCACACAGGCAGTTATAATCTATCTATTATATAAAAGAAAGTCTATTTAATTATATATATATATATATGTGTGTGTGTGTGTGTGTATCTGGTGAGGTAACTCGAGAACCGGGGTACGTCGCGAAAATATTTTATACCCGATCTTAATAAATTTGCAACAGTATGGTCTTGGTCCGGAAAATTTTTTGAATTTTATACCGCGTACCCCAGAAAAACCTGAAAAATTGACTTTTTGCCATTAAAATGATTTTTTGTCGTCCAAAATCTTCGGCGTCGCATTTTTGAAATATTTTTTTTACATTTTTTCGAACTATTTTTTTGAATTTTTTTTGATTTTTTTTTGAAATTTTTTGAAATATTTTTGAAATATTTTTGACATTTTTTGAAATATTTTTGAAGTTTTTTTAAAATATTTTTAAACATTTTTTTGAAATTTTTTTAAACATTTTTTTGAAATTTTTTTAAAATATATTTTGTAATATTATTTATATTTTTTGTATTTTAAAAAATATTATTTGAAATAATTTTTTATATTTTTCAACTATTCGTTGAAATATTATTATTTTAAGATATAATTAAAATATTATAATTATATAATAAATATATAAATATTATAAGATATAATAATATACTTTTTACAATATTTGTAGAACATTTATAAAAAATATATTTTGTAATATTTGGAAATATTTGTTGTATACTAGGAATACAGAATCAGGAATAGCTATAATTAATAAATAATAGATAGGCAAACAATCAAAAATCGATCAACGCAGGGTGCGGTTTGGGTTTTCGATATATATTAAGTACTATTTTGTAATATTGGAAATATGTGTTGTATTTTTTTAAATATTATTTGAAATATTTTTGAAATATTTTTCCACTAATTTTTGAGATATTAATATTTGTATAAATTTGTTTGAATTTTAGCAACAATTTATGTTATTGTATATGAAAAGCAGAATCATGAATAGCCATAAATAATAAATAATAGATAGGTAAGCTATCAAACAACGAGTAAAGCAAAGTTGGGTACGGCAAGAAATTCCAAATCAGGAATAGTTATAATTAATAAATGATAGATAGGCAAATAATAAAAAACCGAGCAACGCCGATTTGGAACTGTTTGGGTTTAGGTTTTCAACATATTTTGGAATATTTGAAATATCTGTTGTATTTTTTGAAATATTTTTTATCTAATTTTTTAAATATTAAAAAAAATATGTTTCTACATATGTTTAATTTTATTTAATTGTATATACTAGAAATGTAGGATCAGGAATAGCTCTAATTAATAAATAATAAATAGGCAAACAATCAAAAACCGATAAATGTCGAGTCGAGTACTGTTTGGATTTGGGTTTAGGTTTGAGTATTCGACATTTTTTTAAAACATATTTTGTAATATTTTAAATATTTTTTGTATTTGTTAGCAATTATATATTTTAGAATAATCAGGAATAGCTATAATTAATAAAAATAAATAGTCAAACAATCAAAAACCTAGCAACGCCGGGTAGGGTATGACTGCTAATATGTTGAAATATTTTTTATATTTAAAAAATATTTTTAGACACTTTTTAAAAATATATTTTATAATATTTTAAAGTATTTTTGTATTTTGTATTTTTACAAAATATTTTACGAATAAGTCTTAAAAAGAACAACGCTAGATCTACATCGGATACAGTTAGATTTATTAAATATTAGTTAGAAGACAACAATTAAAGAATAGCTATGCATAATTAGGAATAACTATAATTAATAATTGATAGGCAAATAATAAAAAAACGAGCAACGTCGGGTTGGGTTCGGCAATCAATTCTAAATCAGGAATAGTTATAATTAATAAAGTATAGATAGGCATATAATTAAAAACCGATCAACGCCGTTTTGGGACGGTTTGGGTTTGGGTTTTCAACATATTTTGTAATATTTGAAATATTTGTTGTATTTTTTAAAATATTTTTTGAAATATTTGTTCACTAATTTTTTAAATATTATAAACAATATTTTTCTATATTTGTTTGTATTTTAAATAAACTTTATTTAATTGTATATACTAGAAATATAGAATCAGAAATTGCCCTAATTAATAAATAATAAATAATAGATAGGCAAACAAACAAAAACCAAGAAATGCCGGGTCGGGTATGGTTTGTTTTTAAAACATATTTTGTAATATTTTATATATTTTTTTGCAATTTTTAGCAATTATATATTTTAGAATAATCAGGAATAGCTATAATTAATAAAAAAAATTAATAGGCATTAAAAATCAGGTATGGCTACTAATATGTTGAAATATTTTTTATATTTCTTAAAATATTTTTAAACACTTTTTAAAAATATATTTTGTAATATTTTAAATTATTATTTGTAATCTTACCAAATATTTTACAAATAATCTTAAAAACGAACAACGCTGAGTCTACATCGGATACAGTTAGAATTAGTAAATATTAGTTAGAAGAAAACAATTAAATATTAGCTAAGTATAATCAGGAATAGCTACAATTAATAGGCAAATAATCAAAAACCTAGCAACGCAGGGTAGTGTACGGTTTGTGTTTGGGTTTAGGTTTGGGTTTTAGACATTTTTTTAAAACATATTTTTTAATATTTGAAATATTTGTTGTATTTTTTAACATATTATTTGAAAATGTTTTCTACTTTGTTTTGTATGTCAGCTAACATTTATTTTATTATATATATCAATTAAGAATCAGGAATAGCTATAATTAATATATAATATATAGGAAAATAATCAAAACCGAGCAACGCCGGGTCGGGTACGGCTATTTTTTGAAATATTTAAAAAAAAATGTTTTCAAATATTTTAAAACATTTTTTTGAAATATTTGTAAACATTTTTGTGGACATTTTTTTGAAATATTTTTTTATATTTTTCAACTAATCTTTGAAATATTATTATTTTAAGATATAATTAAAATATTATAATTATATAATAAATATATAAATATTATAAGATATAAATATTATACTTTTTAAAATATTTGTAGAAAATTTATAAAAAATATATTTTGTAGCAATACAGAAATACAGAATCAGAAATAGCTATAATTAATAAATAATAAATGGGCAACAACAATCAAAAATCAAAAATCGAGCAATGCAGGGTGCAGTTTGAGTTTTCGACATTTTTTAAGTAATATTTTGTAATATTGGAAATATGTGTTGTATTTTTAAAAATATTTTGTGAAATATTTTTGAAATATTTTTCCACTAATTTTTGAGATATTAATATTTGTATAAATTTGTTTGAATTTTAGCAACAATTTATGTTAGTGTATATGAAAAGCAGAATTTTGAATAGCCATAATTAATAAATAATAGATAGGTAAACTATCAAACAACAAGTAAAGCAAAGTTGGGTACGGCAAGAAATTCCAAATAAGGAATAGTTATAATTAATAAATGATAGATAGACAAATAATAAAAAAACGAGCAACGACGATTTGGAACTGTGTGGGTTCAGGTTTTCAACATATTTTGGATTATTTGAAATATCTGTTGTATTTTTTGAAATATTTTGTTACTAATTTTTTAAATATTAAAAAAAATATGTTTTCACATTTGTTTGTATTTTAGATAAACTTTATTTAATTGTATATACTAGAAATGTAGGATCAGAAATAGCTCTAATTAATAAATAATAAATAGGCAAATAATCAAAAACCGATAAATATCGAGTCGGATACTGTTTGGATTTGGGTTTAGGTTTGAGTTTTCGACATTTTTTTAAAACATATTTTATAATATTTTAAATATTTTTTGTATTTTTTAGCAATTATATATTTTAGAATAATCAGGAATAGCTATAATTAATAAAAATAGTCAAACAATCAAAAACCTAGCAACGCCGGGTAGGGTATGGCTACTAATATGTTGAAATATTTTTTATATTTAAAAAATATTTTTAGACACTTTTTAAAAATATATTTTATAATATTTTAAATTATTTTTTGTATTTTTACAAAATATTTTACGAATAAATCTAAAAAAGAACAACGCTAGATATACATCGGATACAGTTAGATTTATTAAATATTAGTTAGAAGACTAAAAATTAAAGATTAGCTATGCATAATTAGGAATAGCTATAATTAATAATAGATAGGAAAACAATCAAAAACCTAGCAACGCCGTGTCAGGACGGTGTGGGTTTTGGTTTTAGACATTTTTTTAAAACATATTTTATAATAATTGAAATATTAGTTGTATTTTTTAATATATTTTTTAAAATATTTTTCCACTAATTTTTTAAATATTAAAATATTTTTCTACATTTGTTTGTATGTCATCTAACATTTATTTTATTGTATATAAATAATAGTTAGGAACAAATTAAATATAAATATTTAGCAATGCAGAATTAGTAATAGCTATAATTAATAAATAATAATTGGCAAAAAATCAAAAACCGAGCAACGCCAGGTCGGGTACGGTTTGGGTTTAGGTTTGGGTTTTCGACATCTTTTTAAAACATATTTTGTAATATTCAAAATATTTATTGTATTTTTTAATATATTTTTTGAAATATTTTTCTACTAATTTTTTAATTATTAAAATATTTTTCTACATTTGTTTGTATTTCAGCTAACATTTATTTAATTGTATATATAACAATGAAGAATCAGGAACAGCTATAATTAATAAATAATAGATAGGCAAACAATCAATATCCGAGCAACGCCGGTTTGGGTACGGTTTGGGTTTAAGTTTGGGTTTTAGACATTTTTTAAAACATATTTTGTAATATTTGTTGCATTTTTTAATATATTTCCACTAATTTTTTAAATATTTTTTATATTTTGTTTGTATTTTAGCTAACATTTATTTTATTGTATATATAGCAATGCATAATCATGAATAGGTATATAATATATCTATAATTAATAAATAATAGATAATAGGCAAATATTCAAAAACCGAGCAACGCCGGGTCGGTTAAGTTTAAAGTTAAATTTTATTATATATATCAATTAAGAATCAGGAATAGCTATAATTAATATATAATATATAGGAAAATAATCAAAACCGAGCAACGTCGGGTTGGGTTCGGCAAACAATTCTAAATCAGGAATAGTTATAATTAATAAAGTATAGATAAGCATATAATTAAAAACCAATCAACGCCGTTTTGGGACGGTTTCGGTTTGGGTTTTCAACATATTTTGTAATATTTGAAATATTTGTTGTATTTTTTAAAATATTTTTTGAAATATTTGTTCACTAATTTTTTAAATATTATAAACAATATTTTTCTATATTTGTTTGTATTTTAAATAAACTTTATTTAATTGTATATACTAGAAATATAGAATCAGAAATTGCCCTAATTAATAAATAATAAATAATAGATAGGCAAACAAACAAAAACCAAGAAATGCCGGGTCGGGTATGGTTTGTTTTTAAAACATATTTTGTAATATTTTATATATTTTTTTGCAATTTTTAGCAATTATATATTTTAGAATAATTAGGAATAGCTATAATTAATAAAAAAATAAATAGGCATTAAAAATCAGGTATGGCTACTAATATGTTGAAATATTTTTTATATTTCTTAAAATATTTTTAGACACTTTTTAAAAATATATTTTGTAATAATTTAAATTATTATTTGTAATCTTACCAAATATTTTACAAATAATCTTAAAAACGAACAACGCTGAGTCTACATCGGATACAGTTAGAATTAGTAAATATTAGTTAGAAGAAAAAAATTAAATATTAGCTAAGTATAATCAGGAATAGCTACAATTAATAGGCAAATAATCAAAAACCTAGCAACGCAGGGTAGTGTACGGTTTGTGTTTGGGTTTAGGTTTGGGTTTTAGACATTTTTTTAAAACATATTTTTTAATATTTGAAATATTTGTTGTATTTTTTAACATATTATTTGAAAATGTTTTCTACTTTGTTTTGTATGTCAGCTAACATTTATTTTATTATATATATATCAATTAAGAATCAGGAATAGCTATAATTAATATATAATATATAGGAAAATAATCAAAACCGAGCAACGCCGAGTCGGGTACGGCTAGAAATATTTTTGAAATTTTTTTGAAATATTTGAAATTATTTTTAACATTTTTTTGAATATTTTTTAAAATGTTTTGATATATTTTTAAATATTTTTAGTAATATGTTTAAACAATTTCTTAAAATATTTTTAAACATTTTTTTGAAATATTTGTAAACATTTTTTTGAAATTTTTTTAAAATATATTTTGTAATATTATTTATATTTTTTTATATTTTTAAAAGATATTATTTGAAATAATTTTTTATATTTTTCAACTAATCGTTGAAATATTATTATTTAAAGATATAATTAAAATATTATAATTATATAATAATTATATAAATATTATAAGATAGAAATATTATAAGATATATATAATAATTATATAAATATTATAAGATAGAAATATTATAAGATATAAATATTATACTTTTTAAAATATTTGTAGAACATTTATAAAAAATATATTTTGCAATATTTGGAAATATTTGTTATATACTAGCAATACAGAATCAGGAATAGCTATAATAAATAAATAATATATAGGAAAACAATCAAAATCGATCAACGCAGGGTGCGGTTTGGGTTTTCTAAATGTATTAAGTAATATTTTGTAATATTGGAAATATGTGTTGTATTTTTTTTTAAATTTTTTTTTAATATTTTTGAAATATTTTTCCACTAATTTTTGAGATATTAAAAACGATTATTTGTTTAAATTTGTTTGAATTTTAGCACAAATTTATGTTATTATATATGAAAGGCAGTATCATGAATACTTACTATTCATTGAATAGTCATAATTAATAAATAATATATAGACAAACTATCAAACAACGAGTAAAGCAAAGTTGGGTACCGCAAGAAATTCCAAATCAGGAATAGTTATAATTAATAAATGATTGATACGCAAATAATAAAAAACGAGCAACGCCGATTTGGAACGGTTTGGTTTCAACATATTTTGGAATATTTTAAATATTTGTTTTATTTTTTAAAATATTAAAAAAAATATGTTTCTACATTTGTTTGTATTTTAGATAAACTTTATTTAATTGTATATATTAGAAATGTAGAATCAGGAATATCTCTTATTAATAAATAATAAATAGGCAAACACTCAAAAACCGATAAATGTCGAGTCGGGTACTGTTTGGATTTGGGTTTAGG
The DNA here is from genome assembly GCA_964019155.1 of Osedax fenrisi. Lineage (NCBI taxonomy): Eukaryota > Metazoa > Annelida > Polychaeta > Sabellida > Siboglinidae > Osedax > Osedax fenrisi. Next base: position 21,123,796 of record OZ025245.1, on the reverse strand, counting down.
TTTGAGTTTTCAACATTTTTTTAAAGCATATTTTGTATTATTTTAAATATTTTTACAAAATATTTTACGAATAAATCTTAAAAACGAACAACTCTAGATCTACATCGAATATAGTTAGAATTGTTAAATATTAGTTAGAAACAAAATTAAAGATTAGCTATGCATAATTAGGAATATCTTTAATTAATAATTGATAGGCAAATAATCAAAAATCGAGAAATGTCGGGTTGGGTAGGGCAAGCAATTTAAAATCAAGAATAGTTATATTTAATTATATGAATAGTTATAATTAATAAATAATAGATAAACGAGTAAAGCAGAGTTGGGTACGGCAAGAAATTCCAAATCAGGAATAGTTATAATTAATAAATGATAGATAAGCAAATAATAAAAAACCGAGTCGATTTGTAACGGTTTGGGTTTAGATTTTCAACATATTTTGTAATATTTGAAATATTTGTTGTATTATTTAATATATTTTTTGAAATATTTTTCCACGAATTTTTTAAATATTAATATATTTGTCTACATTTGTTTGTATGTCAGCTAACATTTATTTTATTGTATATAAATAATAGTTAGGAAAAAATTAAATATAAATATTTAGCAATGCAGAATAAGCAATAGCTATAATTAATAAATAATAATTGGCAAACAATCAAAAACCGAGCAACGCCAAATCAGGAATAGTTATAATTAATAAATGATAGATAAGCAAATAATAAAAAATCGAGTCGATTTGGAACGGTTTGGGTTTAGATTTTCAACATATTTTGTAATATTTGAAATATTTGTTGTATTATTTAATATATTTTTTGAAATATTTTTCCACGAATTTTTTAAATATTAATATATTTGTCTACATTTGTTTGTATGTCAGCTAACATTTATTTTATTGTATATAAATAATAGTTATGAAAAAATTAAATATAAATATTTAGCAATGCAGAATAAGCAATAGCTATAATTAATAAATAATAATTGGCAAAAAATCAAAAACCGAGCAACGCCAGGTCAGGTACGGTTTGGGTTTAGGTTTTCGACATCTTTTTAAAACATATTTTGTAATATTAGAAATATTTATTGTATTTTTTAATATATTTTTTGAAATATTTTTCTACTAATTGTTTAAATATTAAAATATTTTTCATAATTTGTTTGTATTTCAGCTAACATTTATTTAATTGTATATATATAACTATGAATAATCAGGAACAGGTATAATTAATAAATAATAGATAGGCAAAAAATCAACAACTGAGCAACGCCGGGTCGGGTACGGTTTGGGTTTAAGTTTGGGTTTTAGACATTTTTTAAAACATATTTTGTAATATTTGTAATATTTGTTTTTTTTTTAATATATTTCCACTAATTTGTTAGATATTAAACACATATTTTTCTATTATTTTATTGATATGTTAACTAACATTTATTTTATTGTATATATATAGCAATGTAGAATCATGAATAGCTATAATTAATAAATAATAGATAATAGGAAAATAATTAAAAACCGAGCAACGCCGGGTCGGGTACGGCTTTTTTTTGAAATATTTGAAATATTTTTGAAATTTTTATCAAATTTTTTTGAAATTTTTGAAATATTTTGATATATTTTTAAAATTTTTTTGAAATATTTGTAAACATTTTTTGAAATTTAAAAAAAATTTATTTTGTAATATTATTTATATTATTTGTATTTTTAAAAAATATTATTTGAAATATTTTTTTACATTTTTCAACTATAACTATTATTTTAGATTATAATCAAAGATTTTCCGAAGGAAAGATATAACACTTACGCGAAATCGTGTAATTCGAATTTGTATACAAAATACCCTGGTGCCACCTATAGCGGGTTACTTTTAGGAACTATGCGTTGTTTATAATGTAAATTCGTATTTAACTATACACTTTTAAAATGTTAAATAATATGCTTTAAATTAATATTTATATGATGAAAACTAAGTGTTCATTACTAATATATAACAAACAAATATGATATGTATGTTTTAAATGCTATAAGTATATATTTAGTGAGTAAAAGCTAATTTAGATTGCATGTAATTTAATAGAGCAATGAAAACATTGTTGTATGCAAACAGAGCCGAACCTAAATCTATTTCAGTGATTTCGATACTACTGCTAGCAGCGGTTGGGGATATAACTAAATTACGTTGCATGCATAGGGAGTGTTATATCTTTGCTTCGCAAAATCTTTGTTATAATCGTTGAAATATTATTATTTTAAGATAATAATTAAAATATTATAATTATTTAATAATATATAAATATTATACTTTTTAAAATATTTTTAGAACATTTATAAAAAATATATTTTGTAATATTTGGAAATATTTGTTGTATAGGAATACAGAATCAGGAATAGCTATAATTAATAAATAATATATAGGAAACAATCAAAAATCGATCAACGCAGGGTGCGGTTTGGGTTTTCGACATTTATTAAGTAATATTTTGTAATATTGGAAATATGTGTTGTATTTTTTTAAATATTTTTGAAATATATTTCCACTAATTTTTGAGATATTAAAAACGAATATTTGTCTAAATTTGTTTGAATTTTTACAAAAATGTATGTTATTATATATATATGAAAGGTAGAATCATGAATAGCCATAATTAATAAATAATAAATAGGCAATCAATCAAAAACCGACAAATGTCGGTATGGTTTGGGTTTGGGTTTAGGTTTGAGTTTTCGACAATTTTTTAAAACATATTTTGTAATATTTGAAATATTTATTGTTTTTATTATTTTATATTTTTCCACTAATTTCTTAAATATTAAAATTTTCTACATTTGTTTGTATAACAGCTAAATTTATTTTATTGTATATATAGCAATGCAGAATTAGGATTAGCTATAATTAATAAATAATAGATATACAAACAATCAAAAACATAGCAACGTCGGGTCGGGTGCGGTTTGGATTTTCGACATTTTTTTTAAAACATATTTTGTAATATTTGAAATATTTGGTGATTTTTTAATATATTTTTTGAAATATTTTTCTACTAATTTTTTAAATATTAAAATATTTTCCTACATTTGTTCAGCTAACATTTATATTATTCTATATATAGCAATGGAGTATCAGGAATAGCTATAAGTAATACATAATATATAGGAAAATAATAGAAAACCTAGAAACGTGATCGGGTATGGTTTTGGTTTGGTTTTCGGCATCATTTTAAGTCATATTTTATAATATTGGAAATATTTGTTGTATTTTTTAAAATATTTTTTGAAATATTAAAGTCCATCATTTTTGAAGTATTTTAAACAAATATTTGTCTAAAATTGTTTGTATTTTATTATATTTAGCATAAATGTATGTTATTGTATAGAATTGTAGAATCAGGAATAGATCTAATTAATAAATAATAAATAGTCAAACAATCAAAAACCGATAAATGTCGGGTCGGGCACTGTTTGGGTTTGGGTTTATATTTGAGTTTTCGACATTTTTTTTAATATTTTAAATATGTGTTGTATTTTTCAGCAATTAAATATTTTAGCATAATCACGAATAGCTATAAATTATAGCCTATAAATGATAAAAATAAATAGGCAAATAATCAAAAACTTAGCAACGCCGGGTCGGGTATGGATACTAATATGTTCAAATATTTGTTATATTTAAAAAAATATTTGTAGACACTTTTTAAAATATATTTGATAATTATTTTTTGTATTTTTACAAAATATTTTACGAATAAGTCTTAAAAAGAACAACGCTAGATCTACATCGGATACAGTTAGATTTATTAAATATTAGTTAGAAGACAACAATTAAAGAATAGCTATGCATAATTAGGAATAACTATAATTAATAATTGATAGGCAAATAATAAAAAAACGAGCAACGTCGGGTTGGGTTCGGCAAACAATTCTAAATCAGGAATAGTTATAATTAATAAAGTATAGATAGGCATATAATTAAAAACCGATCAACGCCGTTTTGGGACGGTTTGGGTTTGGGTTTTCAACATATTTTGTAATATTTGAAATATTTGTTGTATTTTTTAAAATATTTTTTGAAATATTTGTTCACTAATTTTTTAAATATTATAAACAATATTTTTCTATATTTGTTTGTATTTTAAATAAACTTTATTTAATTGTATATACTAGAAATATAGAATCAGAAATTGCCCTAATTAATAAATAATAAATAATAGATAGGCAAACAAACAAAAACCAAGAAATGCCGGGTCGGGTATGGTTTGTTTTTAAAACATATTTTGTAATATTTTATATATTTTTTTGCAATTTTTAGCAATTATATATTTTAGAATAATCAGGAATAGCTATAATTAATAAAAAAAATTAATAGGCATTAAAAATCAGGTATGGCTACTAATATGTTGAAATATTTTTTATATTTCTTAAAATATTTTTAGACACTTTTTAAAAATATATTTTGTAATATTTTAAATTATTATTTGTAATCTTACCAAATATTTTACAAATAATCTTAAAAACGAACAACGCTGAGTCTACATCGGATACAGTTAGAATTAGTAAATATTAGTTAGAAGAAAACAATTAAATATTAGCTAAGTATAATCAGGAATAGCTACAATTAACAGGCAAATAATCAAAAACCTAGCAACGCAGGGTAGTGTACGGTTTGTGTTTGGGTTTAGGTTTGGGTTTTAGACATTTTTTTAAAACATATTTTTTAATATTTGAAATATTTGTTGTATTTTTTAACATATTATTTGAAAATGTTTTCTACTTTGTTTTGTATGTCAGCTAACATTTATTTTATTATATATATCAATTAAGAATCAGGAATAGCTATAATTAATATATAATATATAGGAAAATAATCAAAACCGAGCAACGTCGGGTTGGGTTCGGCTATTTTTTGAAATATTTTAAAAAATTTTTTTTCAAATATTTTAAAACATTTTTTTGAAATATTTGTAAACATTTTTGTGGACATTTTTTTGAAATATTTTTTTATATTTTTCAACTAATCTTTGAAATATTATTATTTTAAGATATAATTAAAATATTATAATTATATAATAAATATATAAATATTATAAGATATAAATATTATACTTTTTAAAATATTTGTAGAAAATTTATAAAATATATATTTTGTAGCAATACAGAAATACAGAATCAGAAATAGCTATAATTAATAAATAATAAATGGGCAACAACAATCAAAAATCAAAAATCGAGCAATGCAGGGTGCAGTTTGAGTTTTCGACATTTTTTAAGTAATATTTTGTAATATTGGAAATATGTGTTGTATTTTTAAAAATATTTTGTGAAATATTTTTGAAATATTTTTCCACTAATTTTTGAGATATTAATATTTGTATAAATTTGTTTGAATTTTAGCAACAATTTATGTTATTGTATATGAAAAGCAGAATTTTGAATAGCCATAATTAATAAATAATAGATAGGTAAACTATCAAACAACAAATAAAGCAAAGTTGGGTACGGCAAGAAATTCCAAATAAGGAATAGTTATAATTAATAAATGATAGATAGACAAATAATAAAAAAACGAGCAACGACGATTTGGAACTGTTTGGGTTCAGGTTTTCAACATATTTTGGATTATTTGAAATATCTGTTGTATTTTTTGAAATATTTTGTCACTAATTTTTTAAATATTAAAAAAAATATGTTTCCACATTTGTTTGTATTTTAGATAAACTTTATTTAATTGTATATACTAGAAATGTAGGATCAGAAATAGCTCTAATTAATAAATAATAAATAGGCAAATAATCAAAAACCGATCGGATACTATTTGGATTTGGGTTTAGGTTTGAGTTTTCGACATTTTTTTAAAACATATTTTATAATATTTTAAATATTTTTTGTATTTTTTAGCAATTATATATTTTAGAATAATCAGGAATAGCTATAATTAATAAAAATAGTCAAACAATCAAAAACCTAGCAACGCCGGGTAGGGTATGGCTACTAATATGTTGAAATATTTTGTATATTTAAAAAATATTTTTAGACACTTTTTAAAAATATATTTTATAATATTTTAAATTATTTTTTGTATTTTTACAAAATATTTTACGAATAAATCTAAAAAAGAACAACGCTAGATATACATCGGATACAGTTAGATTTATTAAATATTAGTTAGAAGACTAAAAATTAAAGATTAGCTATGCATAATTAGGAATAACTATAATTAATAATTGATAGGCAAATAATTAAAAACCGAGAAACGTCGTGTTGGGTAAGGCAAAACATTTAAAATCAGGAATTGTTATAATTAATAAATAATAGATAGGAAAACAATCAAAAACCTAGCAACGCCGTGTCAGGACGGTGTGGGTTTTGGTTTTAGACATTTTTTTAAAACATATTTTATAATAATTGAAATATTAGTTGTATTTTTTAATATATTTTTTAAAATATTTTTCCACTAATTTTTTAAATATTAAAATATTTTTCTACATTTGTTTGTATGTCATCTAACATTTATTTTATTGTATATAAATAATAGTTAGGAACAAATTAAATATAAATATTTAGCAATGCAGAATTAGTAATAGCTATAATTAATAAATAATAATTGGCAAAAAATCAAAAACCGAGCAACGCCAGGTCGGGTACGGTTTGGGTTTAGGTTTGGGTTTTCGACATCTTTTTAAAACATATTTTGTAATATTCAAAATATTTATTGTATTTTTTAATATATTTTTTGAAATATTTTTCTACTAATTTTTTAATTATTAAAATATTTTTCTACATTTGTTTGTATTTCAGCTAACATTTATTTAATTGTATATATAACAATGAAGAATCAGGAACAGCTATAATTAATAAATAATAGATAGGCAAACAATCAATATCCGAGCAACGCCGGTTTGGGTACGGTTTGGGTTTAAGTTTGGGTTTTAGACATTTTTTAAAACATATTTTGTAATATTTGTTGCATTTTTTAATATATTTCCACTAATTTTTTAAATATTTTTCTATATTTTGTTTGTATTTTAGCTAACATTTATTTTATTGTATATATAGCAATGCATAATCATGAATAGGTATATAATATATCTATAATTAATAAATAATAGATAATAGGCAAATATTCAAAAACCGAGCAACGCCGGGTCGGGTACGGCTAGTATATATATATATATATATATATATATATATTTATCTAATAATAAATAATAAAATAAATCGTCTATTATATAAATAATACACCAGGGATTACTCTAGTAAACCCACGCAACCAAACACATTGACCGTCAACGTAAAATATATAACAACGTACCACTGTTATATATATATATTATTTGTCAAATAAACACTTAGGATATAATTATTTAATGTTTAATTATTTACAATGTATTAGATAGTTTAGTCTTATTTAATATAATATTATTGCGCAATTGATATTTGATATTATCTGGTTGATCTACTACACATATATACATAGAGGTGTATAGCATAACACTAATGTATTATATCATACATGTCGTGAATAATGTGTGAAATGAAGCTTTACGACAAGACACGCCCATTGCGTCACCCACCACACCCTACTACTACTACTACTACTACTATAGTAGTATACTACTACTACTACTACTACTACTATTACTACTACTACTACTACTACTACTACTACTACTACTACTACTACTACTACTACTACTACTACTACTACTACTACTACTACTACTACTACTACTACTACTACTACTACTACTACTACTACTACTACTACTACTACTACTACTACTACTACTACTACTACTACTACTACTACTACTACTACTACTACTACAACTACAACTACTACTACTAGTACTACTACTACTACTACTACTACTACTACTAAATCAAATCAAATCAAATAAAAACGTTTTATTTAAACACTCATTTCATAACACATTAGTGTTCTGATAAGTGTATGAAAGACAACAACTAGAAATAAATAAACAATTTAATTTCTATCGATTAAATACTGTTTAACACGTATTTTGAACGCAACAGGGTTTATAATAAGACGACAATTTAGTAGTAAAGCATTCCATTTAGTTGGAGCAATATAAGAATATGCCCGTTTCGCGGTACGTTTCAGCTTTGGTATAGTGACTTTAAGTTGTCGAGTATCAATATTAGATCGTAATGATCTATAATGAACTACGAATTTTAGATGTGATCTAATATACGTAGGCTGATTATGGGTCAACGTTCGATGAGTGATATTCAGTATTCTTTGTTCAGCACGGTCTGATGCATTCAAGATTCTGCTTTCTTTCATTTTCAGAGTAATACTTGAGTGGTCGTGTCTTGGTTGTCGATAGATATTCCTAACTGCCGATTTAATAATTCTATCGATAGGAAGTAAAGTAGATTTCGGTAGACCAATTAGGAGCGAATTACAGTAATCTAAAGAGGAGAACACCAATGAATTTGTTAGAATTGTTGTAGCTCTT
>OZ025245.1:20880321-21107821 GCA_964019155.1 Osedax fenrisi | reverse complement strand
ATATATAAAACTATTATAGTTGTATTTATATATATATATATATATATCAATTATTGATATTAGTATATAGTAAATAACATTATATTAATATATATATTTAAATAATAAATGTGTATGAATATATTTAAATACATGTGAATTTAACCCGGTATTCCGTTATATTAAACATGAATGTTGTAGGCATTTCATCTGGGATATTTGCAAAACTATCTGATTTCTTATAATTGGAGCTAGCATTGTATAAATCACAGTTATCAATATTACCCCTATTTCAATGTATCATATATGTATTATTATAAGTTAATATTAAATACATAAATTACTATAACATCATTGAGAACTAGATACACACATATATATATATATATATATATATTGTTATTGTTATTTTTATTTGGTGGAGTCCTTTCATCCCATCCAGGAACTTAGATGAAGTTTTCACTTATAACCATATATGGCTCTAATGTCCCTTCGAAGCCGCTCTAATGTTAAGGCATCCATGGTTTTACGAGAGCCGATCATTTATTTATACACAATTATATAAGATCACTTCTAAATAATATTTTAAGACCTATTTTATAAAATTAATTAATGGTCCGGACGTGGGTCGAACCCGTATCTAACTGCTTGTGTGTCTGACGCCTTAGCAACTGAGCCACACAGGCAGTTGATATATATATATACTTTATATAAAATATTCTCAAATATTACATCAAATATACTATATTTACTGTATAACTGTTTATTTATTTCACATTAATATTATTGTGCTGAAATATGCGGTTATAATTACATAATATTATACATTTGACTAATATACTAAGAAAGGATATACATTAAATACAACATAATAAACTTAATCACATACACCTTAATATAATCACTAACGCATAATAACAAAAATATACACAATTATACTTAAACTTATTCACATTAAATCAAATAAACATTATTAAGTATATAAGTATATCATATTATAGTATATTAAGTATATCATAATTAAGTATATTGTGATTAGGTATATCATAATTTAATAAAAATTTCACACATTTTTTAAATAAAAATAAAACAAATACACTCAGACATCAAGAAAATCATAATATTCCAACAAACATTGTTCACACAAAGTAATAATGGAATATATATATATATATATATATATATATATATATATGTGTATATATATATAGGATACCACCTTGGAATATACTTAATAATGAGATAAAAAACATCAAACCTTACAAAACATATTTAAAAATCTAAAATTATATATAAAAAATAAAAAATAAATTACAAAATTGTATTTTTTGTTATGTATTTATTTTGTATTGTACTCATATTATTTTCTTCTTTATTTGTGATGAAAATTATTAACAGTTATTTTAATAAACTCGCTGGGAAGAATAAGACGAAAAGATAGATTAAATCTAAAATAGAGAAAATAAAATTTACTTCACTAAATAAATGTATATTCTATTATACTCTATTATATATATTTGATTATCTAAATTAGTTATCAGAATATGTATCTCCATAACTTTAAAATTACTATAAGTATACTATTATTTATATATTAGTTAATCAGCCCGTTATCTTTATATATTTATTTTCCATTTCTACTTAGTAATTCGATGCATAAATTCATTATAATTATTGGTATATATAATATTACTTTAGAATATATTTATGGACATTATTATTCAATTTATATAAGCAACTAAGTTTACACAACAATTTAGAATATATATTTGATTTCAAACAAATAAATTATACATACAAAAGCACACACACCTACAATCAATGGATACCACATTCTACCTATATTGCAATTGCTATACTTATAATAAATGTAGTGTATATTATATATATATATATATATATATATATATAACTGCCTGTGTGGCTCAGTGGCTAAGGCGTCAGACACACAAGCAGTAGGACACGGGTTCGAGCCTCGTCCGGACCATTAATTAATTTTATAAAATGGGTCTTAAAATATTATTTAGAAGTGATCTTATATAATTGTGTATAAATAAATGATCGGCTCTCGTTAAAACCATGGATGCCTTAACATGAGAGCGGCTTAGAAGGGACATTATAGCCATATATGGTTATAAGTGAAAACTTCATCTAAGTTCCTGGATGGGATGAAAGGACTCCACCAAATAAAAAAAAAAATAAATAAAAATAATATATATATATATATATATATATATATATATATATATAGTATGTAATAACACATGGTATGTATGTACGCATATTTTGAAGCCTGTTTGACATTCTGTCTTAATTGGATTATAATGTTCTATGTATTTTTTGCAATATGAGTTATCAGCCAGAGTTCCATCATTATTTGTAAAGGAAAGCAACCTCAACTTTAATAAAGTATTTCCTGTAGCCTATCAACAATTAATTAGTATTTTAAACATAATCATTAATACTAAACATTTGATAAATAATCACATTATTAGTAAAATAATCAAAATAATAATATAAAATATACAACACAAAATAAACTAATGAACCTAATATATATATATATATATATATATATATATATATATATATATACAGTAGACTATTTAATATTTTACCTTTTATTTATTTTTAAAAACAAATTATATCAGGCTCAAATTTATTTAGTTTGTAATACTTAATTATAATTTATAATTAAAATGTCATAAATTTAGTATCAATTATCTAGATATTTTATTAAATACTATCATTAATTTATATTCATTATGATATATTAATTAATAATACAATTATGTGTTTATAAGTAATACTCTTTAGTTTAATATATTATATTTTATTTATAATTATAACATTACTCAAATATATAACAATAATATATTATAATGATACATATTTATACTAATTAATAGTGTATTCTTCAAAATAATACTCTATGTAGTCAATAATTAAGTATAATAATATTTTGTAGAATATTAATTAGAATGTTAAATTAATTAAAATAATTCATAAATAATTTATTATTTCTGAGTTCTATATTACTTTTATAGTATAAAATGGATTAAAATGGTTTACGAATCACTTAAGGGCAGGCCGCAGCGATCGCGCGAATAGTCAAAAACACATGTAACAGATGGGCATATACATGGTTTATGCAACTAAGGCTAACAATAGAACTATTCAGTGTATTGAGCTAATTTTTTTTTATCAAGTTCATATTATACAAATACATCTTTGTAAATAATAACATTTTCAATATATACTATACTATATATATATATGTATACATATAAATAACATTTTTATTTTGTATGTATTTTGATTATAAAATGAACTTATATAAAGAATTTTATAATATGCTTCCTTGTAATTATTCATATAAATATATTCTCTATATAACAATAACAATTATTAAAAAAGCTGCAATAGTTTTTTCTGTAGCCACTCTAATGCGTACACACCTAGCATAAATATTGATCATCTAATAAATCGCATTTGAAGTTTCATACCAAATAATTATTTATATATTTGTAATAATTATTCCTTATCAGTAGGCTCATTTATCATTCATTTATACTTAATTATAGTAGTAATATATTTCTAAAGTACAAATAATATATATATATATTCACTATTTTAATAATAAAAAGGTTTTATATTCACTATTTACTATAATTATAATTACTATATTCACTATTTATATTTACATTAAAATTGAAAGATATCTTAGCATCTCTTTGAATGTATCTAATTGGTTCATAATACTCACGTGAGTAAACACTGAGTAACAAAGAAATTATAAAAATAAATAATGTAAACAAATCTTATTTAATTTTTGAAAATCAGCGATATATTAGCTATAAAACATAATAAAATGATATATGTCAGTTAGGCTTGATATAATATTAAAATTTAATTACTCATATATATTTTTAGATAGAGAATGGTGATAAAAACATGTTTTTATGTGATTTATAGATCGTTTTTGGATACTATTTTTTCACAGATACTAAATTACTTATTAAATGATAGTTTTATAGAATAATATTTTTTTTTTTTTATGAAAATGTATCGTTTTCAGCGCTGCGACCTCCCCTTAAATTCTAGAAATATTTAATATTGTTACAATATATTGGTAAACTTATATTAAATATAATTATGAATACGAATATGAATATAAATATATTTATAAATAAATTTTTCGATTATAATTTAATAGTACTTTTTTTAATTGTTTACGTATATTTATGTTATGATGATGATGATATATACGTTTTATTATACGCTAAATAAGACCTTGTATACCCTTTTATCGTGCAGAAAGATAATAATAATAATAATAATAATACGATAATAATTAGATACTTATAATACGTTGAAGATGACACAAGATAAAAATAACTAATACAAAAATAATATGTTGGGTAATTTAGTAATTTAATGTAGAGATAAAAGAATAAGTAAGATTTATAAATATTTTTGGGATCTAATAGAACGTATGGTAGGAGGGAGTGAATACCATAGAGGATGAACTGAATTTGTAACAGTTCTATATTTTCGGGAAGATTTACTAGAGTTACGGCGTATAAGAATCGGAGCATTTTGATAACGAATAAAAGGTAATATTGCAATTTAAAAAATTAAATCATAGATATGGCTATAGCCATATGGGGGTGAAAGAATATATTGATTTTTTGATTATTGTGAGTACACGTAATTTATACCTGATGGAGAAATGTAGATATTGATATGTTGATAATATACTGTAGTAGAGTGATACATTCGTGTTATGTAGTAGTGGTATCTATTGAGGAATGTATAATACAATTTAGTGAAGCAGTAGCTTTAGCAGATAATAGTTTAAATAGGAAAGATAGTATTTGCATCTGGAGAATACAAGAACAATTGATAGATTTTTAATAAGTCATCTGAAAAGTGAGATATGTATTTTCTAATTCTGAAGAGATGAAATATGGAAGATTTTGTAATGAATTATATGTGATTCCTAAATGATAATGTGTCATCAGATACTAACCGCTAGGTTTATGGAATAATGGTAAGGACAACTAATTATGTTGTTTAGAGTAATGTTTGGGAAGGAAGTATCAGAGGTAGATATGTTAATTATACTAGTTTTAGAGGTATTAATTAGTAGTTTATTGGAGAGGAGTTTACACACTTAATTAATTCAAAGATAATGGTATTTATGGGGGGAAATATAAAAATTGTAATATTATTAGCAAAAATATGATAGTGTATATTTGTAAGGTTTTTAATCAGATCAGCAATGGGGAAAATATAAATAGAAAATAATGTTGGTCCTTAAACGAATCCCTAGAGAATAATATGGTTACGTAGAGAAAGTGGAGAGTAACAATTTTAAATCATAATAGATATATTGCGTGTTGTCAGATATAAAGTAAACTATTTTAATGCTAACACATATATACCCATAATATTAAGCCGCGAGATTGATATGTTATGTTACAGGGTGCCAAAAGTAAATGAGAGGTCAAGTACAATTAGCTGGCAACAAGTGTTTATATTTAAAGTAGATAATAATGTATCAATAATACGGAGGAGTGCTGTGTCGTTAGAATTTCCCCTATGAAACGCGCTTTGAAACTGATCGAAAATATTATTTTTATTTATATGTCCTATTAGTTGTTTAGGATATATTATGGCAGTCTTGAGGCAGGGTAAAATCTAGTCAAAGTTTAGTGAGTTCGCAATAATATCCAAATAAATAATAGAAAATAAGGTTGAAAGTATGTGATATAAATATACAGGTAATTGATCATTGGGGGTGGTACTGTGAGGTTTAATTAGTAGATCTTTACTTCATATATGAAAGGGATAGTGAATATACTTAATGAGTCAATAGGATGCCCAATATATATTATAGGTTTGAGTATGATTTCAATTTTATTTATAATGAATTTTTCAAAAAAAAGCATAGTTGAAATGTGACGTGTATAGTCAAATGGGGAGGAATTCTTTATCTTGAGGATAGATAATTTTATTTGCCATATCATATAATTTACGAGGATCATCAGAGATAAATTCTATATGTTTATTATAATAGATGAATTTGAACGAGATATAGTACATTTTTAATTTTTTTCTAGCTAGAGCTAATTTTGTTTCAGTAGACGGATTTGTAAGACATGTCTTCACAAAATTTCGAACACTCTAGTTGAAGATATAACATTCATGAGAGAACTAGGGAGAAAAAGGGAGGTATATTATTAAAGTAATTTATATAAATTTTTATAAATTTATAAATTTACATATGTATGTGAATTATTATTGTTGGGGTTAACGTGGTATGAAGGAGGATTACAGATGATGTGCCTACTCCCCCCTCTTTAAGGAGTGGTTAGGAAAATCCACCTCTTTCAGACCACTAACTCTTCTGCATTGACTCCCCATGCCGACCCTGGCAACCACTTTGGCATGTGGACTAATATGCAGGAGGGGACTAGGAGAGAAGACAGGCGCCACCTAGTCTAAAATGACTATAGAAATAATCAAAGAATTCAATATGCCATTAACAACACACAATGTCACCGTGCCAGATCAGTCGATGCCCGGATCAACAACTACAGCGCTACCCATCGGTGCTAACCAGGATGGAGGTGCTAAGTTTGCTATTTGAAGAGCAAACAAAAGAACAACACGTGTTAATGATAACCTAAAACTACCTAAATCAATCATTACTATAGGAATATGGAATGTACGTACACCAAGAAGATGTGGTAAACTTGAGGAATCATAAATTAATTAAAAGGATATATATAAGACATAATAGTTTTTCAGAAACACGTATGACAGGCACAGGAGAACTAACAACTTATGATAGACATCAATTTTACTTTAGCGGTCAGGATAAACATTTCGAATGTGTTGGGTTATTAATCAGGAAAGACTTGACTGATTCAGTTATTAATTATCCTACGATTTATAGTAGAATTATATTTATCCGAGTTAAAGCTAAACCAATAAATATATCCATCATTCAAGTTTACGCCCCAACAAAAAGCTATTCAGATAATGAAATTGAAAATTTCTATGAAATTATTGAGAAAGTAGTTCATGATTCTTTGAGGAAAGATTTTATTATAATATATGGTGATTAGAAGGCTAAGATAGGAACGAATGGATGTTTATACGTTTTGGGATAAGTGACATGAATGACCAAGGGCAGAGGCTACTTGAATTCGCGTAAAGACATAAACTAGTTGTTGCAAATAACTACATCCGCACAAAAACTCAATAACTATAATATGGAACTCATCAAATGGTCTAATACATAATCAAATTGATTATATACTAATTCCACAAAGATTTAAGTCTAGCATCATTCGAAGTGCAACAAGAATATACCCAGGTGATGATATAAATATTGATCATGATATTGTGATGTATAACCTAAGCCTTAAACTGCGATACAACAAGCGTTCATCGATCGATCTATACAATCCATCAACACGAATCCGATTCAATATCGATAGACTGAAAGATCCACAAATTTCACACCTCTGCGCAAATAAACTTAGCGATAAACATGAGAATATTGAAACAAACAATTCCGATCCTACCGCCATATACACCAAATTTGAAGATGTAATAATAATCACTGCTAATAATAAATAATTGAATATAATCGTTTATAAATACTCATGTATATTAGGAAAATAGTTAATACAGTTAAATGATAAATAGAAAATAATACATTTTAATGCTATAAATATCAAAATTGTCAATGAGGAAAAGATAATATATCATTAATATTTACCGAACATGTATTTAATAGTAACTACTTATATAGAGTAATTATATTATAATTCCATGATATATGGTATCAAATACAATTGACATGTGAATAATTAACTACTTAGTTAACTACTATAATAATTATTATTAACATGATATTATAATTATTTAAATTAAGTAAACTAAAATTTATATCAAGTATAACGAATATATATTATATTATAGGTGAATATATAATGTAGGTAATTATGAATATGATGATATGGATAAATTCATATATATATATATTTAAGTAACTAACCTGTTTCAAAAATATACCTGTATATATAATATATAAATATATTGCATAAAGATACATGATTATTGTGAGTTAATTTAAATAAAGTATACTTATCAATATGAATTGTTTACTATTTATATTTTAGAAATTAATAAAATATTAATAAAAATATTAATAACATTAATAAATTAAAATATATTTATAAATTTATTGTTTATGGGAAATATATTTTGAATACTTTTAACGTCACAGTTCATAGGCTTATTATAATGAAGTATTCGCTTTAATAATCAAACTAACTACGCGTGAGAATTATTATGTAAGTATGACATATATAATAGAACATGAATTACTTGTATCGAAGATAATGTGTGTGAAGAGTATTGAATACGGATGTATTTATAATAATAATATTTATTTATTTAAATCTCATATATATATATATATATTGAATACAATACAAATATCTGATACAAAAAGACACTCATGAAATCATTGATTTTTACATGTTATAAATAACTGTGATGGGAACCGGACAATAAAATACAAATTAAAACATTTTTTTTCTTGAGAAACTATCTGGATCGTACCCGGGACCTCTGGCTTACAAGATTGTGGTTGTCCCACTGAGCCATGGACAGAAAAATACATCATGTGTATGAAAGTGAACAAATTGAGAACTATACAAATAGATATTTTTATAAATATATAACTATATTTTGGGATAATATATTATATAAGGTATTACTTTTTAATGTATGTAATAGCATTTATGGATACTATAACTATTGAATACACGTAAATAAACATATAGGGTATCTAATAAATTGTAATATAACTATTGATTACATTATTCAAGATATTGCGTTTTTTATTTCGGAATATTATTATGAAAATACAGATTCATATATAACATTATATATATAAATATATATATATATATATATATATATATATATATATATATATATATATATATATATATATATATATATATAACATTGTTAATAATCTTAGAATAGTATATTAATTTTATAAAACATTTCTATAAATATATACGTTGTTTAGAAACTATGTATGGAGAAAGTACATAATAAATGTTACCAATTCCATAATATCGGGTGTCTATAGGGTAAGGGTATATGATATCAAAGCACCTAAAAGTAATAACATGGTTATAAATAAAAGTGATAAGTATTATATATAATATATTTAAGCAATGTTTTTTTTTTGGAAATATTAATTATTGGAGATGCACACACCTTTAAAATGTTAACGTCGCATGTATACAAAATTTAACATGGCATAGGTAGGCAACAATTTCAATGAGTATAAATACTTCTATAAATATATATTTCTGCCCAGTAAACGGTTGTAAAAAAAATAGACGCATTAACGCGTCTATTTGTCGTGGATTTTTTTGCAAGTTTGTAATTTTATAGACGCATTAATGCGCATATTTTTTTTGAAGGTTGTAATTTTATAGACGCATTAATGCGCATATTTTTTTGCAAGGTTGTAATTTTATAGACGTATTAATACGCATATTTTAAATTAGATCCTTGCGGAACTACTATATTTATATTCAACTTTTAAGAACTATTTTCACCTATAGGTGTATATATATATAAACTATAGTTTAGTAATCTGACTTCTATTACTTAAATAGCTCTTTAATAATGTCATTGATTTACCTCTGAAACCATAATATTCTAATTTTTTTAAAAAGTATATCATGATTTAAAGTATCAAATTCTTTTTTTAAATCTAAGAAAATAGAAGCCATTTTATTATTTTTTTAGAAACCAGATGTCAATAATTTATAATTAAATATATGTGCATGTACTGTTGAAGACTTTGCAATGAAACCATATTGATTTTTATATAAAATATTAATTCCATCAATAAATAATAACATTTTTCTACTGAACATTTTTTCAATTATTTTAGAGAATTGAGATTAATAATAGTTATTTATATCTTTATGTTGTCCATTTATATATATAGGAATTATAATTGCAATTTTCATTTAATTAGGAATAATATATATCTGTATTATTTGATTAAAAATGTAAAGTAAAGTTCTAAAATAAGATTAAAAACAATTATTTATATTCATGTCAATACCATATATATCTCTAGAAGTTTTTGATTTAATATCAATTAATGCATTATATATATATATAATTTTTTGTAATTTGAAAAAATGAAAACTATTAATAATGGGTTCCTTCAAATATTTATAAAAACTATTACTCTCTACTGAAGGAATAGATTTACTAATGTCATATCCAATAGATTCAATAAGATTAATTATAATACAAAATAAAGCCATAAGAGATATTTTTAATATTTCAAATATATATAATACAGATAAATATTATAAAATACTTAATATCTTGAAATTTAATGAAATTGTCAAATTAAATACTCTAAAATTTATTTTTAGGATTATTAATTTTATACCAATCTTTATTAAAATATGTTCTATATTAATCAATGTATATAGTCATAAGAACATTTTTTAATTTGTTATTCCTTCTTTCTATCTAAATATAAAACAATTCTGAATAACTTGCAATGGTTCCTTTATTATGGAATCTTCTTGAAAACAAATTTAAATTATTCAATAATATAAATACGTTTACTAGAAGATTAAAATACAATTATATTTCGATATATTAAATGCTGAATATAACTTATTTCTTCTTTATTTTATATTATATCTTACATAGCCAAAACTTATAATCGTATGATACTAAATCGAATATTTCCAGTATTATATCCTCTACTTAGACTAAATGGATTCAGACAGAAGAGATCCACGGTCGGCCAGATACTAGCAATAAGAAGGATACTGGAGGGAATTACGTATACGAATTTACCAGCTGTTTAAATATTTATTGAATTCAAAAAATCATTTGATTCTATACACATATGTCAGATGGCTAAAGTACTTAGATCATATGGAATACCTGATAAGAATATTAATGCAATACTTAGATCTATGCTAATACTAAAGAGAAAGTATACTCATCAGATGGCGTATCTGAAGAGTTTAATATAGTAGCAGGAGTTCTACAAGGGGATACTATATCACCTTATCTATTTATTATTTTACAAGATTATGCACTTTGAAAAACAATCAACAGACGACATCGGTCGTGAAGATGAATTAGGATTTACTATTGTCCTGCGGAAAAGTCGGAGATTATATCCAACTGTTCTAAAAGATTTGGATTTTGTGATGATATAGCCATATTATCCAATACTATAAGTTACGTTAAGGAGTTATTGCTAAGGGTAGATTCTGAATGCAAAAAAGACTAAAGTCGAAAAATACTTCAAATACCGCAGTTCTTGTATCAACTCGTCAGAAATTGACATTAAAGTGAGAAAAGCTATAGCATGGAACGTACTACATAGTATGCACCTTATATAGAAGTCTAAGATAAATTTACCACTTAAAGATTATTTGTAGCAACTGAAGAAAGTGTACTAATATATGGGTCTGTATCATGAATATTGAAAGTTTCACACCAGAAATCACTGGATATACGCGAATACTTCGTAAAGCCCTACATATATCTTGGAAGGAACACTTCACAAACAAAAATGTGTATGGTAATTTACCATTGGTAAATTACAACTTGTTTCTTCCAAAATTAAATACAGAAGAATATAAATGGCTGGACACTGTATACGACATCCTGAACTATCTAACAGAGGTCGTAGGCGTTTAAACGATGTGGATATGTTGAGAAAAGACACTTGTGTCCTAGAGAAGCAAGAGATAAGAACCAGCATTCTAGATAGAGATGTCTGGCGGGAGTTGTCAAATAATGATGCTCGAATAGAAGATCAATAAGATCATCATCGAAATTAAGCAAGGAAGCATATCTTACATATCTTTTTTATATATTTTCTAACTATATATATTTTTTAAATATTTTAAATTATTTTATACTTAATTATTTTATTTTAAACATGATGTAGTAATTACTCGGGAATGGACAATTTTTATTGTTTATTTATTGTATTACTTTATTTATAATGTACACATTTGAAAGTGTTTAGCTTTTACTATTTTATAGAAATATTCCAATTGGAATTTATTCTCTTTAGTATGAAAAGAATATTAATCAACCCCATATAAGATAATATATAAGTAAAATTGAGTGTAATAATAGATATACCGATATTTAATTTTAAAATGAATAATGTTAGTGAATATAGTATATATAAATAATGTAATTTAAATATGTATTATATACTATATTCTAAATCGATATACAAATATTAAATCCTTATACCAATCCATCAACTATATCCTCCATAATATATGCCTAATATAACAATATTTCAATTGTACTACTGAAAAATTACTTGCCACATATATAAAATTACCTAGATAAAACTATTGAAATTAAGTATATTATGGGTACCCAATTAAAATGTCAACAAAATATACAAATATACCATTAATTAGATATATAACCTACCACATATTATAAACTATGCTTATTCCCATTAAGTATTGCACATTTTCATATAAATATATAGTTATACTGTATTACTAATAAAGTATGCATTATCATATACAAAAATATATTCACTGACTATTAGTTTACCTATTAACAATATTATATATTTCTGATATAACACCACCATGTTCGCGTCATGTATAAATGGACTTGCCCATTTTTACATATCATGCTTGCATACCTATCTATATGCCGAGTTTTTATATAAATCTAAGATTTCTATATAGACGCAATAATACGATTACTAACTTAGTACATATACATAATATACTAGATTATTGACGTTTTACTCTTTATGTATATACTATTATAATAATATTACAAACAACAATACATGTCCAACGAATATTAATGAATTACTACAAATATAATTAAATTCGAAATTAAAACTAAATTAATCGTCATTCTCTTATACGTCTGATAAATCCACAACAATATATACAACTACATTTTATAATCATTTATGTCAAATGTAAACTAGGCATATAATTATTAAATATAAGCATGATAGAAAATCTTATTATAAATTAATTAGACCAAGACTAAAGCACTAAGTTACAGGCTACAAGTTACTTCTACTAATACTATAAAATTACATTTACATGTACATGTCATTTTATATTATACATTATTAAGTAAATATAATATTAATATAAATATGTTTAAATATATACAACTTGAATTAATATTATAATGTAATACAAGTAGATTTTAGTATTTTTGGATAGAATTTCATAATATGATATATCATTTTTAATAATAATAATAATTATTATTTTTAAATTTAACAATTATAAAAATAATAAATAATTTTCTTAATTAAATATACACTTATTTTTTATCACAAATTAATATTTACAAATAAACATTTAATTAACTAATTATTGACATTGTTGAATATATTTATATTATTAATACTAAAACTTACATACATATATCAATGCACGGTAAGTCGTAATATATATATATATATATATATATATATATATAAATAGTATTTATAAAAAGTATTTATTAAACACCAATATAGTATATAACTACTGGTACCATTACTACTACTACTACTACTACTACTACTACTACTACTACTACTACTACTACTACTACTACTACTACTACTACTACTACTACTACTACTACTACTACTACTACTACTACTACTACTACTACTACTACTACTACTACTACTACTACTACTACTACTACTACTACTACTACTACTACTACTACTACTACTACTACTACTACTACTACTACTACTACTACTACTACTACTACTACTACTACTACTACTACTACTACTACTACTACTACTACTACTACTACTACTACTACTACTACTACTACTACTACTACTACTACTACTACTACTACTACTACTACTACTACTACTACTACTACTACTACTACTACTACTACTACTACTACTACTACTACTACTACTACTACTACTACTACTACTACTACTACTACTACTACTACTACTACTACTACTACTACTACTACTACTACTACTACTACTACTACTACTACTACTACTACTACTACTACTACTACTACTACTACTACTACTACTACTTCTACTACTACTACTACTACTACTACTACTACTACTACTACTACTACTACTACTACTACTACTACTACTACTACTACTACTACTACTACTACTACTACTGCTACTACTACTACTACTACTACTACTACTACTACTACTACTACTACTACTACTACTACTACTACTACTACTACTACTACTACTACTACTACTACTACTACTACTACTACTACTACTACTACTACTACTACTACTACTACTACTACTACTACTACTACTACTACTACTACTACTACTACTACTACTACTACTACTACTACTACTACTACTACTACTACTACTACTACTACTACTACTAGTACTACTACTACTACTACTACTATTACTACTACTACTACTAATTTATACTTATTTATTAAATTATATTACATCTTCATATTTTAAACTAATAGGTTTCAATTTCATAGATAGTCCTAGATGTGATAGTTAAAATGATGGTAATGTCTATTTAATCTTAAATAATAACTACACTATCATTTGTCAAAATATAATTACTATGACTATAAGTGATGTACTTCTTGTTAAATTTAAAACATCTCAATCTCGAATAATAACTGTTCTTATATACATAGATTTTAAATAATAACCACATCATATTTGTATTGAATTTACTGATATAATATATCAATATAATAGCCCTTGCTTTATCATTATTGATGACTTTAACTTCCATTTTAATTTGTCATTTTATCTCCATAATATATTCAAAGATATCTGTAATGAATTATTTGTATTACACCATGTTACTGAAAATACATATATATCAGGAAATTTACTTGACATATTTGTACGCTAATACTTCTACTCTATTATCTAATCAACCAAAAATGGAATACTATGAACTGATCACTATGCTATAAAATGTACATTAAATATAAACTAAACTATCAATTCCGAAATATTATCTTTTCGAAACTTACGCTATATAGATTTAACTCATTTTCTCTAGATATACTATCAGACATAAACATACTGACATAAACAATTTTAAGACATTTGAACTTAATAATACACTTTCTAATCTTCTAAACAAGTACACACCAATTAATAATCTAATAATTCAATCATATTATATAACCATGAATCAACCATATATGGCATACTTACAAAAATAATACAAACATGTTAAACAAAATATATAATACATATAACAATACAATTAATCATAATAACATTTTATTGACTAAATCCCAATAACGCTAACAAATCAAATCTCAAAAAATAATATGATATAATAATGAAATTAATTTATATAATAATTACTCAAAAAAAACTTGTTAAACTAATTAACAAAGTAGGAAAAAAAGAAAATATTGTTCTCCTCAACAAATAATCTACTAGTAAATAAATAATTAATTTTCTTTGATAATAACATTTCTAATATATGTAATGAGATCTATAACAGTAAATCATTGAATAAATCAAGATAAGCAATATGTGTTATAAATAAGAGCGACAAGGCTTATTTGTAAAAGTATTAAGATAAAACATGCGATACTTTTCGCAATGGTATTTTCGTACACATTATGTCATGTGCGGCGCACACTGTGCGCTCACCATATATAGTGAGCCTACCTACGGTATTTAGGCCCGAAAATCATAGGCCATATATAGCTAATAAACAATGCATAAATGAGAATAAATAATGAATGAAAAGTGTTATCGTTAATATAACAATATAACAGTTTTTATATATGTTCATTTCCCAATAATAATTGTAATATATTTATTATTCCCACATATATTGAGATATATAATTTAATAATTACTATTAAATGTACTTCACTAAATAATCCATTACCCATTTATATTACTAAAAAAATGTTTAACATTTTAAGACTTCTATTTCATAACATTATTGATATGACACTAACTACTGGTTGTATACCTTCCGAATTAAAACATGCTATGATTACTCCAATTTAAAAAATACATCTTTATATAATTATATTTGATCTAAGTATCGACATATAATACTGCCTGTGTGGCTCAGTGGCTAAGGTGTCAGACACATAAGCAGTATGACACGGGTTCGAGCTTCGTCTGGACCATTAATTAATTTTATAAAATGGGTCTTAAAATATTATTTAGAAGTGATCTTATATAATTGTGTATAAATAAATGATCGGCTCTCGTTAAAACAATGGATGCCTTAACATGAGAGCGGCTTCGAATGGACATTAGAGCCATATATGGTTATAAGTGAAAACTTCATCTAAGTTCCTGGATGGGATGAAAGAACTCCACCAAATAAAAATAACAATAATAATAAAAATATATATGTCAATTACTCTTTCTCTCAAATATTCTTGAAAAAACATATCTCTTATATTGACTATAATTAATAACTACTACCAATTAATTTCGGCATTATTTATAAATTACTGGTAACTACATATATTGCATATCATCATAAAACACCGACATTAATAAAGCAATATTTAAGTATGAGAGTACAGAGACCACATTATCTACAACAAATTGACATAAACACAAAAAAAGAATCGGCACAGAGATAATTTAGTATATATATATATATATATATATATATATTATAGCGGAACCTATCGAGTGGAACACGCTAGATATTTATTTAATATATTGTGAATTTGTGAACATTATTATTAAATACATTATTACAAACTCATTTAATTGCCTATTATTTATAAAGTATTTTTTGTTATTTAATATATCACGAACATACATTACCATGTTATTAATTATCATTTAAAAAGTGTACAAACTCAAATAAATAATAATAATAATAATTTATTTAATGATTACCAGAGTTCATACCATATACATCGTAGAACATAAACTTATATTAACTTAATGATAGCATTCAACATTCATTTGACAACTACATTCATTTGAAAATATATTGATGTAATTTCTACATTCGATACTATTTACTTTACTATACTACTATCTAGATTTTCCAATATTTGTATTACTAGAATTGATTACAATTGGTATACTTACATATTTAATTATTATTATACACTCATCATACTATGTTAAAATTAATTCGTCCCTTTCTCAATCTTATCCTCTGAATTTCTGTGTCCCACAAGGTTCCGTTCTTTCTCCAATTATATTTTACATATATTTACGATATTTGTCAAAATTACTCTAATCGTATACTCTACTAACATATAATATATATGCAGATGATATATTATTAAATACATTTGCATCTATTTATCAACAAAATAACTATAATAATACTACTACCAACTTGATTACCAATAAAGCTTACTAATAAATTCAAATAAAATAAAGTTATTAATAATTCAAGAACTCGTACTGTATTTCCAAATATCTATACCGGTTTTGAAAATATTACTCCTATTACTAATACAATGTATCTTGGAATAATTTATCAAAATCTATCTAATTAAATACATATAAAAGATATAATTAAATCTGCATCATTTAATATTCACAATTCAAAAAATATTCGCCTTTTAATTTCATTAAATACAGATAAAATAGTATCTATTTCAATCTTTATTTCTAAACTAAATTAAGTAAATTCTTTTCTATACTTATACTACTCTCCGAAAAATGTGATTAAATTATAAATATGTACATTAGAATTATATTTCAAATTCATTATACACACCATACTACGAGTATTTATGAACTTCGCTCAAAAATCAATTAGCATAATACTAAGAAATCTATAATATATCAAATACTCAAGATAACTCATAAAGCTATATTATTTAAGAAATGTATATGTATATGTATGTGCTACATTAATATATTAGTAACTAGCAATTACGATAAAACTCTACAATTAACTTTGAAATACCTACACTTAATTCTTCAATAAATGACGAGCTATCTTGTCGGTGGGATGCCCTATATCTTTGGAAATAACTTCCGTATTAACTTCCATATTTCTGATATTAAGAATATCATTAACCATTACACGTTCAAGAAATATTTATAGCATTATATATTAAAGAACTATTGATCGTAATATATTTAATTCTATACAGTTGTTAGCTATTCCATAACTCCATGAACAAATTGTATCTGATGCTCACGATAATCTAAGTAATCAATGTTTTTACCTTACAAAAAAATTTATTTATTGATCGGAATATTCTAGATAAACATGTGTGAAGATGTGAGTATTTAAATACTGCCATCATTTTGAAATATCTAGTGCATTAACCATTATGATAAAATGGCCTTTAAACTGTAGTCTTTGGTAAACAAAACAATTACACGTATTTTGATAATTATTTCATAAAACTTAGTTTTTAGCTAGGCTAGTCTTAGTTTTTCGTTATTATTAATCGTAGTCATGACAACTTTGTGTAGTAGCTGTACCTTAAAGACGGAGGATACATTATTGTTGTGTGATTCTTGTAATAAGTGTCAAAATAACTGTAAAAAATGTCACAAATTGCCAAAGACCTTTATTGATTTGCTTGCAAAATTTGAAAAACAGGGAGCTCGATGGAACTGTCCCAGTTGCACCACTAAAATTGACAAAACTGACTGCAAATTAAATGATATTCTTGATAAGGTAACCACATTATCTGAACCCATTAGTGACTTAGCTTCATCCCTCAAACTATCGTTTGCTGAAGTAACCAGTGGCACAAATAAACTATCTGACATAGTCGCTAAATCAAATACTTTACCTGTTAATCAGGAGAGACTCATTCAATCTACCATTGACCTTATCCTCACAAAACAGTTTAAACTCACCTCTGACAACATTCGACGTGAGGTTAACCACATTATACGTAGAATTGATGACTCTGTCAATCTCGATGAGTACATGGAATTACTATACAAAAACACTCTACACTGTCCGATCCCCATCACATTTTCTAAACTTGGACTACCCAATGACAAATATACAGTAAGTCGTAAAATTGTCAAAATTACGTATGCTTCGCTAGCTGCGAAACTCACTGTATGTTAAAACCGTCGACTCTTAAATGGTACTGCACACCACTCATTAGCTTAGCTGATGACCATAACCCTGATCAACTAAATGATATCAGTAAAATTCATGCAGAAGCTAAGGAACTGAATGACAGTAATACGGACACTAGTTTCCGATACTATGTTCGAGGATCTCCATCAAAAAACCTGCGTATCATCAAACTCCCACTAAAGGAATAACTGTTACCAATCACCTTAACACATTAATGTCAACTAACAACACAACACCTCGAACCACGTCTGCACCAGATATTAATGCTAGTTTAATCAATGCACGGTCTATACGAAATAAGGTAACTGATGTAATATCCTTCCTGTCTCACAATGATATCGACTCACTATTTATTACTGAGACCTGGCTTATGCATAATGACTCACCCATTATTGCTTCCCTCAACACTCCTCCCTACCTATTATCAAACCTACCTCGGAACTCTTCCAACCCTGGGGGTGGTATTGGCATTATATACAAATCAACCCTTAAACTGTCCGATGTCGTTGATCTTCTACACACCCACTCTGAATCGATCACTTGTTCAATTAGTTCACCACGCTTTCAAACTTTCAACATTGCTATCTTCTATCGACCACCATCTAGCTCGCTAACAAGCTTCTTAGAGGAATTCCAAACGTTTGCATCGCAGATCTCCCCCAACACAATCGTTCTTGGTGATTTCAATGTCCCTATTAATCTAAACAACTCTCATACTGCTTTCACCGATCTGTTATCCAGCTGTAACCTCATCCAACATATTAAAATACCAACACATGAACGTGGTAATACTCTCGATCTACTGATAACACCCAAAATGTGCAAACTTATTTTATCACATTCAATTGGACCACTATTTTCTGATCACTTCGCTGTTATGTTTATCATCTCCAACCCGAAACCCATCCGACCATTCACTACAAGACACATATGCAAACTTCATACCATCTATATAAGTAATTTTGTCCGTTACCTTGCTTGTATTCCATCATCCACACCCAGTGAACTCCATAACTCCATGCTAGTGACCCTTGACTTGCACGCCCCGGTAACAACTAAACTTAGCATACTAAGATCTGACACTTCCTGGTACACCTCCAATTTACTCGAGGAAAAACGCCTACTCAGAAAACTTGAACTTAGATATAACAAAAACCCCCATCTATTGATACCTGATGAATACAAAACACTTAAAATTAAACACAGAAAGGCACTAAAACTCGCTAAGGTGCTCATATTTCCAATAAGTTTGAATTATCCTGTAAAGATAGTAAAGCCACTCATCGTCTTTCTGCACAACTACTTGGACGTACGCTAAAACATCCATTACCTCCCGGAACTCCTGCTTCCCACCCTCTTCAGTAACTTCTTCGCCAACAAGCTATCAGGCATCATTAACTCTCTACCAGTGCCTTCTATTGTGTGATCACCAGTAACTACTGAATCCCATCTCAGTCACCTAACTGTCCCGTCTTTACAACAGATTGTCTCCTTGATTTAGAGTACGAAAAGTTGTTCCTCGCTTGATCCACTTCCACTAATAATCCTTCATCAAATCACCACTGTATTGGTCCCATCCCTCCTAAAAATCTGCTCTCGATCCATTATAACAGTTTGCGTCCCTGATGATTTCAAAAAAGCCATAATTACTCCGATCCTAAAGAAATCAAACCTTGAATCCTTAGTCACATCCAATTACAGACCAATATCAAATCTGTCAATACACTCTAAAACCCTTGAGCGTATCGTTGCCTCTCAGCTTACTACCTATCTTGACAATAACAACATCTTGCATCCACTACAAAGTGCATACACATCACGTAAATCCACAGAAACGGCACTTACGAAAATCTCATCAGATCTACTCACTGAACTAGACAATAAAAATGGAACCATACTCACCTTTCTTGATATGTCAGCCGCGTTTGATACCCTTGCCCATAAAGTACTCATCCACCGTTTATTATCAATCGGTATTACTAGCACAGCCCTTGATTGGTTTAAATCGTACCTAAATGGCCGCACATCTAGTGTCTGCATCAATAACCAATATTCTCCACCCATGCCTATTACACATGGTGTTCCTCAAGGATCCGTCCTTGGGCCCATTCTATTTAACATTTTCCTTCTGCCACTCTTCCAAACCATTGAGAAACATGAAGGCATATCGTTCCACACATATGCCGATGATATTTAGCTATACCTGAAATGCAGTGACGTCCCACACTCCACCCCTCAGAAGATATTCAATTGCATTACTGATATTCATAACTGGCTTAATATTAACTCATACGTCTCAATCCATCAAAATCCGAATATATGTTCCTTCATCTACCGCTTAGGTCTATGGAAATCAACTACACTACGCTCATCACCTCATGCTCCACTCCCATTGAATACACTGAAACAGTGCGTAATCTCGGTGTCATATTTGACTCGACCCTATCCTTTAAATCCCAAATCGACAAAGTCCATAAATCACTAAACTATCACCTCCATTGCCTTTGTTTCATTCGTAGATCCATCCCCCTTGAAGTAGCTGCCACCATCGCCTCCTTATTTATACTGCCTCACTTCGATTACTGCAACCATCTACTATATGGTTCCCCAGCCTACCAGATTAGGCGGCTACAACTTTTGCAGAATGCCGTCATACGATGTGTATACCTTCTACCTCATCGGTCGAATGACTCAATCTCATCGTATATGAATTATCTCCACTGGTTGCCCATCAAATCTAGAATCACCTACAAACTTATCCTCATAACCCACAAAGTTATTCACCATAGCTCGCCATACTATCTTTATCCACTAATTAACATCTCAAGCAACAACTCTGAAATGTTGACTCGGTCCAATAACACATACCTCCTGGATACGGTGCACAAGTACAAACTTCACTCAACAAACTGCCGATCTTTCTCCATATCCGCACCATACCTTCGGAACTCCCTGCCACCTGCTTTACGAACTATAACCTCGACACTGAGTTTAAAGAAATAACTAAAAACTCACCTATTTAATAACTCATTCGAATAACCATCTATGGACTGCCGATTGCTCGCGCACATGTGGTCCTTAAATAGAAAAAAGTAAAAGTAAAGTAAAAAGTTTATATAACTCCAAGAACAGCATCATTTCGATATATTAATTAAATAATTAGTTTATTTTTATATGTATCTCATATTATTAAAGAACAATCATAATTATATGCATATAGGACAAAATACATATAATTACAAATATATTAATATATATATATATATATATATACAACTTAAAATAAATATGTATTATATTATGATAACACTTTTCTTTAAGCTTGCATACCGATAGAACTTCTAAAGCGTAACCTGGAACATGGAATACCTCGTTTTAATCGTGACATGTATTGTATGTATCGATGGCAAACAATCTACTGGTAGTTCTGACGATGTGATATGCTATATTAAAGATGAGAACACTACGTTTACGGACGGTGTAGTTTTCGTTAAAGCAAAAACATATAAATAATGTCAACTAGAGTGTAATATTAATTCTACTTGTAGAGGCATATACTTTATTAGAATTAGCAATGGTTGCTTTCTATGTTTTTATGAATTTCGTGAATCAAGAATATTTGGTATAAATATAGATTCGTATTCTAAATACAGATGTAAAAATGATGCTAAAAAAACTCTCTGTAAAGATACATTTACACTGGTCGATAATACTATGGCATCGGATGGAACATATTACGCTAATAGTACTACCTTAGAGATGTGTTTTCAAACATGTTTATCGCATAACTCGATTAGTGCTTTGAACGTGTGCGTTTCTTTTGATTTTATCTACGAGGATGAGAAATGTTTTCTGAACTGGGTTAATTATGAACCTACTCGAACTTACTACAAAGGTGTTGGACATTATACGTATAACTGCATCATAAAAGGTAACTATTCATATGATACACATTACATAGTACACATTATATGCATACGGTAACAACGATATCAACATTTTAATATATAATAATAATAAGTTGTTTTAAAACCGTAAATAGTTAATAATATATTTTAATGTTTAAAAAGTAAAGACTAGTAAAATAGTTACATAATATGAGTAACATTAACAGTAGTACTTCAGTAATTAAAAATTACTATAGAAATAATGTTTAACACTGATGATTATTAAGTAGTTTAATCAAATATCGTAATATTTTAACAAACTTCGCATATCACCAAGAACTCCTATAACCTAAGGCCTGAACACTGACTACAAAAAATATTAATTTTAAAACAAACAGGCCAGTTTTTATCTTAATTTATCAATTCTTTTATACGTCTTTTTTATATTAATATGGTTTTATATATAATTAATAAATAGCAATTATCATTATCATGATTAAATAATGATACAATATATCGTTAAAATGCAATAATATATACTTTAATAACAGGTTTATTTTATTATTTTAAATTATTTCCACAATTCTGATTGGTCAATAATGTATTTATCTATGATAATTGGTTACATTTGACCTATTTAAAAAAAAAAATTATTTTAACAGAATTATTCCAATATAATATTTATAAATATTAACGCTATTTTGCACCTATAGTAAGGAAATAAACTTATATTTACTTATGAGTTTTAATTGATAAGAATCTTAATATGTTAAGTTTTATAAACGCAAAAGTCAAATCAGCCAACTATCAATTGCATAATATTAGAATTATCAGAAAAACAAAAACTTGTAATACCTGTAAATTGCTAATTCAAATCATAGTTATAGCTATATTGGACTATTGTAACATACTATTGATTAATTTACCTGCTTATCAGTTAATGCCATTAAATAAAATAATTCGATCTTCAATACGTGTATTATATAAATTACCACTAATATCAATAGACGACACAATCAGTATAACTGAACTGATGCGACAACAACACCTACTACCAATTAATTTCCGTATTATTTATAAACTACTAGTAACTACACATCTTGCATATCATCACAGGACACCGACGTACCTCGCAAAATTGATCAAACCGTATTCAAGTCTGAGAGTGCAGAGATCACATAATCTACATCAAATTGAAAGCAACACAGAAAAAGAATCGGTACATAACAGCAGAGCATTTAGTATAGCGGCACCTATCGAGTGGAACAGGCTAGATATTAATTTACGATCTTGTGAATCAACATCATCATTTAAAACATTATTAAAAACTCATTTATTTATAATTGCATATATGAGTTATAATGTAATTTTTATTATTTAATATATCACGAGCATATATTATCTTGTTTTTATATTATATTACCATGTTATCATAAACACTTTTGTTAACCTTCATTTAAAAAGTGTATAAACACAAATAAATAATAATAATAATACATGTAATACAATTATATATACATGATGTATTTTTAATATATGTATATAATATATCAAATTCGTAATTTGTATCACTAAATGTATTTAATTTAAACTCTATATTATGCTTAAAAGGTACCTAAATTATATATTTATTATACTAATATATCAAATGCCTATAATAAATGTAGGTATCTCTTACTCATAATATAATTTAAATTATATAAATTATATCATATATTAAATTCGTTATGTATATTTAATATATTATATTCATTATTATATTATATGTATAATAAATATATAAATTTGGTATCTTTACGCGTAATATTTTACGAGTTTAAATTATATAAATTTAGTGAAACAAATTATGAATTCAATATTATATTGAATATATGTATACTAAATATACAATTTAAGTTTTACGTGGAATATATATTTTCCATCATATAAATGTAGTCATATAAATTACGAATTCAATATTATATTTAAAATATGTTGCATATAATTATTTAATAATTTATTATAATAATTTACTATAATATTATATTATATTAAATATAATATGTAAGGTACATTTTACGTGGAATATAGAGTTTCAATTATAGTCATACAAATTACGAATTCTATATTATATTGAATTTATGTTACATATAATATAATATGTAATTCGTTATATTTAATACATATATAATTATATAATTATTATAATAATATATGTCATATATTATTATAATAATTATCTTATAATTATCATATAATATGATATATTTAAAATAATATAAAATAATATAAATATTATTATTTTAATTATATGTAAAATAAATATACAATTTATGTACCTTTTAATCGTAATATAGAGTTCCAATTATATAAATTTATGATACAAATTATGAATTCAAAAATATGTATAATAATATACAATATAGGTTAATTTTACGTATAATATAGAGTTTCAATTATTTAAATTTATATAAAATAATAATTTTAATTCTTCAGGGTAGGGGAGGAAATAAAAATGTTTATTATCATTATAATCCGGATTATAACGACATAATAATCATATTATAACCGATTATAATGTTATTATTATTATAATAATAACATAAATTTAAAATTGTGTACTTATCTAATTAGTTTAAATTGTTATCATAATTTATTCAAATAGTGTAACCAAAGTAAAACTTGTAATGGAATATCAGTTGAATATGAAAAAAATAATTTGTAATTTATATTTTTATAAAGTATATATGTTATCTGTATACCAGTCTTTATATTATTTTCTAATATTGTTACACTTATTTATTTATAATGTAATAGTATATTTCGTAATAATAATTATTATTTATTATATAGTACACTATTAATTTTAATTTGAAAACAATATTATTAATTTTATTTAGTTTTATAAAATGTTATAAATATAAAGATATAAGCTTATGAATAAATTATAACTTTGAATAATATGTGATAATATAATAAGTTTAACTTAATTATTTATTTTTTTTAAATTTAATACCATATTTTACAACTTTTGATATACAAATTATTATTATTTATGTAGAGAATATCGAATAAGGCCCAGATATATTTTGATAAATTTATGTGATCAAGTTTAAATATATTACATGTATTGCTATAGCATATATGATATATGCTATAGCTAAACATATATATTTTACATGTATAATAATAGATATATTTTTATTTTATTTAATGTTATCACAAATTTTATAAAATCCAATACATCATAATTATATTTGTGATTATTGTCTATCTGGAATTGTGTATGCATATGTTATTTATATATAGCAAAAGAAATTAGGTGGATAGCATCAGTACTTTTATTTAAACACTCATTTATAAACGCAAATATATCAAACAGATTATTCCGAGAAAAATGCATATATATATATATATATATATATATATTATATGAATATATATATGTATAATTTATTTATATTTGAGTATATAACTGAGTTAGGTATTATTATAATAATTATAATAACTATAATAATTAAACAACGTTTGTAATCAAATTTAGTAGGTATATATATTGAAATATATATTGAAATCGTGAAAAGTGGTATAAGAAAATCACCTACAATATTAACATTTCAACATTTATAAATTATAAATGTTTATTATAACATATAAATTATAAATTATAATATACCTATCTATTTATTAAATATATAAATATATTATAAAAAGATTATATATATGTTCCAACATAACGTATTATCACGTTCCAGCATAACATATTATCAGGTTCCAGCATATCGTATACGATAGTATACTATCAGGTTCCAGCATATAGCACTGTCACGTTCACATATATCTTATTATCACGTACAAACATAAAATATTATCATGTTCCAACATAACGTATTATCACGTTCCAGCATAACATATTATCAGGTTCCAGCATATCGTATACGATAGTATACTATCAGGTTCCAGCATATAGCACTGTCACGTTCACATATATCTTATTATCACGTACAAACATAAAATATTATCATGTTCCAATATAACGTATTATCACTTTCCAGCATATAGCACTGTCATGTTCCAATATATCGTATTATTACGTTCCAACATAACGTATTATCAGGTTATGTTGTCAAATAAATATTTTTTAAAAAATTATATTTGTGTGATATTAATATGAACATATTATGAACATAATATGTTCATAATAATATGTTGTCAAATAAATATTTGTATGAAAATTATATTTGTGTGATAACATATTAATATGAACATATTATGTAAATAATATGTTCATATTAATATGTTGTCAAATAAATATGAGAATCATATAAATATGTTCATATTATGAACATAATATGTTCATATTTGTAACATACAAATGTTCTTGTTTACTGGATATATAATATTCATACATGAAATATCCTTTAATATTTGTATCTTCATATGTGTATTTAATCTTATAGTTAAATCATTTTCAACTTTCATTATGTATCTTCTATCTCTATACATAAAATATATACACCTATAAATAATATATATATATATATTTGTATATTTATCAGTAAAGAGATATGATTAAACTTCTTATTAGATGAAGAACTACCTTGGCGCGGAAGCTTTTAAATAGATACGAGAACGACACATTTTTAAAATTCTCCAACTTAAAATATTTAAAATATTTTTTAATAATTTTTGCGAGAATATAATAATAATACTATTCTATCTTACATATGCTTTTTTATATTATATTCATTATGTTTTAATATAGAAGTAATTCAATTTTAAAAACTAAAAAAATTAAAAAATCATATACATTATTTTAACTATTGGATAATATTATTAATATATATATATATATATAAGTATTATGCAATTGAATGTTTTCTAAATATATTGAAAATATAGCCATTTTTATAAAATAAAAAAAAGTTTCAGACTTTTTAATAATGCAATATTAACATTCTGAGTAAACATCTATCAAAGAGTATTGCAATATTTTCATGTAATTATAAGAAATTCAGATTTATTATTTATAAATCATTATAAATTAATATATACTTATGCATATATCGATTGATGTATATTATGTACACGAAATGATACATAAATCATTATAAAACTTATTTTCTATATCATTTTTATTTTCATTTTATTTCAAAAATTAAAATAATGAATATAATGATTCCCCATAATGTTAAAAGCCTTCTTAATACGAATGATTTTATTTATGATTTTATTGTTAATAACAATACCCATGCGTGGTACCCAATGCCTATGTGCACATACTAATACTATTCGACAATAACTGCTCATGCGAATACATCTTAGGAGTCCAGATTATAGACTAATAAAATCCTGATAAATCCTCTATTAAAGGCTCGGCCAGGATATATACAAGGATCATATACTATATTTATAATGCATAATGAATTTAAATATCGCTACTAATTCAAATAAATTGAATAATAAATATATTTAGATCAGGTTGTCGAATTGTCTGCATACACTAGGAATAATATGTTGTTGTTATTTTTAAATTGAATTCATTCTAGATTAATATAGATAATGTTGTTGATTGTATTGGTTACTATTCTAAATTTATTTATATATGCTATGTATATTTTTACTCGATACATAAACACATTATATATATATATATATATAATGTAAAAATAACAACAACATATTATTCCTAGTGTATGCAGACAATTCGACAACCTGATCTAAATATATTTATTACTCAATTTATTTGTATTAGTAGCGATATTTAAATTCTTTATGCATTATAAATATAGTATATGATCCTTGTATATATCCTGGCCGAGCCTTTAATAGAGGATTTATCAGGATTTTATTAGTCTATAATCTGGACTCCTAAGATGTATTCGCATGAGCAGTTATTGTCGAGTAGTATTAGTATGTGCACATGGGCATTGGGTACCACGCATGGGTATTGTTATTAACAATAAAATCATAAATAAAGTCATTCGTATTAAGAAGGCTTTTAACATTATGGGGAAACATTAAATACAATATTATTCCAATTTAACATATAATTTATCAAAATATAGATATATTTAATAATTTTATAATTAGTTAACTTCCATATTCGTAACATACTAGAATGCGTTCGTATTCAATATTAATCAAACACGTATTACACATAATCTTCGATATACGTTTTACATATTACATTATATATGATATTATGATATAATCATATAATCATATAATCATAATATAATAATAATATAATATAATTCACCCGCGTAGTTAGTTTTGTAATTAAAAGTAAATAATTAATTATAATAACTACGAACTATGATGTGAAATGTTTAATAAAATATATTTCCAATTAAAATTAAATTTATTATAAACGTATTTTAATTTATTAATACTTTTATTAATTAATATTTTATTAATCTCTAAATTATAAATAGTAAACAAACAATTAATATTAATAATTATACGTTCATTTAAATTAACGCACTATTAAAATGTATTTGTCTGCAATATGTTTATATATTATATTCACAGGTATTTTTTTTAAACAGGTTTGTTATTTATATATATATTTAATTTGAATCAGAAATAAATAACAGATGTCTATAGAGTATACAATAATTAAGACGAACAAACATTGAGTAAAACGAATACGACATCTAAATTAGTATTAAAATACAGATTTATAACATAAGGTAAATAGTTACTAAGGGCACAATACATTATGATAATACAGTTGAACTACTTTTATTTGTTAATTATGAGAATTTCGTATCCGTTGATAAAGTAAATTATAAGATTTACGTAATTTAATTGTTAAATTACGTAAATATAATCATATAAAACTTAAATGACTCGCTATTTCGACGCTTATATTTCATCACTATACGATAAGCGTTATTATATGCTACCTTAATTGTTCACATGTTGTCCTAT
Source organism: Osedax fenrisi (assembly GCA_964019155.1). NCBI lineage: Eukaryota > Metazoa > Annelida > Polychaeta > Sabellida > Siboglinidae > Osedax > Osedax fenrisi. The sequence goes on along the minus strand of OZ025245.1, from coordinate 21,077,862 downwards.
TCGATAACAAATCTGCTAAGGTAGATATTTGAAATAAATGATTTAAATACCCAGTAAATAGAATTCTCACTATTTTCGTCTCGAAAACCTTCATTTTTCATAGTGTTCGAGACATGGTTGATGGGTAGTTTTTTAGAAAGTTTTAGAAAGACATCATTTGAAAACACATTTGAGACAAATAGGTCTCAAATATATCTGTTAAAGACCTGCTTAATAAATAATTATAACATATATAAAAGGGTATAAAAGACTCTAAAAGTATTTTATAATTAGAAGAATATAGTCAAAAAAGTAAATAAGATGTTTTTACAGTTTATTAAATACCCAGTAAACAACAACATACAAATATGAACATATTGTGAACATAAAATTATGTACATATTATGAATCAATTATTTGTATTTATTAATATATTTTCTCAACCTTTCTTAATCTAGGATAATATATCCCTCTAAATTTGTCATTTCAGATAGCTAATTGAAAAAAGTATTTAATAAATATTTAATTGAATTGAAGTTTTATTTATCCATTATTTAAAAAAAGAAAATTTCTAAATTAATAAAACTTTCTATAATAAATAAATATTTCAAATCTATCATCAATAATATCAATCAAATGAACATTATACCAGTATCTAAATAAATATATTTACATCCAAAATCAACACATGAGATAAATTATATTATACAAAATAATAAATCAATTAGGTATCTAAACACTGATTATCTAAATATGAAATTATTAACAATTTCAATAGATTACATTTACTTTCCATTAAGTCATATTTGTAATCTAAGTTTATCGTCAGGAATTTGTTCTCTAAAAATTAAACATTTATTAATTTAACCGAACAAATTATTTTTTGTTAAAAAGTTAGAACATAAATAATTTATTGTATATTTATCTAATTTTCATCGAATTTTAAATTTGTTGTTAATATAAAATCCTTTTTATTGAAATAACTATATATTACAATTATATTTACTTTAGTTACTATAAAAAATACAATATTCAAGCTATTTTGTATATTAAAATGTATTATATAAACAAATTATATTAATTTTTCAATTTTAATTAATGTAATTTATTATATTATATTAATAATTTCATTTCTAAAAAAACCTAAAATAATATATATATATATTAGGTTGAAGTGAAATTTGAAATAATTATGGCGATATAGTTATGACTCGCAATAGTGATTTAACGTTATACGTGAATTAGTGACATTATGTATTCTCCACGTGTAACGTTAAATCACTATCGCGAGTCATAACTATATCGCCATAATTATTTCAAATTTCACTCCAACATAGTACAATTAATTTTATTTTATTGAAAAACACGAAATTCGATTTTTCCGTATTTATTGTCATTAAAATGCTTCTAAATCGCGACAAATCGATCTTTTTCCATAAATCGAGATCTATTACGGGAAAAGTTGTATTTAGAGAAAATACGGGAAACTGCAACAATTGACACGATTTAAGCTATACCTACTATAGCTGGGACCCCTGGGAGCTTTTTTTGTGTTGGAACAAAAGTGTATGGAAAAAGATCGATTTTTAGCGATTTAGAAACGATTTATTTCGCGATTTAATTATATTATAAAAACAAATATTGAGAAATTAATATAATATACATAATAAATGGGAGTTAGCCCTACCGGAGTTAGCCCTATCTGAATTAACCATATCTGAGTTAGCTATATCTGAATTAGCCCTATCGGAGTTAGCTCTATCTGAATAATCCCTATCTGAGTTAACCCTATCTGAATTCACCCTATCTGAGTTAGCCCAATCTGAATTAGCCCTATAGGAGTTAGTTATATCTGAATTAGTCATATCTGATTTAGACCTATTGGAATTAGTTTACGGAGTTAGCCCTATCTGAATTAACCCTAACTGAGTTATCCATATCTGAATTAGCCCTATATGAATTAACCCTATCGGAGTTAACAATATCTGAATTAGCCCTATCGTAGTTAGCCCTAATGAGTTATCCCTATCTGAATTAGCCCTATCTGAGTTAGCTCTATCTGAATTAGCCCTATCGGAGTTAGCCATATCTGAATTAGCCCTATCGTAATTAGCTCTATCGGAGTTAGCACTACCTGAATTAGCCCTATCTGATTTAGCACTAACGGAGTTAGCCCTATCTGAATTAGCCCTATCGAAGTTAGCCCTATCTGAATTAGCCCTATCGGAGTTAGCTCTATCAGAGTTAGCTCTACCTGAATTAGCCCTATCTGAGTTAGCACTAACGGAGTTAGCCCTATCGGAGTTCCTAGCTTCGCGACGATGCCGCATTGTTATATGTTTGGAGAAATATATATATATATATATATATATATAAATATATATATATATATATATATATATATATATATATATAGTATTTATATGCTTATATATTAAAATAAAATAATATATATTTTTATTTAATTTCACCGATATGTTACAAACCTATATGGCGTAATATGAGCCTACATAAAATAACCGCACATACAATGTATGTTAATATATAATGTTTATAATTACATAAATACCTTACCATACCAGGTCGAACTTGCTCGGCATTCTAAGATACGTTTCTTCCAGTCATTTCTCGCTGACCATGTTTGGGAGTCCATAGTAGCATATCATTAACTAGCTTATTTTTGCTTCTCCAACAGTGTCCGACAAATCGCATTCTTTGTTCATGAATTGAACTTGTTATTCTTGGAATATTGTTATAAATCTATCTGTTTGTCATATGCTCTCTACAAGATACGTTCATGGCTGATCGTAGCATGCGTGTGTAGGCACCAACGATCTTCTTCTCCAGTGTTGATGTTAATGTCCATGTAATTGCTCTATGTACTATAGTACTGAATTTAATGTTGCTTTGAAGAAGTTTCTTATCAAGTTTTTTGAGAGTTTAGATTTCTATGTATTAGTTAACTGGTTTAATGAAGACCAAGCTTTTCCAATTCTGACATATATATCGTGTTCTGTAGATGCGATATATCTGCCAAGGTTTTTAATATCGTTAACTTGTTTTATCCTTTCACCATTATGGCTACACATTACATCTCGTATAATATTATGTTGATTGAATGTCATGTACTCAGTTTTATCGACATTAATGATGAGTCCAATTTCTTTAGCCGACTTTTCTATGCTATTTAACAGTAAATGTGCTTTTCTGACATTATTTCTAGTGATGGCAATATCATCTGCATAATCTGAGTCTGTTAAATTCATTGCAGGGTATCTTGTGCTCTTTCTTTCAGTAATTTTTAATCCTAGTTCTGATTACAATCATTGGATTTTCTAAGTACGTAATCAATGCAGATAATAAATAAAAATGATTCGATGGTATCTCCTTACAGAACGCCGGTTGTAATCTTAAAGAAAGGGGTGTTTCCATCAGGTGATCTCTGACTATAGCATTTGTGGTAATATATAATATCATTATAGCGTTGAAAACTTCTTTTAGTATTCCATAAGCAAGAATTATGTCTCACATTTTATTTCTGTCGATTGAATTGAACGCTTTCGAAAAATCAATAAAAAGTAATATGGCAGGTAGGTTATTGGCTTTTACTCCTTCGATTATATGCCGTAAAGTTAGTATTACCATTAATAAACCTTTAATGCTTCTCACAGCCTTGTAGATTTCATCAGAAGTGAAAGGTCCTTTATTTATGTCTAATTCACAGTATACAATTCTTGATATTTCTTCATTTTCTGTAATTCTTGGACATTTACCCAATACATTTTGAAAATGTTTATGACATAGTTTCACCCTTTCTTCATCATTTTTCGCCTTAATCTTTGATCTACAAGAGTTTTTTCTCCCACTTATCCCATTTACTGTTTTCCATGCTATTGCTGATTTTTGGTTTCTTACAGCACATTGTATTTAATCTATCTTTGTTTGGATATATTCAGATTGTTCTTTTTCATCGGAAAGCTCAAGTTCTTTTTGTGCTCTATTGAATTTTCTGATATTTTATATTTATGGGTGTGAATCTCTTTGTTGTGCTGTTTCTTTCGCTTATTGCATATATCTATAGTTTCCCATTGTATTCTTCTTTTAAGCTTTGGTTTAAGTGGTATTATGCTTTTAGCTATTTACTTACATGCAGATTCGAAATGTTTATACGATCTATCAGCAGTTAGTGTAGATGAATTGCTCTGGAATACTTCGAACCTGTTTTTACTTTTATAATGAATGATTTTCATATTTCAGGGTTATTCTTTAGGCTGCTCCAGTCATAAGGTTTGTTATTTTTCTTTTTCTTCTTATTTGCTCTGATTGTTAGTATTATTTGAGATGAAACAATTCGGTGGTCAGAGGCGAGATTACAAAAGATTTATATGCTCTACAATTCTTTGCACTATTTTTTACACTTTGTGTTAATGAAAAGATAGTCTATCTGTGATATGCTAGAGTTTGGTGCTTTATATGTCCAAGTCTGACCTTATCTTTTTTGTAAATATGTATTTAGGAATAATAGTTTATTTTCAAGATGAAGATTTTTAAACATTTCTCCGTTTCTATTACTGTTTTGATGATAAGATAATTTAAAACTATAGTTTTTTCCTAGATGGGCTTTGAAATCGTCCTCAATTATCAGGAAATTATCCTTCGGTACTTGTCTAATCAGTGATGATAGGTCTGAATAGAATCTTTCGTCATCAGTTTCATTGCTTACATCAGTTTCAATGACATAATATATTATCTACTAGAGCTACTGTTCCATAAAATTGGATTATACATACCTCGATAGATACAACTACTACATAACACGACTGGAACACTATACTATAGTATATTATCAATATCTAGTATGTAGCTACCATTCTCCCTTAGGTATAAAGTACGTGTACTCACTATAATCCACAAATAAATATATTATTTTATCCCTAGCATATCTCTGATTAAATATAAAAAATTAAAATACGACCTTCTCTCCGTTAACAAAATGCTCCTATTCTTATATCCCGGATCTCTAGTCAAACTTCCCGAAATTATAGAACTGTTACAAATGCAGGTCATACTCTATGATATTCCCTCCTTCCTACCATCCATTCTATTAGATCCCAAAAATATTTATAAATTTTACTTATTATTTTCTCTCTACATCAAATAACTAAATTATCCACCTCATTTTGTTATTAGTTATTTTTATTATAATGAATATAAAGTATTAATAGTATTTCATAAAATATCTAGATAATTTATACTAAACTTTATGGTATTTTAATTATAAATTATAATTAAGTATTATAAACTAAATAAATTGGAGCCTGATATATTTTGTTTATTTAAAACAAATTATTATATTAAACAGTCTAGTGTATATAATATATATAAATATATATATATATATATATATATATATATATTTATTTATATACATTAGGTTAATTAGGGTATTATTTTATATTATTATATTGATTATTTTACTAACAATCTAAATATTTGTCTAATTTTTAGTATTGATGATTATTTTTAATATACTAATGTTAATGATATCATCCATATGTGTATACGCTTATATAATATTTACATGTAATTATATCTATTTATTTTATTTTTTATTTTAAAATATTTTATTGACTACAAAATCACGTGGAGGTTATGGGCGTCATGAGAAGGAAACAAAAATAAAATAAATAAAGTACAATACAAATAAAGGAAAAGGGAGGGTAGGTTACAATGTTAATAGGTGCGTGGAGAGTTTACATTTAAATAGTGACAAGGATTTCAAACACCTAATGTCATATGGTAGAGAATTCCAGTATTTTGGAGCTACCACAGAGAAAGCAGATTCGGAGTGAGCAGAGATAGTCGAGCGTTGCACAATTTTCATCGTGTGACATTTCCTGCTAGCTCGACTAAGGGTATGCGTACTGATTAGGTCTGCTAGGTACTCGGGAGATCTAAGATGTATCACCTTATGGGTGATGCATAGTAGTCTGTACCTGCAGAGATACCTAAACTTAATCCAGCCGAGTGATCGCATTAGAGTCGATATAGATACTATTGAAGAGAACTTTAGTTTATAAAGGGTGCGTATAGCACGTCGTTGTATCTTCTCAAGTTTAAGCATAAGCTTTAGGGGTAGATTGCATAGAAGTGAGCAGCAGTATATGAGTCTACTGAAAACTAGCGAGTGTATTAGACTTTTAGTCATTGAAAAAGTCAATTTATTACGTGATTTTCTAATATTGTAAAGAAAATAGTTGGCATTGCGAATCATTATAGATATGTGATCAGAGTAATCTAGGTGGGAGTTGATGGTGAAACCAAGAGTTGTTATGGATTGTGATGTAGGGAGAGCTAGTAGAAAGGGGTGGGTGATTATTAGGGGGTAGATAGGTCTGGAGATAATTATGGTGTCAGTTTTGGTCATGTTAAGTGATAGGGAATTATGGGAAAACCAGTCAGTAAGTTCTGTGAGGCAGTTAAAAATAGACAGTTGAATTGAGTTGGAGTCACAGGAAATGGGAAAAGAAGTATAAATTTGTAGATCATCTGCAAAGAGATGGTAGTGGATGTAAGGATATTTACGAAATATGGATTGTATGGGTAAAATATAAATAATAAAAAGTAAAGGACCAAGCACGGAGCCTTGTGGAACACCATGAGTGCTGATAAACGGGGTAGAGAAGGATGAGTTAATTTTCACTGAAGAGGACCTTAAGGAAAAGAATGACATAAACCAGCTGTGAACTTGACCATGAATACCAATTTCATTGAGTCGTAAAGCAAGAATGTCATGGTTTAGAGTGTCAAAGGCACTGTATAGGTCAAGTAACACATGGCTGTCTACTGGCTATGTACTCTAAGGCTGACCCTTTTAAAGCTGTCTACTGGTGGTGTCGTGATGGGTCTTATTCTGGTATGTAAATTCTCGCCTGGGTAACTGGGTGATTGTTTGTTCGAGGTCTTTCGAATGAGACGATTAAGATGTGTCACGTCATCGTGTACGAATGTAGATCCCGTCTCAGGATTTCTATTGTAAAGAGGGTGTTAGAAGGTATTCTGATGCTTTCAATGCTTCTTTACTAAATAGGTAGATCTAATAGTTCTTGGCATAGAATAGAGGCAAGGACCTTATATAGGATAAAGTTGCTACCCGCGCTCCCTGTATTTCAGAGTTATGTTTAAGCCCACAGAGACCGTAGACGGATGGTTGAAAGCAGTGCGTTATCTGTTGGATACCCCTGTCTATCGTGGCATCAAGAACTCATACAGGATCAAGTGACGATTGCTCCCCTTTATATTGTGTTACGTCTCAGTTCTTATTAGCCCAGGGGATATAAACTGAATAGCGGATATCTAGTAATACACTAACCGGGGGACTATACGATGTGATTCCTGTCCAAAGCTCGAACTTCGAAGTGAAGAGGGTTGAATAAGCATTGGTAACGACAAGAATAAACTATATGGACTCTGTATTGATGTTACAAGCGACTAATCACCAGTCCTCTTGGCGGAGGGGTTTATACATCAGATATAATCTCCTGAAACCAAAGAAAGGTACTAGTTTAATGAGGCAGCAAATACAGATGTCGTCTATAGAAACGTTGTGTGGCTTAGAATAGTCTGTCCTATGGGAATAATCGGTGGATTATGCGATGTAATTTCTGTCCAGTGCTCGAACGTTAAAGTGAAGAAGTTTAAATAAGCACGGGTAACGGCAGGAGCAACTATGATTATCATGACTCTATTAAGGTGTGGTAGCCTTATGTCCTCGATTTGATTAGCTCATCATTGCATAGCTAGAAAATCCAACCTTCGCCTCCTCGTGGTGGTAGCTGGATAGGTGAAAACTGAACTGAATGAAGGCTCTGGTGCAATCAAGCCGGAGTTGATTCTACTTGGATTGTCCTCCAATACGAATCCTTCGCGACACGGTGACGCTGCTAGGTAAAACTTTCGGTGATACCTTCAAATTTAACGTACGGACAAGTAGGCTAATACACGCATTGTTTTGTACTGTTTCAATAATGAAGACCTCGGATGTGGCCAGCATACTAACAAAAGGAAAATAAAAATGGAAAAATGATAACGAAAACTGTGTGGATTCTGGATCGGTAAGATGGATCCCTAGCTGAATCACTAGTAAAATGTAGTATGCCTGGGAAAGACCCACAAAAACAATATGGATAAAGAAAACAATATTGAACAGGTAGGAGCACCGCATATTGCTCCCAAAACCGTAGGTGACAGACTAACCGCCTGCGACGTGTATGAATGCGAAATTTGTAGGAAACCGTTTGCCTCTACTAATGGCTTGGGGCTTCATAAGAGGAAAATGCATGCGAGGGACATCCATTCGTCAGGTGCTGCGGAAATCAACGCCAGCCAGAAAAGGAGAAGATGGACGAGTGAGGATATGAGGGTGATGGCAACCTTGGAAGTGGAGATAATCAGCAAAAATCCTAAGGCATTCGTGAATCAAGAGCTGGTTAAGGTCATCGAGAATAAGACCCTCGATGGCATTTCAGGTAAGCGGAAAAGCTCTGGTTACAGAGCTCTCCGGGATGAGTTGAAAAACTGCCTCATTTCTCAAGAGATGGATACTATATGCGAATACAGATCAGAAGTGTCATATTCCTCTTCGGAGGAATGCGATACTATTCCTGAACCGGGTGTGGGGTGGGATGAGGACCTTCGGAAAGTCATCTTATCCAGCTCAGTTCAGGCCGACCTAGACCCTAGACTAGTATCTTGGCTTAGAGAATGGGACTTGAAATGTTCACCGCCCACTGATATAAGAGACATCATCGAACAGGATCTAGACTCAATCTTCCCGAAGGGAGGTTTTGATGGAACCAGTGCCGACAGGGCGCATCGTAACAAAAATAATAGGGTAAAAGACAAAGTGTCAGTAAAAGTAGCAGTTGAACAGAATGGTGTTAAGCTAAGTAAGAAGAAATCGAGACGATGTAAGAGATCTTCTAATAGAGTGAATAGAACTGGGCTGCGTATACAGCAGTACGCGATAATTCAGAATCTCTATAAGAAAAACCGGAAATCTTGTTTTCGTAAAGTGGTGTCAGGATCATGGAAGATGGTACAGGAAGGATCTGCGTTAAGTTCGCTTGATGAACAGACTTCTTTCTGGGCTCCGTTTCTCGAAGGCGTATCTAATGGTAGAATTGAAGTTGGGGGCGATGAATGCGACCCTCTTTATGAGATGGTCAAACCCATTACCGAAGACGAATTAGAACGAACCTTACGTAGGCTGTACAACGGGGCTCCTGGCCCAGATCGCATCAAGAAATCCGGGATCCAATCGTTATCGAAAGAACGTTTCTCGACTCGTTTCAACTTTTACATGCTGGTAGGTATATCACCTGTAAGATTTAAGAGGGGTACCACGGTACTGATCCCAAAGACTTCGCACGCAGAACAACCGAAGGACTTCCGACCCATTACATTGGGCTCAGTGGTTGGAAGGCTTTTCCATAAGATCTTAGCGTACCGACTAGATCTATGGTCACGATTGAGCATCCGGCAAAAGGCATTCAGAAAATTCGACGGAATCGCTGAGAACCTCTTTATATTGAAGGCAATACTAGAGGACTCGAAGCGATCACTCAAGGATGTTAACGTAATATTCTTGGACGTCGCTAAAGCTTTTGACACGGTTACTCATCAGCAGATCGTGAGGTGTGCGATGAAGTGTGGCGTCCCTAGGCCGCTACTAAAGTATATCGCAGATTGCTACTCGGGCTCAAGTACCCGTCTAAGGATTGGTAAGGAACATTCTCGGTTAATCAAGGTTGGAAGAGGTGTACGGCAGGGCGACCCCATGTCTCCAGTACTTTTTAATTGCGTCATTGACAATGTTTTTAGGAATCTGGGCAAGGATATTGGGGTCTCCGTCGGAGGTGTGTTACTAAACTGTCTTGCGTTCGCGGATGATCTTGTACTCCTGGCTCAGACGAAAGAAGGAGCGGCACTGTTATTGTCACGGGTGGAAACATCTATGATGGAAGCGGGGCTTAACTTGAATTCGTCTAAATCGGCTTCCATGTCGATTAAGGTCAGCCAAAAGCGCAGGAAATGGTTTTGCGATCCTAAGAGTTATCTTAAGACGGCTAGCGGTGAGTGTATCAAGGCATTGGAAATTGATGAGACGTACAAGTACTTGGGTGTAGAAATCGGTCTGGAATTGAGAGGTGAAAACGTATACGAGAGGTTGGAACAAGCGTTAGTTAATCTGACGAATGCTCCGCTCAAACCTCAGCAGAGAATTTTCATGCTCCTAAACAATTTATTACCTTCTCTTAATCACCTTCTGGTGTTAGGAGTTTCGTATAAACAGACCTGGATTAAATTGGACTACCTTGTACGGAGATTCGTTAGAAGATGGCTAAACTTACCGAAAGACGTTCCTATGGGTTTCTTTTACGCTAGTAACGACAACGGGGGATTTGGGTTTCAGTGCTTCACTGATACAATTCCGATTCTCCGTGGGAATAGGAGGGCTGGGTTATTGGGTTCTTCGGACCCGGTAACTAAAGCTCTCACTACCCTCTCCACTGACCTACGAAAGTCAACCGTTATTGAAAGATCGGGAATTGAATGTACTAGTCTGAAGATGGTGAAAGATGCTTGGGGTAAGGAATTGGTATCTAAGTACGATGGCCGTGGTATGAAGGATGCTTCGATTCTCGGATTCGTTAACAGTTGGATGGTGGATGGGACATCTCTGATGCGGGGTAATGCCTACATCGGAGCTCTATCTCTGAAGTTTAATAGCTGCCAAACTAAATCTAGGATGAAAAGGTATTATTCTCTATCCTCAAACAGGTGTGATGCATGTAACAGCACAGAAACGTTAGGACATATCTTACAAAGCTGCTCAAAAACACATTATGCAAGACTGCGAAGACACGACTCAATTGTGAAATATCTGGAAAAGGAACTCGTTAAGAAGGAATACACTGTGCTGGTCGAACCAAGAATTAAAACGATCGTCGGCCTAAGAAAACCAGATCTAGTTTTCTGGAAGACAGATTTGGGAGTGGTGTGGGTAGTGGATGTTTCGATTGTGGCGGATAATTTCTCTCTGGAGAATCCTCACATCGAGAAGGTAAACTACTACTCGAAAGAGTGCATCACGTCTTGGGCTAAAGCCGAAAGCGGTATGAGTAATGTATTAGTCAGTGCATGTATTCTTAATTGGCGGGGGACTTTATCGAAAACGAGTTACGATGAGCTTTTACCGATTGGGTGGTCTAAGCGTGTATGGATGATTATGAGTGTTCGAGTTTTGGAAAAGGGTAGATGGATCTATGATGAGTTTCGCAAGAGTACGCGCCGTAGTGCACAATGGCGGCAGCCCGACCCTGATTGAGCCCCTACTGATTGATGATATTGATAATGAATCCCCGGAATTGTTTTTGATTGAAATTGGTACGTAAGGCACTCTTGGGTGAGGACCCGAGTGGGTTAGTTAGTCAACTACTCAATACGAGAAAACCACTTTCTTGATGCGCGTGTAACAATGCGTATCGAATGTATCATGTTCCAAAAGGACATGAGGCTTGTGGAAATGGCAACTCCCTTTACGGCTTCATGCTGTGATCCGGAGGGGCCTTGTTAGCACGGGGCTTTGTTGTCAAGGGATATTAGTAGATCATTAATGATAAGATGCAGTGCTGATTCAGTGCTCCGATGGGGTAAGTAAGCACTTTGAAACTTATCAATAATTGAATTGGTAGTGATATAGTGAATAAGTTGAGCAGATACAATTCGCTCTAAGGTCTTAGAGATTGATGAAAGCTGGGAGATGGGTCGATAACTCGACAGGTTCGAGTGGCTAAGGGTAGTTTTTTTTATAATTGGGGTGATATATGAGTGTTTCATAGACTTTGGTACGATGGATGTAATAAGGGACGCATGAATGATCATTGTTATGGGTTCAATTAGCAATGGCGAAAGGGTACGAAGTAAAGTAAGAGGAATAGGGTCGAGTGGGGAATTGGATTTTAGGGATGCCATTAGAGAGAGCACATATGGATGAGTAGGGAGAGTGAACGAGGACCAGTGATTATGGGAAGCTAGTGAATATGAGTTGAGCGTGAGGAGATCAACATTAACATTGGGGAGAGCAGCGATGATATTCGATACTTTATTCTGGAAGAAATTAGCAAAGGAGGAGCAGAGGACTGTATCCGGTTGATCAGGAAGGTGCCTGGGTTTTGATTTACCTACTAAGGTGAATGATAGGTTGTAGGCTTGCTTAGAGGAGGTACCAAATTTACAAAGCAAGTTAGTAAAGTATGATGATTTAGTGGATAAGAGTTTTTTCCTGTATAATGAGCGACATACTTTAAAGGACCACAAGTCTGAGTTCATTTTAGAAGAAGCATACATGGACTGTAGACGACGAAGTGACTTTCTCATATTGGTTAGTTCAGTGTTGAACCAGGGGGATTTGGGATTATTACGGTGGGTAAGTGTAGTTGAGGGAGCATAAAAATCAAGGGAATTAGATAGCGCCGTGTTGAAGGCGTCAAAGAGAGAGTCAGGGTCAGAGAGCGGAGATGTAATATTATTCATATGATCAAACACGGAGTTAATAAACATGGGTTGATTTATAGAGGAGATGTTTCGAAAGTATCTTGGAGGTCGAGTATTGTGCACTACTGTTAACTGTAAAACAAATAGGATAGCGAAGTGATCAGAGATTAGAGTGATTTGGGTGGGAGAGGAAATTAAGTTGGAGTCAGATGGAGATAAAACAAGATCAATGATGTTACCATTAGATATAGTTGGGAAGTGAATGTGTTGTGTTAAGGAGTGCTCAAAAATAAGTTTCTTAAGAGAAAGGGAAGCATGATTATCAGTATTCACTTGAATATTAATGTCAACAAGAATAATTGTGTTATGGTGACATGGATTCTAAAATGGTAGAGAGGTCATTAAGGAAAGACCGAATGCTGGATGATGGTGGGCGATAGATGATTATAAACACATTGGTAAATAGGGAGGGGAACTGAATGTCACAGATCAGCATTTCACATGAGGAGAAATTAGGGGTCGAAGAGGAAATAAGCTTGAGCTCAGTGGAGAACAACAGGGCAAGACCACCACCACGGTTAGGTGTGGGTCTGTTAGCGAGTAGTAATGTGAAGCCATTGGGAGTTACTTGAGATGCTAAAGCAGAGTTATCATTTGTGAGCCAAGTCTCGGTGATAGCAGATATGGAGCAATTAGAGTCAATGATTAATTGAGTGATTAAATCTACTTTATTCCTGACTGATCTCGCATTACAGAGTAGAAAGATGTAGTTATTGGGAGTTATTTATATATATATATATATATACGTTTATATACAGTACACAAGTACGGCGTATAGCTAGGCCCACTCGTACGATAAGAACCCACGGCCTCGCGCGTTTATTCCAAGCTAACGTGCCTGGTTGATGTATACGGCACTGATTAGCATTATTATCCTCGTGCACACACACACACGTTCACACGCATGCTTCAATCTATACTATAATGTAATATATATATATATATATATATATATATATATATATATATCTATATTAATAAACGCATGTTGCCTTGTATTACTGTGTATTCATTATCTATGCTATACCGAATTTGGACAACATCGGGATAATAACATCACTACATACCACATGAACTACATTATATTACATAGATGCAGCATATTATAACACTAATTAATTGTTATTAGGTAACAGGACACTACTTATTAATGTTAAGGTTGCTTTCATTTACAAATAAAGATGGCACAATGGCTGATAACTCATATTGCAAGTACATGGGATTGTATAGGTTTTCAAAAAAGGGACCTAAATGCACAACAGGATTCAAAATATGCGTATATACATATCATTTGTTAATAAATACTATATATATATATATATATATATTTATAATATACACACTATATTTTTTATAAATATAGCAATTGCTATATAAGTAGAATGGATATATATATATATATATATATATATATATATATATATATATGAGAACATCGGTGTATATTTAATAAGTAGCTATTAATATGTTATGAAGAAAATGGAGTTGAAAATATACTATGTGGGAATGAATTAAGTTGATTAAGTTGAAAATGAAAATTTAGAAATATTTATGATATTTATAAAGATCTAGAAATAGTCAGAGAATATGATATTAGATTTTATAATATATTGTATGCGAGTATAATGTATAATACATCATAGCGAGTAATGTTGATTGTTTAGATATGTGATAATAATAATAATGTTATTGTAATATTATTAATGTGGTAGCCGTTTATTGTAGGTATGTGCTTTTTAATGTATAATATATTCATTTGCAATTTTATATATGGTCTAAATTTGTGTGTAAACTAAGTTACTTATATAAATTCAAAATAATTTCCAGAAATATATTCTAAAGTAATATTATAAAGACCAATAGTTATAATGTATTTATACATCGAATTACTAATTGTTATATAAAGATAATAGCACTAACTTAGTGGCTGAGTATCGCTCTGTATATATATATATATATATATATTTTCAGTCTAATATATATATATATATATATATATATATATATATATATTTATATATATTACCATACCGGTTCGGGATTGTTTCCCGAGCAATTTCAAAATTGTTCTTCCATGTCATCTTTCATATCTGTCTTTAGTTCTTCAGTCGACAGTCCCGCATCATCACATAGCTGTTTTACATAACACACACAACAACACATCTTTTAAGATTTCTTCCTCACTTCGATAACAATGGCCTGCGAAACGTATTCTTCGTATATGTATTATACTTGTTAGTGGTGGAATATTTCTGTAAAGGCGAATCTTCGTTGGATGCTCTTTCCATGATATATTTAATATGGCTCTCAACATTCTTATGTAAGTGCCATTGAGCTTTTTTTCATGTTTTTTTAGTTAAGGTCCAAGCTTCAGAGCTATATAATAAAACAGATCCTACCACGGCTCTGAAGAATTTCATCATTAAAGTTGTCCTGAGTGGTGATTTACATATGGAACTTAACTTGTCTAGAGCTGCCCATGATTTAGCTATTCTTATTTTTATTTATTTATCGGTTGATTCTATTTCGCTTCCAAGATAAATGAAATTATCGACATTTTTCAAGACTTCCCCATCTATATAT
This sequence comes from Osedax fenrisi, assembly GCA_964019155.1. NCBI lineage: Eukaryota > Metazoa > Annelida > Polychaeta > Sabellida > Siboglinidae > Osedax > Osedax fenrisi. The sequence goes on along the minus strand of OZ025245.1, from coordinate 21,062,682 downwards.
TTTACCGCTTTATTTGAGTTTATGTTCATGTGTTTCGTTTTGTTTTCCCACTTTCTTCTAAGACATTCAGTAGTGTTTCAGCATTTATGCTAGAATCTTCTATAGAAAATTATAACATTATAATATATAATATCATAATATATCAATATCATTAGAATAATCTTCATCTGTAATCTTAATTGCTGGGTATCTTCTACTTCGTTGTTTCGATAGTGTTAGGCCTAGATCTTTATTTTTATCAATAGATGTTCTTAATATGTAATCGAGTGTAATAATAAATAATAATGGTGCCAGAGTATCCCCATTTAGAACACCTGCATTTATATCAAAATATTCTATGTCACCATCAGGTGACCATACCATATTTTAGTATCTCTATACAGTATCATAATTGCGTTGATTATCTTTATTGGATTACCGTATGACTTAAGAATTTGTGCCATTTTTGCTCTGTGTATAGAGTCGAAAGCTTTAGATAAATTTACAAATATTAGACTTGCCTCAAGATTCTTTTCTTTAACACCTTTGATTATCCTTCTTACAGTTATAATTTGTCCGACGGTTGGTCTGTTATTTCTGAAACCATTTTGATTTGGTCTGAGGATCATATATAGGGTTACCTTGTTACCTTGTGCCGTCGAGTCGTAACCGACCCCTGGCGACGTCCATGACAGTTCCTCTCCATATCACTCTATTTCTGGCTTCTGCTAGTATCTTCATGATGTTGTCGTTGGCTATATAATTGTGCACATTGTTCAGCCACGTTATGTGTGGCCTACCCCTTCGCCGTTGACTATCCATCTTTCCTAGCATCAGCTGTAGCTCCATCGAGTCCGCTCTCACCACGTGTCCGAAGTATGATAAGGCAAGTTTGACAATGTCTGCCTCTAGCGTTCTTTTGGGATTTATGCTGGCAATGATTTCTATATTTGTCTTTCTATCTATATAGGTCACTCCAAGCAGGTTTCTCCAACACCACATTTCGAAAGCATCGATTTTTGCTCTTTCCTTCTTCTTTAGAGTCTATGTTTCTGCACCGTATAGAATAATCGGGAAAATAAGTGTCTGTACAATTTTTACTTTAGTAGCGAGTCTTAAATCTCTATCTTTAAAATTTTTCCTCAGACTCCCCATTGCACTTTTTCCCATTGCAATTTTCTGCGTAATTCCATATCTATTTGTCCGTCACTTGTTATCAAGGCTCCCAGGAACACAAATCTTTCAACTACTTCTATATTTACGCCATAAACTATTATAGAATCTAGTTCTCCTGTTGCCATCACCTTAGTTTTTTTGACATTTAGATATAATCCAGCTTTCTCACTCGACGATTCGACTTTTTCTATAAGTTCTATGAGGTCCTCTCTATTGCCGGCTATCAATGTGGTATCATCCGCATATTTCAGGTTTGATACTTTCCTTCCACCTATGCCAATGCCTTTGTCCCACTTATCTAGAGCCTCTCGCATTATTTTTTCTGCATAGATGTTGAATAGCAATGGAGATAGAATGCAACCCTGGCGTACTCCTTTACCTTCCTTTTATATAGGGTAGGTTGTATTATTTCACTTAGTAGCGTATTATATATTTTATCCGCGATGCATGTTATTGTAATATATCTATAATTGTCTGTAACTGTGAGGTCACCCTTCTTTGGGAATGGGAGGATGCAACCTTTCGTCCAGTATTTAATTGGTTTCTGAGAATATCAATAGTTGCAGAATGCTAGTGATATTTGATTGAAGTGACCTCTTTTCCTTACTTCGAATGGTAATTCATCTAATCCGGCGGTTTTATTTTTTTTGTTTTTCTGAGTACCATTTCAAGTTCTTCTATAGTAAATGGACCTTGCTCAATTTGAAGCTCTTTGTCCACAATTTTTACTATGTATTGATTGATTATTATCGGATTTTTTCCTAGTAATAGAGAGAAATGTTGTTTCCATTTTTATATACGCTCTTTGTTATCTTTTGCTTTAATTTTACATCTATTTGTTATCTTTCTACCAGTCAATTTGTTGTCATGCTATAGCGGATTTTTATTATCTGCAGCTGTATTGATATCATCTATTTGTTTTTGCAAATATTTGGTTTGCTCGTTTATATATGTATTTTGGAGATTTTTTCTAGCTTTGTTAAACTCAATTTGTTGGTTAGTGTTAACATTTTTTTCATTTTCAATGATAATTGTTTCTGTGCGTTTCGTTTCTCTATTATATTTATGTTATCCCATGGTACTCTTTTCTTTTCTTTTATTTTAATCGGAATAAATTTCTTTGTTGCTTCTGCATACGAATCAACAAATGCTAAGTATTTATCATTTGTACTTTTACATGATTTAATTGACTCTTCGAAATGTTAGTTAGCTTGTATAATTCTTTTCAATCTATAATTCTTTTGTCAGAGTAGTCCAGTCATATCGTTTTTTGTTAACTATTGACTTTTATTAGATCTTAAACTTAATTTAAGTTTAGCGTTAACAATTCTATGATCAGAGTAAACACCTTCGAAGGTATTGTAGGCTTTATATTTATCCATTTATTATTGACAATTATAGGGATTTGAAACAATTTGGATGTGTATGGGTCCATAGTGTACGTCTTTTCTTTTGAAATTTCGTATTTAAACTTTTCAAACCGTTTTCAATTATGAAGTTATCAAGTAAATATCCGTTTCTATTAGTTTCAGTATGATATGAAAATGTATAAATCATGATCAATACCCAAATGTGAATTGAAATCACCTGCTATGATTAAAACATTATGTTTTGGTACATAGTGTGTAAATGAACTCATATTATTATAAAATTCAGTAACATCATCTTCATCAGAAACATTTGTCGGGCTATAACAGGAAATTACTGTCGTAATAGGGTTTCCATTGAAGTTTGCTGTAATTATTCTAGGACATATTTTTTAACCTATGTTCTTGTATGCATATTACGTAAATAGCGTGTTCAATTACAGATGTTACAAGTTAAGATGATTGACAGTCACTTTTAAAAGTTAAGTTGTTTAATGTAGATATATGTATATTTTTTAAACTCTTTAAAAACTTAGTTTGTTGGTGTATTAATGAGTCAGTAGCTTGTTTTTTCGTGATGCAGGGCCTGACATTTTACTCTGACATGCGCTCCTTTATTATCCGCGATACGAGCGATGCGGAATGATTGTTTGGTTTTGCTGTTTTTGTTCATGTGCTTTTCATTAGAATACTGTTGTGAGGTCACAATAATTTTGTCAGTGGGTAAGTGTTATAAAGTTGCGTTTGTAAAGGTAGTAGAGTCTCACACGAACTTATCTTGATACATATATGTATAAATATATCCCACGCAACGTTCGCGCATTCCCAGATCCAGGAATCGCACATTCCCATAATTGAAACAATCAGCAACTCGCGTGTTGTCTCTGATTAACCAATTAGCGAGATGCACTCTTTAATAGTATATGTTAATCGGCAGTCGTGACCAATACTTACTAGGCTATAGATCCCCATTTACGTTATAATACCTATAATAATACCACGTATAATATTAAATTTTAATAATAAATATATCATACATTGAAATAGGGGTAATATTGATAACTGCGATATATACAATGCTAGCTCCAATTATAAGAAATCAGATAGCTTTGCAAATATCCCAGATGAAATGCCTACAACATTCATGTTTAATATAACGAAATACGAGGTTAAATTCACATGTATTTAAATATATTCATACACATTTATTATTTAAATATATATATTAATATAATGTTATTTACTATATACTAATATAAATAATTGATATATATATATAAATACAAATATAATAGTTTTATATATTACCTGGAAAAAAAATGCTACATTTGTTAATTGATAAAAGAGTGTAATTATATACGTTTGTATATATCCAAGGTAACTATCTATAAAGATAATTTAACTATTGCCATTATATAAAATGATATAATATATATGATATGTCATAGATGCATAGAAATATGTAAAACTTACGCTCAAAATTAAAACCAATATATGGTATATAAATTTAATATAAATATGGTCAATATTTGTTTTATTATTTAGATAATACATTTATCATAGACATATATTATGTAATATATTAATATATTGAATATTACTCAAATAAGTAATCCCGATAGTACAGATACATAGTGAAAGTGACTATGGAATAAAGAGTAATATATATTCATAATGGATTTTATATACAATTTAGATATTCATCTATTAGCGTTTTATCTATTAACATTTTTTTAACAAATATAATATCAATTGTATAACATTAATATATTATATTACAACAACATATTTTAGTAAAAAGTAAATATAATGAAATTATCAATTTATTCTTTAAATATAACTAGTAAATTATTCAAATAATATTAATATTAGTAATCGATTTATTTAAAAGAATAATTTATTATAATATATTAAAATATAATATATATATATATATATATAAATATAATTAGTAAAAATATAATTATATATTATAAAAAGATAAACAACAATATTCCATAAGTGGGAGTCGATTCCGAAATTTAGCCAAAACTAGAATGGTAAGACCGATTCGGTCAATCTACTTTTTATATTTTATAATTATATTTAATAATACTATAAATAGTTATGATTTAATTATAAAGAAAATTAGAATAAAGAGTTAAATACTAAAATTCATTGTTGATTTCTATTATATTTCGTAATACAACATTTACTAATAATTGTATTATCTTATTACACAATAATACCGTTTACCTTAATAATATTTGGATATATTCTCGAAAGTAATTAAGTAATTTTAGAAAAATAATTAGTTTCTAATTTAGAACCATTACTTTACTAATTTACGTATTGTTATTTATGCAATATATTGTTATATATTTACATTTTATTTATTTTTTCTACTTGAAATTAAATGAAATTTCATAAACTATATAAAACTCCTATATACATTACATATTCGCATTATACTTAATTAATTTCAAACTTAATATTTAGAATATTTTTGAAAATAAATGTTAAGAAAATAACTTATTGATACTATTAGTAATGGACCATTTCTTTCGTTGTTTTATAGTATTATACACATTTTAGTTATTGCTTCTATTTGTAATTAAATAGTCTCAGAAACTATATAAAACTTCTAATTTAAATTAATTTATTATAATAATAATAATATCAGATTCAGTTGATGACCGAGATCAAAAATCCAGGTATGGTATAGAAGTTCTATTGAACTTATCGAGATATCATCCTGCTCTTAGTAATGAGAGAATTAATACAAAAACGAATACATATAAATAAATATTTTACAATTATATATTGTTCATTCGTGTTCTGTCTCATAAAAAATCAATACAATAAAATTAAATATATCTCTCAATACCAAGAAATATTCATGTATATAACAATAAAATAATAATAAAATATAATACAAATATATAATAAAATATTTAAAAATGTAAACGCTGCTAAAATAATAATAAGTTAAACTATACAAAAACAAATAAAACTAAAGACCAAAGTAAGGCTACAAAGATAAAAAATATGTATACAATACGAACAATTTAAAAGAACTAAAGAAGAAAAGATGACCATTTAAATAAAATAACAAAAAATACAGATAAGGTTTAAGTGATTAAATATAATTATTTAACATCATGTTTTTAATATGCATTGTAAAAGTATTCAAATTCGTCAAAGATGATATGCTTGTATTTAAATAATTCCATAAACATGCGCATTTGTAACGAATATTAAATTTCTCATGATCAATTCTTATTTTTGGTATTAAGAATATTCTATTTAACCGAAAAGTATATAAGGAGCAATGATAGATAATTAACTTACAAATTGAACTATGCAAATAATGCTTGTTATATATTCTAAACATATAATTATAAATAGATATATTTATTATATATTTAAATTTAAGAATGTTATGTCTTACATTTTTTTATTAATATTGGTTTTTTTATCATGTTTATATATTGCTCTCATACATTTATTTTGTAAAATTGTAATGCATTTTATATTGATATGGTAAGTACTTCCCCATATAATAGAACAGTAATTAATATGACTATGAAAAAAAGAAAAATATAGCATAACTAAAGTATTAATATTATATTTGTATTTATATGTAGTAAACTAGGTCCATAGTAAAGTTTATTTTTAATATTATTTATTTCCATTTTCCAATTACGATTTTCGACAATTAAGTGTTCAATGCATAGGAATTTAAAATTAGTTGATTGTTTTATGACTGTATTATTTATGTTGATATTCAATTTATGTTTAACTCTTGTGCGATGGAATAAAATTAATTTTGTTTTATCAATATTAAGAACTAGCTTATTACCGCAAAGCCAGTCACATATTTAAACTAGAGTAGAATTTATTTCATTTTCTAGATCATATAAATTATGAGACTTAAATGTTAAAGTGGTATCGTCAGCAATAAGAGTAAAATTGCATGTATTAGTTATATTAAGTAAATAATTTATGTACATTAAAAATAATACTGGTCCCAAAACTGACCCTTGTAGTACACCACATTTAATCGGAAGTATTTTAGAATTTGTATTATTATAGCTTACGTATTGATACCTGTTTGTCAAATAGCTTTTTAATAATGACAAAGTCATCTAAAAATGAAAAATTCTTACTTTTAAAATGTTTTCAAAAATTTTTGAAAAATGAAATGTATTAACATGATATTGGCCTATAATGCGAGCAATCATTTTTATTTCCTTTTTTATATAAAATTATAACCTTAGATATTTTAAGTACATCAGGTTAAACACCATTTTCAATCCATTTATTAAATAAATTGATAAAATGTTACTAATGGATAAAATAATGTTACGTATTAAAAAAAGTTAAAATCATGGGAATCAGTACTATATTTTGAATCACAATTATAAACAATATTTTTAATTTCTATTGATGAAATAGGCTTTATAAAAATTGAACTCTTATTACTAGTAATATTTTCATATATATTTTTATTAGAGTATTGTATATATTTATTTAATTCAACACCTATATTTTAATAATATGAATTGTACATATTAACATTTTGTAAATCTTTTAATTTATTATCAATAATAGTTCCTAATTTTTTATTATTTCCTATAACTTTATTTAAAGTACGCCAAGTATTTTTAATATTATTATTTTTTATTATATTTTCATAATATTTTTTCTCTGTATATTTTAATATTTTTATTAAGCAATTTTTATAATTTTTAAATATATATTTATTATTGAATGGTTATTTAAAGATTTTGTATACATTTTATTCTTTTTATCTATACATTTAATGATGGAAGGGGTTAATCATGGTTTATCAAAAACTCCAGATTTAATTTTAACTTTTTTTAATGGACAACATATATTATATGAATTAGTTAATGTAGAAATACATTTTTTAAAAGATATATGAATATAATATTGAGTTAAAATGAAAGACCAAATTATATTAGTCAGATTATTATTAAAATTTAAAATTTTGAACTGAATGATCCCCAGAATATTTATATGAGTTTTTCATTTTTGTATTAATATTTTTTTTAAAATACAGAATATCGGTAAATGATCACTGATATCAGTCAAGAGAACGCCATTAAAAGCGGGAAAGATAAAAAATGAGTGTAAATATTATCGATAATAGAATTTGTTTGATTAGTTATATAAGTTGGTTTTGTGATTGTCGCTATTAAATTTAAATAAAGAGTATCAATACAAAATGTAGTATTTGTATGGGAATTATGATTATTTATATTTATATTAAAATCGCCTGTTATAATTAATTACTTATTTAGATGACGAGTAAATGTATTATATATATAATATCATTAAATTCAATTACATTAAATATAGGTATTTTATATATACCAGATAGTAAATAATTAATATGTTCGTATATAAATAAGATCGTAACCATATTATAAGTATCATTGACAGATAATGATAAATTATCAATTCATTTATATTTAATATTATTATTAATGAAAATGGAAACTACACCTCCACTAAGGGTAGTTAATTTTCATAAACATCAATAAAACAACTTGATAGAACATACATGGGTATACTATATCACATATTTTTTTTAGAATTTAATTATGTCAATTAGTTAGTGCGAAAGACAAAAATGTATTTTTTTGTAAAAATATTGACTAATTTCTCCTATCACGTGATAATTTAAACAACATGTGTAATCAAAGCGATTTTAAATATTGTATTTATTTCTAAAACATTATTAAAATGGAGTTAAGATCAAGATCTGAATGTAATGATTATTTGAAATATGCATCTATGTCATACAAAAGGTTGCCAACATATATATATCCCAAGTGCAGTATTTTAAACTGTAGAACGCATTCGTGATATTTGGTATCGTGCATCAATACCGACTTTTAATCTTGCCTATATATGCACAAAGGTCAACAGATACTTGGATATCATTAATAAAATAAATAAAAGTATCAACAGTGTTAATGTTAAAGATTATTACCTAAAACACGTGAAGGATTACGATATATTGTTTGATATTTGACCATGTAAATGCACGCAAATTGCCATTGCTCTGGCGATAAGCGTGTACTGGCGAAAGAATTAGATTTTCTAATCGATCAACGATTATCAAGATTGTGAACTATCGATTCGTTATGCGTGATAACAACTTCAAAGCAAAGTCGTCGATATTCTTCATCTACAAACAAACAACTAGAAATATTTATAAAAATTACGGATAACAATAAATAAGATATATATATATATATATATATATATATAACTCAGAATGGTGTTATTGAAAAATCAATTAAGCAAATATATTAGTTTGAGCTTATTACTTCTTCATCATAGTTATTGATCCTAAAACTAAAACGGTAGTAAACGGTATACAAATATCTATAATAATTAAACAAAATAAAAATTTATAAAAAATGTAAATATAATTTTGTGATAAAAACAGTTAAAAGTAGAGAATAAAATAATAAATTAAAAATACAATATAAAATGCTAAGTAAAATAATAAAACGCTTTAAAAACAGTTGAAGAATTTCGATAAAATTCTTCCTGAACCTTCTATTGATTCTATAATACTGGCGGTCTTCAATATTTTCCAGGTATTTGAAGGAAAATGTATCTCTGACTTGAGAATTTGGTTTCTTGACTACCAAGAGCCCAAAGAACCAACACAGAAGGGAATTACATATCCGAGGTGGCTATACTTTTCTATCTTCCTGTTAGCGCCAGATTCCATGTATGTAATCGAGTCGTAGGGAATTGTGATGTCGACAAAATAACACGAGTTGTTATATTTGATAACTAGATCCTGTTTTAAATTATCTAATGAGATGTATCTAGTATCGTACTCAATATCGCATTCATCTAGGAACTTAGTTAGTACTCCAAGGACAGCATAATGTTATCCTGTCATCATTTTTAGTGATTCAGTACACATATTCAATATGTGCATCGTCGTTTCATCCTTGGAGTAGCATTGCCTACATTTTTTATCTACTAGAAAAGCTTTCACTGGAAGAGTCTGAGTTCTAGCCATGTGCCAATAGTTCCAGGATTTGAAAGATAGTGTCGATTCTTGTGTTATTAGCTTTGTGATTACCTTAGAATTTGCATCCTGGGATAAACACTCATGAACACTGCCTTGTAACGGAAGTTCCACGAATGTTCTGCTCCATTGCTTTCTCAGCGCAAGTCGCATGCTTTTGACAACCTTATCAGGAGTGGAGCAGATATCATCGATGGCTATGATTATATTCCCATCGGATATACCAATGCGAGCTCCAAGGTGTGTAGCTGCATGTCGAGTGCGCGTCCAAAGAATAGCACCTTTGCTATACAATCTATAACCATATAACCCATGCGTTTGGCTACCGGATAGAAATTCAGGTAGTGGTATTTCATGATCATCCGATAGCACATTTGAGGTTATTTGATAGTTGGCGATTAGCAATTGAGGATATCATATTATCACTAGAAGATAGTAATTGCGTTGCATTAGAGATTGTCCAAATATCTACTTCTTGGTTGATTTTACCAATCCCCAGGCCGCCAATATTTCTGTCAGCATAGAAGAATGGAGTAGCAACATTGTCAGGAGTATTAGTATAATATATTAGGAACTGTTTTATAGATTTATCTAGATCGTAGATACTTTCCTTCATGACTCATCCGGATGAGAGCCCACGGGATAGAGAGGGTATTAAGTGACTTCTCAAAACTTCTATTTTTTACCATGGAGTTAGTCCATAGTATGAAATTTGATTAATTTTAGCAGGTATATCAGTAGTAACATTAAACAAGAACTTAGATCCATTTGGTATACCAAAGAATCTTCCAATTCACCTATATGGAGCGTTTTAATAAATTATTGACCCAACATAAACTGCCGATCCTCAATAACCCCCTTGTTGAAATAAATGCTAGTGCATTTTTTAGGATATAACTTGAGGCCCTACTACTAGAAACTTCCAGTATAATATCTAGTGCCGACATCATTTCATGAGATCCAGTGATTATTGCTAAATCATCTGCGTAAGCTGTAAGTTTAGCTTTAGATCCGAATATTTCATAACAAGCTATTTCAATTGCTTTTCTTATGATAGGTTCAGAAGCAAGATTAAAAATAATTGGTGATAATCAATCGCCCTGTCTTACTCCGGAAGTTGATTTGTCCATAAATCTTTGTATTCACATATTGTATTAGTATACATGTTTTTCAATATGGTTGAGGTATGAGTAGGCAAAGGAAGTTATTCAAATAACTTATTTAATTTCGAGTGTGGTAACGAACCAAATGCGTTAGGTAAATCAAGCCATACAATATGTAGATCAGCGTGCCTTTTCTTCGCTTCTGTAATGGCTGATTCGAGTAGGAAAGTATATTCTTGTATCCCCTTCATTCCGGGTAAAAAGACTGTTGTTGAGAGGATATCCATTCATTTGACACAGCGACCTTAATTATTCGATTGGATAGTATCCCAGAGTATATCTTATACATAGTAGGAAGTAGGCTGATGGGACGGAAATTAGAAGGTAAGTCGGTTCTGCCTTTCTTATGTATAATAATAGTCTTGCTGGTTTTCCAACACGCAGGTATTCCAATTATTAAGGTATTTTTAGCCTTCTTAAGCTTTTTCATTATTTCCGATTTTGTAGGGAAATTACGTATGTTATAGTGTATATTACTGATAACAATAAATAAGATATATATATATATATATATACGTGGATAGTTATGTATTTAGATACATTATATAACAATATATATATATATATACATAATTTAAATATGATATATTTAATTATATATTACTATAGCGTAAACACTTTATCCTATAGGAAAATTTCATAGAATATTTATATTAATAATTATGTATTATTATAACTGAACGTATATATTTTCAAACTATATAATTATTATAATAAACACATTATTTAATCGTACATTATTATTACATTACAATTTAAATTCATTAATACTAATTTAGATATTTTACATTTGTATCGAAGTCTTCCATAGGATAACGAATAGAGATCATTACACATATAATAAAATTGCTTTATATGGCGATCATTATTCTATGACGAATAACATAACTATGAAATATATAAAGTATTTTGCTAAGAATAAAAAGTAATTATATTATTTAAATAATTTAGTTAACAATATATTATTATAATTATATATTTGTCATAATACATTATTTTACTATTTAAATATATATTTTAATGATAATTTGAAGTTTTACACGTATCAATATGTATGTTATAATATTGTTTTATGAACATAATATTATATAATACAAGTATTTGTATTAGTATTTTCAAACAGAATGTATACATAGATATAAATATATAAAGTAATATAAATATAGATATTGTTAATGTAAAAACAAAGATAAGTAACTGAATAACATTTATTTATACCGTTATTTTGTTATGTTTAGTTTTTTATTTTTTTCTCATATTTATTTGACATCGCATATCATTATGTTGGATTATTTATTGTATTAAATATATTTCATTAATTAAAAATATATTCCATGTAATACTCAATAAATGTCCATTGCATATATTTACAAATCTTATTATATGAACATGTAATTATTTTTAAGTTTAAAATGTATATAAATAATTACTTTTAAATAATGTATTTGATTTGAATAATATATATATATATATATATATATATATATATATATAAATTACGTTGAAATTTGTATGTAAACATCGTGATTCAATATATTATTATTATATTATTTTATTATTTTTATAATTTTTGCAATCGCGTATATAAATATGGGTACTGAAATTGAATCAAACACAATCAAAAATATGATATTGGTAGTATATACAAATACATAGATAGATAGATGATTTATTTATACACAAATATAATAAAGATAGTTCTCATTTGTGTTTTAGTAAAATAATAATACATAAATAAATAAACGATAACATATTATATAAGTAAAACAAAATAGGATTGTTAGATTATTAAACGTGAACAAAATAATATAATATAAAATAAAAATAACGAATATTAAAAATAATAAAATCGTTGAATTTAATTTTGAAACGTTCTATAGATGTCACAATTCTTAGATATAGAGGTAGAACATTCCATAGTGCAGCTGCCGAATTCCGAAACGATCTTTTGACATATCTAGCAATCATGAACTTATGGTAATGAAGAATATTTCTGTTAGACGATCTAGAGGTTCTCGACTCAATCCGGTACGTCAGTAAATCCTTTAAATATTTAGGTGATTTAAGGTATATGCATTTATAAATAAGAATAATAATTTTATAAATTGATCGCTGTTTAACAGATAACCATTTTATGCCATATAATTTTTAGGAAGTGCAAGAGTGATTTTTTTCAAATAATTTTGACGAAATAGTAAGCGTACTGAATACCATATACTCTATTTATGGAATTTACAGAATATAAAGGAAGTCCGTGGTATAAAAAATGACAGTACTCAATATTAGGTAGCACTGTAAATTCAATAAAAATGTTATCAGGTAAAAAATGTATAATAGTTTTTATTTTGTATAAATTAAAAAAGAAGATCAAAAATTAAACCAAGATTTTAAACAGAATTTGTTGGCGAAATAATATGTCCATCAAATATTACTGGAGGAAAAATGGAATTAACGCGAGAACAATACTATTTAACATTAGATTATGTTATAAAAACCAATTATTTAAGGTATTAAATCAATTTAACAAAGACTAATTATAAGAAGGAAGATTATGTAAAGGCAGTTCGATATAAATTTGTAAATCATCTGCATAATGATGATAATTAATATCAGGAAACTGGTGGGAAATGTCAATCAAAGGTAACTGATAAATTAAGAATAATATAAGAACAACTACTGAAAATTGTGGTACATCATGACTAAGTATTTTTTTATAAATGAATATTCATTATTAAATTTTATAGAAAAATATCTATTTTGAAGATATGATATAAACTATAATAAAATAGTATCAGATAACTCAATAATTGTAAGCGATCTATTAGTAAATCATACTTAATTGTAATTGCACTTCTAAATATCCCATCTAACTATCATTATTTTTCTCCTGTTATCATCGACAGTCTCCCCATCATCCCTTCATCATCTGTTATAAATCTTGGAGTTACTTTGGATGCTAACCTATCCATAAATTCCCATATAGCTAATATATCTAAATCAGCTAACTACCACATCTTCAAAATTAATCGTATAAGAAAAGACTTAATACGCCCTCTTACAACTGTCCTCATAAACGCACTCGTCCTCTCTCGTATCGAATGCTGCTCCTCACTACTATATAATATCCCTAATACTTCAGTATCCCCTTTAAATCGTATACTTCGTGCATCTATAAGAATTATTTTCTCAATAAATCGATTTGACCATTCTATTACCGACTCCCATCAACTCATATCCAACTGGTTCCCTCAAAAAAAACGTCCCGTCCTACACCTTCTATCACTCACATATAAAGAAATATATTATACTTCTCCTCATTATTTGACTTCCCTATTACACTAAGACGCCCACTGACTTCCTTACGATCAAATGCTGACATTTCCCTAAATTTCCATCGTGTCTCATACCTGAAATACCATAAAAGTGCTTTCAGTTATATGGTTCCATCCTTGTGTAATTCCCCCTGTCTCTATTAGATAAATCCATTCACCTCCGTCCTTTATTACACCCCCCAAAGCTTACATATCATCGATGTAATATATTCACTTATTTAATTATACAATATTACTATTTTTATAAATTATATTATTTTATCGTTTTGTTTATTTATTTATCTAATTTATTTATCTGTTTATTGTTTTCGTTCTATATTGTTATATGAACCTACGAGGGGTGGCCACACATGTGATAAGTGTAATAAACCTTATCATCATCATCATAATTATATATTCACATATAAAAATTATAATATATTTTTATTTATTTAAATTTTAAAATAATACATATTTTATTAATACAAAATGATTAGCATATAATAAGTTAGTAAGAGTATGATCTATATTTATAAATAGATGATTACATGTAATTAATAGGACACATATTTATTACTAAAAATGTATTAACTCTTTTTAAATATGTATTCAATAATATATTTATATATATATATATATATGTATATATATATATATCTAATATATTTGCATTTTTATAGAATGTAAATGAAAATATATAATATAAATTATGTTTAACTGATATATTATTATTTTTAAAATTAAATATATAAATACCAATATTTTAAATTGTACTAAATAAAAAACTAAAAAATGCAAATATTGTGTAAATATATATATTCTACAATTTCTGAAAATGTCAATTCCATTAAAGCATTATTTATTATTGTAATCATGTTTGAATAGGTTAAATTAGTCAACATAATTGTTCCGAGTAAATTGATTTTAAATATTTACATTATTATTATCAAAAAAATTATGAAATATATATACAGATAGTAACTTATCATATTATGTTATATAAATAAAGATCCAAATATGAATAATATATTTAAATATATATATATATATATATATATATATATATACAATTATTTATGTTAGATTATAAAATTCTAAAAACGATCTTATATTTATTAAACTATAATTAAATTTAATTAATTTTTTTAAATTATTTATATATTTTATTTAAATAATTTACTTTTAAGATTGTTTATTTAACGTAAAAACATTATTTTATATAATTTTAAAGATAATATTTAATATTGTAATAATATATTATAAAAAAATGTATAACAACATTTTTGTATTCTACATTTCAAGGAGCGCACCTACCCTTAATATATATGTGAAAAAAATATGTAAAATATATAAAAAAAATAAAGTTGTATAAATAAGATATTTATGTTTTATACAAACACACATATACATATATATATATATATATATATATAAGAAACCTTCACTTATAAGTACAACATTATTATCATTATATTAAAATTGTAATTAATTTATATATATATATATATATATAATTAATTATTTTGATAATTTAATATAAATATAATCTAAATATATGACATTTTACGAACAGCATTACATACACAATTAAAAGAAGGTGTATGCAACACTATTATACACTATATACCCAATGCAGATTGTATTGCTTAGCTTCGTATACGCATACGTGTGATGGTAAAGGAAAAAGAGTATGCAATAAAGGTTGATATGATGCAGACATCGTACTCATAACTTCATTAAATATTCAACAATTTATCTTACATACGTAAATATAGTTTAAATTATTATAATATAAGTATTAAATAAATATTATAAAATGACAGCTATAAATATTTTAAAAATTATATATAAACTTAAAAAATATAAAAAATTTCGAATTTATAATTTAATTTTATAATTAAAAAAACAATTAACAATGTTTAAATATTATATATAACATATAAATATGATGTTATGATACTATATCTTTTCTTAAATATTATCCAAATTAGTATATATATATATATATATTTATATATATATGTGTTTATAGTATAACAATAAAGAGTATATTTGATTATTAATTATATATCATACGTATCTAAAAAGTAAGTAAATATATACCAATATCATATATGTTTGATATATACTTATCATTATTATAGTTATATTACTAATATTAACAATAATACTAATAATACTACTATATTAGTATTATTAGTATTATTGTTAATATTAGTAATATAACTATACTATTACTAATAATAATAATATAATTAGTATATGCTGTTAATATAATAATTATGGATTACAATTTATTAACACATACATATATAAATCATACACCTTTATTAAATAATGCACACGATAATTTTATAATATATTTATCGTATAATTCAAATTATGTCAATTCATTATTAGTCTTATAACACACATATATATATATATATATATATATATATATATATATATATATATATATATATATATATATATATATTACAGGTTTCCACATGATATAAATTGTTGTATATATGTGTTGGTATGAGGAAGTAGAGGGATTATCTCGAATACGTAGGTTATATGTTGTACGGATTGATGAACGAATAACTCGATTTAAGGGAGAGATAGATGATAATGGAAGATTTATAAGGATTGGGGAACAGTAATATATAAGTGAGAGTACAAGGGAATTAACTAGAGTTTTAGTAAGAGATACAGTAATTGATTTTCGTATTTTTCTTAATCTAATTAGATGATAATTTGCAGATTTAGTGATGGCAGTAATATGAGGAATGAAGGAAAGTGTAGAATCAAAAAGTACACCTAAGTTAGATGCAGTAGGAGAAGGAGATATTACAATATTATCAATAAGAAAAGGAGGGAAGTAAGTTGGTGATGGAGAAAGATTCAAATAGACTTGATAATCGTGGCGATAAGATTAATGTATAACCACAATTGTGAAATAGGGCAAATATGTCGGAATCATCTTGAGAGATCCAGGTTTCCGTTAATGCAATAATACTAAAATTGGACTTTTTAAGGAATGGTAATAAGAGTGAGGCATTGGAACGAAGAGAACAAATATTTATTAGGGCAATGTGTTCAGATAGTCATTCAGATTTAGTTAGAGAAGGTGTAAATATATGATTAGATTTTAGTGAATGAACAACTGGAACACTTGTGATGGTGGCATTATTTAAATCAATAGATGGAGTTGATTTTACAGGAAAATAAGGGGAGTTGGAATTTTCAGAAGGATTATTATGTGTGGGGTCTGAATTAATATTAATGGAGAGATTATTAATGAGGGAACGGAAGATTTAAATTTAAGGTAGGAAGATTCCCAGTCAATAAGGAGAGTTGGAGGTATAGTAATTGTGGAAGAGACCAGTCAATAAAATTAGTTATAAGTCGTAATTCAAATGAATTTGTATATGTGTTAAATATAGGTTTAGTATTTATAGGGGTTAGTTTCAATATATATACATGATAAAGGATTTTACCTAATACACGGGTTTTATAAGGTAGGGAATTTCGTACATATAGATGGGAGAATCGGGGATTAAATTTAATAGATCTAAATCTTCTGAAAAATATGTCACAAAATGATATATTAAAGAATTGGATAATTGCATTGTTATTTTTAAATGTGACTAAATAAATAGATATTTTAGGCGGTAGCATATGTATAAGGATTGATGAAATGAATTCAGTATTCATATCAGAGAGCTTTAAATGTTCAATGACAAGTGAATTGTTACGAATAATATTATTTAGTTGAAGTTTACGAAGTATGGGAAGAGTATAGGGTGTGGTAGAATTAGGATATACATGGTGGAAGAGAGGAGATTTAATAGGTATAGGTGCTAGCTAATAGATGAGCTAGAGTAACGTTATATCTATAGGTATTATATCATAATATAGTAAGCAGTTAAATGAAGTCGACTCCACGTATATTATATATTCTCCGGTACGACTTCGTGCGGGTAGATTCTACGGATAGGCGACCGATTCTTCAGTACAGGACCAGTACCTCGAACGATTAAGGATATATATATATATAGTATATCATTATTTATGTATATATATAATATAATTATTTATTATATTAAATTATTTAATTCTATACATTTAATCATTATTTACAATTTATAATAATATTCAATAAATATAAGTTCTAATGTTTATCTATCTATACTAACATATTGTTATACAAGAAAAAAACATATATAAATATTATATAATTGAATTAACACTAAATAAATATAACACTGGATTAACACAGGATTAATAGTAAACAATAAATCTGATTGGAATAGTGATTATTGTATTAAACCTCCGCCATGTTTAACCAAACCGTGCAATAATTATGGATCGTGTACAAATATACAAATCAACGATGTTATTATATTCAAGTGTAATTGCTCGCATGGTACTTAAAAAATATAAATAGATATTATACATATATGAATACCCATACTTAGGCTTATATATAAGTATATTGTTCACGAGTATATACATAATTTTATATTATTTTAGATATATATATATATATATATATAAATAAATAAATAAAGTTCATATAAATATAAATATTATTTATTTTCAATGTTCATATATCATAATAAGTTAATAAAAAGTAGATAGAAATATAATTGTAACTATAAAATATCTAAAAATATATTAAATTAATAAATGGCATAATATTGTTGTATGTCTATATATGTTATATGTTAAATGTCTATATGAATATATTCTATCTAGAATATATTCTATCAATGTACAGGTATAATTAATGAACCTGATAGTGGACAAACTGTTATGTAACTTGTTTTCGTCTAACTAATTGGTTCGAAGCACGCATTGTTGCGTGCGTCTCATACATGTTTTCGAATGATAACCGCATGCACTTATTCACGTAGATAACCTCGGCGTAACGTAAGCCGCGCCTAAAGCCGTGTACACACCGCTAGCATCAAGCACGGCATCAAGTGCAGTAACAAGTCGCCGCCTAAAATCTATCAAAAGTTCTATTTTCGAGTAACAAGTCGCCGGTGCTTGATGCTCGCTTGAACAGCTATTTGCGCGGTACCAAGCGCAGTAACAAGTCGCTGAGCTCTGGTAATAAGTCGCCAGCCTCTAGTAACAAGTCGCCGTCAAATTCAACTCGTTCAATTTTGAAGTACTTTGTACCGGAAATGTAAACAACGCATTGAATTATGGTTATAATTTTCAACCAATAGAAATAATTGTTTATAAATTATTGTTAAATAAAATTATTGTACTTATTAAAATAATAATTATCATAATTATTATGGATATTATTAATTTTAAACGTTTATCCGTTGATATTAAAACAACTATAAAATACCAAGTAATAGAGTTTTATCAAAGTAATAAACATTTATATAATGTAAAAGCGAAGGAGTTTATGAATCGGGATTTACGAGAAAAATCGCTTCAGGAACTTAGCATTCTCATAAATTGTGATGGTTTGTTACATTTTAACATTTAGTTAAACTTAGTTTTTTTAAATTAACTACACTATAGTGCTATATTTAGCATTATTATAACATCATTTAAATTAACTACACTATACTATTTAACATAATTTAAATTAACTACACTATACTATTTAACATTATTATTAAAAGATAATTTAAATTATAATATAATTTAAATTATGTTATAGTTATTATAATAATAATAATTTCTATACACTATTATTTGACGTTATTATTATAACATGATTTAAATTATAATATAATTTAAATTATGTTATAGTTATTATAATAATAATAATTTCTATACACTACTATTTGACGTTATTATTTAAACATAATTTAAATTATATACACTAATATTTGACGTTATTATTAAAACATAATTTAAATTATAATATAATTTAAATTATGTTATAGTTATTATAATAATAATAATTTCTATACATTACTATTTGACGTTAATATTTAAACATAATTTAAATTATAATATAATTTAAATTATGTTATAGTTATTATAATAATAATAATTTGTATACACTATTATTTGACGTTATTATTTAAACATATTTAAATTATATACACTAATATTTGACATTATTATTATAACATGATTTAAATTATCTATTTATTATGTATAGGCTATGCACGATCTCAGGCAACTTTTATTTGTATACCTAACAGTTACTATGAATGGCGTATGACGCCGTAAGCCAGTCACATATACTATATTATATAGCCGTATAATTATCATAATCATAATCGGGTCTACGCGCAAATATAATATGTATTTATATTAGTGTTGTCATTGAACCTTAAACTCGAACTTCGAACTGATATTCGTAGTTATGATTTTTTTTAATTTGAACTTTAAATTAATACTCAATAATTTGTATAATTATTAAACTTGAATTAAAAATACTATTCAAATATTTTCTTTAATGTTATTTAATAAATAATATTTATTATAAATAAAAAAATTATACTGGGATACTATAATAGGGATCCGCTACTAGTACAACTGAACCTATATATTTGAAATACTATTAGATTGAATATGATACGTGTTCAAAATACCTGGCCCCAAAATAATTCGATAAATAATATTTAATTAATTGATTTTATAATATCTATTAAAACTACATATATAAATATATTACATTCTCTTATTTATTAATAATATTTATTTATTAATTATTAGTAATTAATATATTTAATCAAAAGATTTTAAATTAGTTATTTAAAATTAACGGTACAGGTTCAATAACGATACCAATAATTAACCAATGCTATACCCACATAGTGTAAACCTATGCGATACCCACATATTGTAAACCTATGCTATACCCACATATTGTAAACCTATGCTATACCGATATCCACATATTGTAAACCTATGCGATACCCACATATTGTAAACCTATGCGATACCCACATAGTGTAAACCTATGCGATACCCACATATTGTAAACCTATGCGATACCCACATATTGTAAACCTATGCGATACCCACATATTGTAAACCTATGCGATACCCACATATTGTAAACCTATGCGATACCCACATATTGTAAACCTATGCTATACCCACATATTGTAAACCTATGCTATACCCACATATTGTAAACCTATGCGATACCCACATATTGTAAACCTATGCGATACCCACATATTGTAAACCTATGCGATACCCACATATTGTAAACCTATGCTATACCCACATATTGTAAACCTATGCGATACCGATACCCACATATTGTAAACCTATGCTATACCCACATATTGTAAACCTATGCGATACCCACATATTGTAAACCTATGCGATACCCACATATTGTAAACCTATGCTATACCCACATATTGTAAACCTATGCGATACCCACATATTGTAAACCTATGCGATACCCACATATTGTAAACCTATGCGATACCCACATATTGTAAACCTATGCGATACCCACATATTGTAAACCTATGCGATACCCACATATTGTAAACCTATGCGATACCCACATATTGTAAACCTATGCGATACCCACATATTGTAAACCTATGCTATACCCACATATTGTAAACCTATGCTATACCCACATATTGTAAACCTATGCTATACCGATACCCACATATTGTAAACCTATGCGATACCCACATATTGTAAACCTATGCGATACCCACATATTGTAAACCTATGCGATACCCACATATTGTAAACCTATGCGATACCCACATATTGTAAACCTATGCGATACCCACATATTGTAAACCTATGCTATACCGATACCCACATATTGTAAACCTATACGATACCCACATATTGTAAACCTATGCGATACCCACATATTGTAAACCTATGCTATACCCACATATTGTAAACCTATGCGATACCCACATATTGTAAACCTATGCTATACCCACATATTGTAAACCTATGCTATACCCACATATTGTAAACCTATGCTATACCGATACCCACATATTGTAAACCTATGCTATACCCACATATTGTAAACCTATGCGATACCCACATATTGTAAACCTATGCTATACCCACATATTGTAAACCTATGCTATACCCACATATTGTAAACCTATGCTATACCGATACCCACATATTGTAAACCTATGCGATACCCACATATTGTAAACCTATGCGATACCCACATAGTGTAAACCTATGCTATACCCACATATTGTAAACCTATGCTATACCCACATATTGTAAACCTATGCTATACCGATACCCACATATTGTAAACCTATGCGATACCCACATATTGTAAACCTATGCGATACCCACATATTGTAAACCTATGCTATACCCACATATTGTAAACCTATGCGATACCCACATATTGTAAACCTATGCTATACCCACATATTGTAAACCTATGCTATACCCACATATTGTAAACCTATGCTATACCGATACCCACATATTGTAAACCTATGCGATACCCACATATTGTAAACCTATGCGATACCCACATATTGTAAACCTATGCGATACCCACATATTGTAAACCTATGCGATACCCACATATTGTAAACCTATGCTATACCGATACCCACATATTGTAAACCTATGCGATACCCACATATTGTAAACCTATGCGATACCCACATATTGTAAACCTATGCGATACCCACATATTGTAAACCTATGCTATACCCACATATTGTAAACCTATGCTATACCCACATATTGTAAACCTATGCGATACCCACATATTGTAAACCTATGCGATACCCAGATAGTGTAAACCTATGCGATACCCACATATTGTAAACCTATGCGATACCCACATATTGTAAACCTATGCGATACCCAGATATTGTAAACCTATGCGATACCCACATATTGTAAACCTATGCGATACCCACATATTGTAAACCTATGCGATACCCACATATTGTAAACCTATGCGATACCCACATATTGTAAACCTTGCGATACCCACATATTGTAAACCTATGCGACACCCACATATTGTAAACCTATGCTATGCGATACCCACATATTGTAAACCTATGCGATACCCACATATTGTAAACCTATGCGATACCCACATATTGTAAACCTATGCGATACCCACATATTGTAAACCTATGCGATACCCACATATTGTAAACCTATGCGATACCCACATATTGTAAACCTATGCGATACCCACATAGTGTAAACCTATGCGATACCCACATATTGTAAACCTATGCGATACCCACATATTGTAAACCTATGCGATACCCACATATTGTAAACCTATGCGATACCCACATATTGTAAACCTATGCGATACCCACATATTGTAAACCTATGCGATACCGATGCCCACATAGTGTAAACCTATGCGATACCCACATATTGTAAACCTATGCGATACCCACATATTGTAAACCTATGCGATACCCACATAGTGTAAACCTATGCGATACCCACATATTGTAAACCTATGCGATACCCACATAGTGTAAACCTATGCGATACCGATGCCCACATAGTGTAAACCGATTGTCTGAAAAATTGAAATAATGACAATATTAATTTATATATAATGTTGCCGGAGATCGTGCATCCTGTTATTTAATATTATTATTATAACATAATTTGAATATATTAATGTTCATTATAGTAGACTGCATTAAGAAAATCTGGAATATGCTTACCAATTCATATAGAAGACAACGAAAGAAAGAGAAGGACAACGCTAAGTTACCTAGTGGGAGTGGGCATAATGATGACACTAGTGATCCAATATCATTCGAATACTACAGCGAAATGAGTTTCTTGGATGATTCTGTAATACCAAGAAAGACCATATCAAATATTACAACACCTGACATTTTATCACGTGAGTATCATATAGTATAGTTGATTTTAAATTGCATACTATTTATAACTATTATATCATATACATATAGCATTAACAATAAATGTGGATGATTTTCTGGACTGCAGTTTAGATATACCATGTATTCTTCCAACAACACCAGATGCGGAAATCCATATAGGTATAGCAATTTTATTTGTTAATTTAAACTTAAATTGATATATACATCTTATAATTTTAGAAACAATTAATGTTGAACCTGCTGAAACAACTGAGGATAATGTATTTGAAACTCACACATCTGTGAGATATCCCGAGAGAAGAAGAAATGAGCCTTCTTCAGAGGGTTTTAGCTCCGCTAAAACGGCCATTTTAAAGTATGTATCAACCATGCAAGATATAATAAGTCAGAGGCATGAAGATACCCATCTGGAATTACAGATGAAGTCTTGGACGAAGGTGATAGCGGAGGGAAAATCATAGATATTAAGAATAGAGTTATTAAGGAATATTAGTGAATTAATATATAAATATAAAATAGATTGTCAAACTTCACCTATTATAGATTCACCCATTATTGATTCGCCCATTATAGATTAGTTTTATTTTATTTTCATATAGATTTTTATACTTTTTACATTTATTACTATTATTTATCTAATTATTCTTAACTATTCTTAAATATTTTAATATTTGTATATATTATTATAGATTTACCCATTATAGATTAGTTTTATTTTATTTTCATATAGATTTTTATACTTTTTATACTTTTTACATTTATTACTATTATTTATCTAATTATTCTTAACTATTCTTAAATATTTTAATATTTGTATATATTATTATAGATTCACCCATTATAAATTAGTTTTATTTTATTTTCATATAGATTTTTATACTTTTATACTTTTTACATTTATTATTAATTTTATATAATTATTCTTAAATACTTTAACATTTGTATATAGTATTATATTTTATCACTATTATATAGCTATGCTATTTATATTTTTTTAATTATCAAAATAAAAAATATTTTATAAAATAGTTTTTATTTAAATATACATTGATTCTGTCAACTCACAGCACCTTCATTATTACAATATTCCGCGATTTTATCTCTAATAAGCCGAGCTGACCTTGAACTTGCATTAACATTGCAAGATTCCAAATTATTCATTTCGTGCGTTTCAGAATTAATATCAGAATTAGTATCTTTCTTTTCATCGATCAAATAGTTATGCAATATGCATGCTGTCATCACAAAAAGATCCAATTTTGAAGGCATGAAACACATTGGTTTTTTAAATATTTGGAAACGCGAAATCAACATTCCAAAAACATTTTCGACATTCATACGTGCTCGACTTTGTCTATAATTGTAGATTCTTTGTGAATCTGTCATTCCTATAAGTAATGTAATATTACATTAAATTATAACTTTATATTATTAATATATATTTATATATATATTTTTATGTATGATATATAAATATAGAATTGTACTATCCTCTAAATGGATATGGCTTCATGATGTAATCACTAAGCGGA
Source organism: Osedax fenrisi (assembly GCA_964019155.1). NCBI lineage: Eukaryota > Metazoa > Annelida > Polychaeta > Sabellida > Siboglinidae > Osedax > Osedax fenrisi. The sequence goes on along the minus strand of OZ025245.1, from coordinate 21,037,258 downwards.
AATGCATCATCTGCAACAATGAAATAAGGAATAGGAGTTGTACATCCCGGTAATGGTTTCGGTCTGGGTATGTTTAGAGGATTTGTAGGATTCTCTAGAAGGTCATTTAATGAAGTATTACTAAAAACACCACCGTCACTAATACGGCCATTACACCCAATATCTACATAAATAAATCTTCGGTTCGCATCGACCAATGCCATCAACACGATACTATTTCTTTTCTTATAATTATAATAATAAGAGCCAGATCTTGGAACTGCAATTATATATATATGTTTTCAGTCAATAGCACCTATACAATTAGGCATATTCCACTTCTCAGCGAATTCACCGGCTATATTTTCCCATTACTTTGTTTCATTCGCCAATCTCATGGAGTTCGCTTTCAATCTATGGCATATTCACTTGCACGTTTCTTCAATAATCTCTCCTATTGTCGACGTACCAATTCGAAAGGAAGTTTTCATGCTTCTATAGGTTTCACCTATATCAAATATAAATATTACTTAGTAGTGATATATATAATTATAGTATATGTAGAATATCTATAAATTCATGTAAGTTATATTTTAACTATTTTAAATAATATATCTATTTAAATAACATTTAAAGCATAATGTGCATGAATATAGATGTATCACAATATATTTAATAATAACTACTAGCAACACTTTCTTCACTATATTCATATATTACATCAAGTTCCTATTCATTAAAATATCAACGCCTACTTTAAATTATATAGTTTACTTAATAATAGTTTACTTTACAATAAATTGCGATTAAAAACTATTTAGCTATATGTCTAATGGCATTGCCTATGGACACATATGCACTAATTTATTTTATATTCAACAATGTAAATATAACAGTTAATCTAATTTAAATTGTTTCACAGGGATAATTATTTGTAGAAGAATACTTTGAATACTATACTCACTATTAGTGAGTCACTACCACTTATTATATAAATTAGTGTTTGCATATATACAATGCTATAATTCCAATATGTATATTAAAATATAATTGATTATAATAGAAAGTTATTTTATTACATGTTATTATAATATGTATTTAAAATGTTTAGTTTAATTACATAAACATATAAATAAATGTAATATTTAATATGTTAACAGAATTATAATTTAATTATAAACTCATCAAACTATTTTAATATTTTTTACAAATTAATTTTAATAGTACATTATATTCTTATACATACGATTTCGTTAATACAACATATCAATTATTTAGTGATTGTATATTATATTTAATGATGTCAATATTAATTAACATTCCAAATATATCGCCAATAGTAAATATGATCTATATAATATATAATATATTTAAAGATTGTATATGACCTGTCACTCACCTCTATATATATATTATAACCACTACTCAATTGAAATATATAAAATACGCAATATGCGCATATCAGATCAATATACACATATAATTAGGTCATACAAATTACGATATTTTCAAGTTTTATTATACATATTAGTTTGATTAATATAAAAATTAGCTACATCGATTATATTATTATGACTAATATTATTAATATTAAAAAACATAATTTTTATATAAATAAGCATTATTTTATGATTATAGTTCATATTTATTTATACCATATTATATTAATATGAATAATCTATTTTTATGAATATTATGCTTTAACATTATCTAATAGAAACTAAATAAATTATACATTTTATATTAAAAACATTTAAAACATATATATATATATATAATAGTAAATATATATTTATAATAACCTGTAGCTAGAAAATGTAGTGTGATAGACAATCGCATTTGATATGGAATTGACTTTCTATAATTTGTATTTATTTTCTCAATATCTGGACGGACAATTTCAGCTAATTTGTTAAACGTTGCAGGGTTCATTCGGAAAAAATTTGTAAAAGATACTTCGTCTTCTTTAGCTTGTTCTTGAAGTGCACTCCAAGTACCTGCATATTCCATTTCCCTGTTTTGTATCCATTGGAAAACCATATTCGTTTATTTCCAGCTTTTTTATTAAGATCTTCTTCAACTTCCTCCATTTCAGTAATGTGCGTATTTATTTTAATAATATCTAACATTAACAAGTTGTTTATATCGTCATTATTCATATTGAAATAAAAATATAAGAATAATAAATATAAATAATTTAAAAAATTTAAAACCGGAAATTTAAATAATTCATTCCTATCACGTAATATAAACAAGTACTTGATGCTTGCTATCTGAACACAAATATTAAAATATACCAGGCATCAAGTGCAGTAACAAGTACAGTAACAAATCGCCGTGCTTGATGCTAGCGATGTGTACACGGCTTAAAGTAGTCACGGCACAGTACGCCATATAGATAACAATAAATATAACCAACACCTTACCTTTGTTATTTATTTCCATAACTTTATAATATAAAATATCTAAAAATGTATTAAATTATCAAATGGCATAATATTTTCTACTTATTAAGCATATACTATAATCATTTTATAATAATTCATCAAATGAAAAAAACTATAGGGTTTTAGATATAGCATACCAAAACTAATAGCATAGCTAAAAGCATACCTATACTAAAAAATAAAGTACTGATATATACTATTCTAAAGTATATTATATATTGTACTCAATTATAAAAAGTGTAAAATAAATATATTATTTTATTAAATAGATAACATTTATATTTATTATATCTATAATTGTCAACAAAGTAATACTAAATATTTAAATGATATTTGTTTAGAACATTATATAAAACTTGGTTGTATGGATATATATATATATATATATATATATATATTACTTCTTAACCTAGGTTATAAAGGCACCCAATGTGAAAAGGACATCGACGAATGCCAAAGTAACCCATGTCATAATAAGGCTATATGTTATAATAATGTTAACGCGTATACCTGCACATGTTCAACGTTGTACCTGGGTACAAATTGTAATATCTATAATTTCTGCTTGGACAATCAATGCTAGTTTATTACAGTATTACATATATATATATATATATATATATATATATATATATATATATATATATATATATATATATATATATTATTGTTATTGTTATTTTTATATTGTGGACTCCTTTCATCCCATCCAGGAACTTAAATGAAGTTTTAACTTATAACCATATATGTTTCTAATGTGCATTCGAAGCCGCTCTCGTGATAATGAATCCTTGGTTTTAACGAGAGCAACTCATTTATTTATAAACAATTATATAATATCATTTCTAAATAATATTGATTACCTATTTTAATGGTCCGGGCGAGGCTTTAACCCGCGTCCTACTGCTATCATGTCTGACGCATTATCCAACTTTGACACACAGGTATATAATATATTTTTTATAAATATTTGTTTTAATTTATTTTATTACTTTATTTATAATGTACACTTTAGAAATATTTTACTATTTAATAGAAATATTCAAAATAATTCTATAATTACCCTGGCATTCTTAACTTTGATAATAATAATAATAATACACTATATATAAATATATATATTAATGTTAATATAATTATATATTTTTCTCCTTATAATCTAGTGAGTGATATATATGACAAGACATTTTGTACAGACTTTTTATTTCATCTAGGCTATTACCAATCTGATATTATGATTATTATTATTATTATTATTATTGAATTGAATTGAATTGAATTTTATTCATGATAATTCATAAATATAAATAGTAAAGTATACAGTAAACATTTAAATTAACAATAGGAAATAAGTAAGTTAATTAAATTAATATAATTAAAATAAATATCAAACGTTCGCAATACATAAGATTAAGATAGAATTAGATAATATTTACATAATATATCTTACATAAATATATTGAATTTATGAATTAAATGGAACGGTTACATGCTATAAGATAATAATAAAATGACAATAAATTAAGTGATAGATATATATTTATACGCATAATAGATAAGTATCTATTAAAATTGATGTTATTTATACGAGATTTAAAACAGGTCAAAGATGGAGAATGAACTGTTTCATAATCAAGAATGCTCCATATGTTCATTATACGTTTATTTAGATAGTTCACATGTACATCTGTTCGTGACTTACTATAGTAGGGCTATAGCCAGGAGTTTTAAGCCATGGCCACGTGTTCTAGAATTTGTCTTTGTAAAATATAATATTTCAGAATAGTCAACATTGAATAGATTATTAACTAGCTTGAATATCATAATCAGGTCTTTGTGGATACACCGTAGTTCGAGAGATTTTAATCCAAGGTAGGTTAGTCGTCCATTATAACTAGTGTATTTTAGTCCAAAAGTACATAATAGCCTCCTTGTGAATAATCTCTGAACACTTTCGAGCTTGTCGGTTAGTCCATTATAACTTATAACTTCTTGCTTTAATACCAGGATTCCAAACAGTTATGGCAAATTCCAGTTTATGCCGAGCATATGTAATATAAGCCTTTAAAATCATTGTAACATCGCTGGTTATTAAGCATCTAAATAACTTATTAATAATCATTAGAGCACCACTACAACACTCTATTATATGCTTATCAAAATATAAACAATTGTCAAATATTATACCTAGATCTTTATTTGAAATACAGTTATTAATGAGTTTATTTTCTATATATTATGTTGGTAGTAGAATACTATTTAATGACATTAGATTGGTTTTATTTGGTGCTATATCAAGTTGCCAGTTTTTGCTCCATGATAGAAATGAGTTAATTGCTAATTGCATCAGTTTTCTATCCGATAGGTTATTAGATTGTAGATGTATTTTAGTGTCATCTGCAAATAAATCTATTTTAATTTTATCAGAGAATATATTAGTTATATCATTAATGAAAATTATGAAAAGTAAAGGTCCAATAACTGAACCTTAGGGCACACCTGATAGTACATTTTTGAATTTGGAATACGAGTTATTTATTTTGACAGATTGTTTCCTATTGGTTAGGAAACATTCGATCCATTTTAATATATTTCCAGTTATACCTATATCTTTTAATATTATTATTATTATTATTATTATTATTATATTTATTATTATTATTATTATTATTATTATTATTATTATTATTATTATTATTATTATTATTATTATTATTATTATTATTATTATTATTATTATTATTATTATTATTATTATTATTATTATTATTATTATTATTATTATTATTATTATTATTATTATTATTATTATTATTATTATTATTATTATTATTATTATTATTATTATTATTATTATTATTATTATTATTATTATTATTATTATTATTATTATTATTGAATTGAATTGAATTGAATGAATATTTATTATGAATTTTTCAAGTTCGATTTAGTAATAATTAACAATATGTAGTGATAAATTCACAAAACGACAACAAAACGTAGATAGTACACATATAAAAATAACAATAGTAAATTAGAAACGTATCACATGTGTCGGTGATAAAAACAATTAATAATTTATAAAATTATATATATACATATATATATATATATATATATATATATATGTATAAATAAATATTAAGTTATAATTTTTTTAATATGATTTTTAAAGGTATATAAACTATTTGCTAATACAATATGTTCATCAAGACCATTCCAAATTTTAGCTATTCGATTATTTAGTAGATTTTTTGTTACATTTAGTTTACATGTATTCATACTAATTTGCAGAGAATGGCCTCTGGTATTGTAGTTGGTCTTTTTGATATTAATAATAGATGATGTATTCATAGATACCAATCCGTTAAATAGCTTATATACCATAACAAGATCAAATCTAGTTCTTCTGATTTCTAGAGAATCTAGATTTAGGTATATTAATCTTTCATTATAAGGTTTATAAGGTAAACCGTATCTCTCGATTAATCTTCTCGTAAAGAATTTTTGGACCTTCTCTAGTTTTATCTTCAGTCCTTTGAATGTCCTGGCATCTAATCCCGGATTCCAGACTGTCGACGCATATTCAAGGTGGGGTCTAGCATATGATATATATGCTTATTATTATTATTATTATTATTATTATTATTATTATTATTATTATTATTATTATTATTATTATTATTATTATTATTATTATTATTATTATTATTATTATTATTATTATAATATATTATAAATATTATAATATATTATAAATATAGTTATAAGCGAACCCATTTAATTATTGATATTTTATAAATTTTTTGAAATCTATTATATTTAATAGTGTGTTTATAGTGAATTTATATAATTTCGCTTTAATTAATTATTTTAGAATCATCTAGACGGTTTTTTGTTTCTATTCACACAATAAATTAAAATTAATAAGTCTCTTGTAAATATTATAAGTAGGAAACGTTGACATGAATTATACAAATAGGTACTAATGGTGCCGATTGTATTAATAAGTCGACAATGTATATATGTGTATGTAGCAGAGGATGGACAGGCCTATACTGTAAATATAACACCAATGAATGTATAAACGGCACATGTATAATACAACTTTATGGTAAATTATTAAATAATATAAATAAATATAAATATGTAAATTACATATATATATATATATATATATATATATATTTATATATATATATATATATATATATATATATATTATTTTATTATCTGATTTAATATATGCCAGAGTAATTATACTTCTTATATATAATATTACCCTTTCATTGACGTTATAATTTTTAATATAAATAATAATAATATATATATAGTAATGGTATATATATATATTTATCCATAACATATATTACATTATAATCACTTATCCTAGAACTTTCTGTATAATATAATATTTATCTTATATTCATCACAGAAACATGTATTACACCTAATGAAATACCCTTTATATCATCTCTGAAAACTGGTCCTTACTATAATTCTTATTTGCCAAAAAGTAATAAAAATACTTATGGAGGAGGTATTGTAATTATCTATACATCTTATCTTCATGTAATTCCTCTACGTGACTATAATCATGATAATTCTAATGTATTTACATATTCCATTAGTCCCCACACTCTAAGATTTCTTACACTCTAAGATCTTCAATATATGACTATTTTACACATACCCATATTCCTCCATCCCATTATTCCTCTCTGACTTGTATTCATTAACCATATAATATCTGAATCTAATAAATATATAGGTGATTTTAATATTCCCACTAACCAATTAACCAATTATTATATATCTTATCTCAATATACACTCATCCTCCAATATTAAACGTCACAATACTAACACTAATTGACGGCATACTACTTTCACTAATTGACCTCTCCTCTGTGTTCGACACTATTTACAACTCGATTTTCAAACATAGCCTTATATCTATAGGAGTCACTAGTACTGTATACAAATAGTTATCCTCATTTATAACTAACCGAACTTCTTTAGTTTTAGTTAACTCATCCCATTCATCTTCCCATATTTTAACATACGATGTTTCCCAATTATCGGTTATTAGACCAATACTATTTAATATTTAAATAAATCCACTTCTATACCTTTTCTCGAATTATCCAGTTAGCTTATATACATACCATGACGACATCCAACTTTATATAAAATGTAAACAAAATAAAAAGTGTGCACTTAACATCATTTCCTCTACTATTAATATCATTCATAACTGGCTCATAATAAAATACCTTGTCTTTAATACAATTAAAACCGAAACTATCTTCCTTAAACTCCACTCCGAAGTAAAACGTTACCAACACATTATGCAATTAATATTAATGAACTCATCAAGTACTCAAACAATTTTAAACATATTGGTGTTATATTTGACAATACTTTTAGTTTGTATAGACAACTATCCCACATAAAAGACTACTAAACTATCAACTTTATTCACAACGCCTAATTCGTCATTCAATATCAATATCCATAGCTATTATTATTACTTCTGCCTACATCATAACTATAATCACTAATGCAACTTTATCCTATATAATACCATATCAATGTAAATATCTATACTCCAGATCCTTCAAAATAATCTAGATAGTATATGTAGTATAGGTGCATATTCAACACAACAAAATACTCACATACTAATACATCTCCGTTACTAGTTAAATGACATTGGGTACCTGTAAGTTATATAATCTTCTATAAAACCCTTTATGGCAAATTTATATCACACTTTCATAATATTTCTTCTGACTACCTAGCATACTTACTCAAACATAAATTACTAAACAGTACTACTATACGCTCCGCCAATACGTTTCTACACAACTAAATCCTAAATATAACTTACATTAAACTAGAACTTGCGCCTGGTCAATATCCATCCCATAAGCATTCTCATTAAATACATATGTATTACACCATCAGCTCCAATCTTCAATAAACTACTGAAAATCTTTTATTTAATCTAAAACATTAACTTTAAATATATATATATATATATATATATATATATATATATATATATATATATATATATATATATATATATATGTGTACGACCGATTGCTTTATATGCATAGTTTGTAGTCAGAAACCGAAAAATGTAAAAAATATAATGTATAATACATTATAACTTATTTTTATTAACTACAATTCTTAAAATTAGTTTTTTATGTTTTTTGTTATTTTGTTTATTTATTCGTTTGTTACAGTATACATTAGTGTAATCTCTAGTCGGTGTTTTTAAATAAATTCATACATTCATTCATAGTCACATCACAAATAACCGAATTAGTAAATAGCCGTCTATAGTGCCACCTTGTAAATATAAGTTTTTAGTTTTCCATTAATTTATAAGAATATTCTATAAATATATTAGATAAAATTATATAGATATTCATATACATACACACATATATAAGTAAATATATATATATATATATATATATATATATATATATATATATATATATATATATATATATATATATATATATATATATAAATATATATATTATAATTAGTATTTTAATTTAATATTACTGTAGGAAAACTAATGAAAATGAATATGACTATTGTTAAAATGCATGACAACAATAATGATGGTTATTATATTTATTTCATTTCATAATATCACTAAAAGTCAAATTGTATTATAAAATATCCTTATAAAAATAAATTATATTATATATTAAATTTTATTATTCGATATATATTCTGTTTTATAAAAAATATAATATTAAATAGTAGATAATGTATAGTAGATATAAAATATAATATATCAAAATATTCTAATAATAAAACTATAAAAAATATATGATAAAACAGTTTTTTATATATATATATATATATATATATATATATTTATGTTATTTTACGTAGTAATAGTTATACTTTAGTTATCTTTTTTAAATATATTTTTTTATTTATTAATGTTTTTAAAAATGGTATTTATAGAAGCAGAATTGCTTATCGAGGCAATTATCCCTTTATTGACGTGATAAGTTTCATTATAAATAAGAATAATAAATAAATAATAATATTATAATATTATGACTTCCTGTTTACATGTATATGATAAAAAAATAAAATATAATGAAACTTATCATGTAACTAAATGTAATTATCGTGTAATAATATAAATTAATGATATAATAATAAAATTAAAATCTAATAAATACATCAGGAATTAAATAAAATAAAATAATATAAAACACAGGAACTAAATAGAAGATAGCCAGCAATTAAATATAAAATAAACTAAAAGAAACAAATGACACAAATAACAAAATATATCAAATAAAATATAGGTGCAATGGTATAATAAACATGAACCATATTATAATACTGAACATTTTTAAATAATCATTTTTTTTAATATGATTTAAATTATATATTATATCAGAAAGTAATACATGTCAAAATAATACAACACATTTTATTTAAGTCGAAAAATAGCCTTGAAAAATAAGTTTGAATTTATTTTAGTCGAGTTTTCATTTATTTATATATTCCAGTATCTTTGAGTTTTTTTTTGAGTTTTAAAAAAAAATGTATTAGTTTCATAAAAGTGTAATTTTACTATAATTATATACATTTTTTTATCCTTGGAATGTAATTTATTAATAGCAACTATATCAAAATTGTCAATTTTTTCATTTAATTTAAAGTCAACCAAATAATAAAATCAGATCTGGGATTATTAGAATATAAGAATCCTACAGGCTTGGAAATTATTAAGTTATTTATTTTGGAGTATTGTTCAAAATCATTAATTTTATTCTTCAAATCAAATATCACTTTATCTTTAATACCAAGAGTCTCATTCAAATTATCAATTATTGATAAAGTATTGACTATAATAGTTAATTCTGAGATTGAAATTCTCGGATATTTGTTTTCTTCTTTTTGAGACACTGGCATTTTAGACAAAAAAATGTTAAATAAAAATATTAAAATATATAATCAAGTATAATACCAGCTGAATAATAATACGTAAATAATGTAGATATGTATAAATATAATAGAGTAGTTAAAATATAAAAATAATATTATCTGTGTATTATTTAATTATACATACACTGTGTATATCATATATTTCAATGTATATAAATATAATATATAACCAATAGGTATTATGTATATATAATAATGAATATACAAATATAAGATAATGTAAAATGCAATTATAACATTGTAAAGAAATATAAATATATTTAAAAGTAAAATTTAAAGAAAAGTAAATTTTATAAATTAGAATTGTAAAGAATCTTAAAGTAATATACGATATATATATATTCAATTCAATATCCTATTGTTAATTGAATTTATGTTTAAATATACAAATATCAAAATCATTGAAGCATGCTTGATATATTCATTATATTATACATATAAATTATAAAGTATGAAATTATATGAGTAATAATCAATATATATTACAAATGATAATTTGCTTAGATAGAAATTTTTTTTCAATATATAATATTTGAAAAAATAAATAATAAATTACTTATATTAACAGTGATTGTGGTAGATTATATATACTAGGAAATAGTGTAAACAGGAAGTGAAATTTCAAATTATATATTTTTTAAAACTGTTGTAACAAATCTACATCAATATACATATAGTTTACAACTATTTTATAAATAATGTGATACATTGGTGATACATAAATGTAATAATTTGTTTAAAATATTAATAATTGTATAATAATATATATATATATATATATATATATACTTATATATTATATATACCTATATATTATATAAATATATATACTTATATATATATATATATATATATATATATATATATATATATATATATATATACTTATATACTTATATGTATATAGTCATATTATAACAATTTGGTAGAAGATGCAAAATATAATCATTTCGAGGATAATTTATAAAAGATAGATATGAAGCTGAAAATTTACATATTAATTAATTATGATACACTCTGCATATATTTAATTATTTTTTAAAAATAATCAATAATAAAAAACATATAAAAATAATGTATACCAAATATATATTATGTATAATTTATGATTTTATGGACAATATTAAGATTTATTTGTTATGGACTTCTTGCATAATGAATTCGCTCTAACCTTACTATTTTCTAAATGATGTTCTATATATAATGATATGACAAAATTACGCGCCCGTACATTTATTTTTAAATATATAAATATATATGATACATGGGTAATATAGATTGTAAATTTATCGATACCCAATAATATTATATAATTCATTAACAATGGTATGTCTACTAAATAGTTATATTTATGGAACCAATATGTATAGAGTGTTATTTAAATCATTATTTAAACTTACTTATTCTCTAGATTTTAATATAATTAATAAATAATATATAAATATAGTTAATATATATTAATGATATAATTTTATTATAAGTTAAATATATACCAAAAGTGATACATTATTTCCCTATCTATTAGGTGAAAACGAAATTAACCATATAATAATATTAAACATTTGGAAGTGTATGATTATTTGGAGGAAAATGTCATATCCACCAAATAGATAGGGCAATAATTTATAATTTTTGGTAAAAATTTGACTTATAATAAAATGATATCATTAATATATATGGACTATATTTATATAGTATTTATTAATTATATTAAAATCTAGAGAATAAGTGAGTTTAATAATTATTAGAATTAACACTCTATATATAAACTTGCTCCATAAACATTACTATTTAGTAGACATACCATTTTAAATGATATATATAATTTTATTGGATATATGTTTATAGAGTATTGATACATTTCGATTTTATATTACTTATGTAGTATATATAGTAGATACTAAAAATTAAATTATATATTCATAATTATGATATTATAATCAATATATATTTGTTATTAATTAAATAATTAATTAATTAATTATTATGTTTAAAAATGATGAACTTTCGCGTAATTTTTGTTTATCATTAAATATAGAACATATCTTAGAAAAAAGCAAATTTAGAGAAAATTATTTATGCAAAAAAATAAATATTAATATTATCTACAAAATAATAACTTATTTATAATATATATTTGGTATCCATTATTTTTATTTATTTTTTTATTATTTATTATTTTGAAAAAATAATTAAATATATTCTAAGAGTATATCATAATTAATTACTATTTAAATATTAACCTTTATGGATATCTTTTGAAAAAATGTTTACCGAATGATCATAATTTTCATTATTTACCAAATGATTATAATATGAATATATATATATATATATATATGTATTAATAATTATTAATTTTAAATTAAAAAATATATATATATAATATTACAAATAAATACATATAGATGAAATAAAAAATAGTGATACGGAAACAGGTAAAAATATTAACAATACATAAATATAGCAATATATATATATATATATATAATATATAAAATTCTCTCTCCTCTAGATGAAAAAAGCCTCCCCATTTTATCAAACACGTCAAATTTTTAACTGATCGCGATTTAACTGATTTACAACTAATCGCCCATATAAATAAAAATAATCTTTTTGACCCGTTTCAAGGCCATTTTCGTAAGGTTCATTCGACTGAAACATCTCTCCTCCGTATTAGTGACACAGTATTATCGACCTTAAATAGCAATACATATTGCCAGCTACTCCTACTTGATCTCTCATCTGCTTTTGATACCCTGGACCATAACATATTAATCTCGCGACTTAGTTTGATGGATATATCTGGCTTAGCGTTAAAATGGTTTATTTCATATCTGACTAACCGCAATATCTCTATTATGATTGACAAATCTTACTCGCATCTTTCTACACTTAACCAAGGTATTCTCCAAGGATCCGTTCTAGGTCCATCCATATTTTCCATTTATATCCGCCCTATTGCTGATCTAATTAAGAAATTTCCAAATATTCACTACCATATGTTTGCTAATGATATTCAACTGTTTACCTTTTTCCCTATAAATTCTCATAATACCAATAACTCTGAATTAATCAAGTGTGTTAAATGCATAAGATTATAGCTCCTCTCTAATAAACTACTAATTAATTCCTCTAAGACTAATGTACTTAACATATCTACTTCTGTTACTTCCTTTCCAAACTTTACTCTAAATAACATGATTATTTCTCCTTCCCATTCCTCCAAAAACCTAGGATTAGTATTTGATGAAAAATTATCATTTAAAAATCACATATCATCCATTACCAAATCCTCCAACTTTCATCTCTTTAGAATTAAAAAAATAAGGACATCACTTGCCAGAAACCTTACTAAAACTCTAATAAATGATATTGTACTTTCCCTACTGACTACTGTTCTTCCCTACTGAATGTACTTCCTGCTAAAGCTACTGATCCACTTAATGAGATTATCCGTTCCTCACTACGTAATACTTACTGTATCACTCTATCACAACATCTCATCAAGCATCTCGTATGTGGCTACCCTTCTCCCTAAGTTGTAAATTACGTATACTATCTATAATCCATAAATCAATATATTTGTCACCCCTAACTATATCAATGATCTAATTAAAAAACGTACTATATTACTTTCTCTTCGTTACCAAAATGCTCATCTACTTATCTCACAGAACTCTAGTAACATTTCTTAAATTCTATAGCTTTTAAAAATTCCGGTCCCACCCTATGGAATTCTCTTACTCCTACTATTCGTTCCACAAAAGATTTATAAATCTTACTTCTTCTTTTCTCTCTACCTATAATCATTAAATCATCCAACTTATTATAGTTATCTGTGTTATATTCAACGTATATCATTATTACATTGTTATTGTATTATTATTATCTTATTATAATATAACACTCCACTATATCAATACAGTCTGTAGTATATATCATTACACCATATCAATGCAAACTGTAATATATATTAGTCCTCTATATCACTTATTATTGTTATCCGTGGTATATTCAATGTATATTATTATTAAATTATTATCGTATTACTACTATTTTATTATTATTTTCTTGCTGTACGAGTGAAGGTGTCTATATGACCATATTTTAGTACATATAAACCTAATATCATCATCATCATCATCATCATAAAATTTGCCATTTATTTGTACACAATTAATGACATTTTAACTAATTTGTTTCTAAGATTAAACATTACTACATATTATATGTTATAGTTGTATTATTATTATCGATTTATATATCATTTTTAAATATACAATTCAAATTTAAAACTACATTCAATATTATATAATAATATTTAATTATTAAAATCTCATATATATGTACGATATAAATATCGGATAAAAATGGACCCCTAAAGAAGTCATAGACTTATAAATGTTATAACTGTGAGACACACAGGACAATACAATACAAATATTAAAAAAATATCTTGTGTTTTGATTAATCATTTTTAGGTTATTGATAAACTGCATGAAGTCGAACTCGGGACCTCTGGGTTACAAGCTTGTGGTGGTCCCAATGAGCCATAAACCCCAGATAATATATATATATATATATATATATATATATATATATATATATATTAGTCATCATATTAATATATAAAGTATTTGAAAACGTTTATAATTATATATTAAAAAACTTATAAAATTATATATTAATATTAAAATCATATAACTACAGATTTATAATGTGTTATAATTATAATATAGATATTAAAGATGTAATCTTTGTTATTGTAATTGCAATCGTAATTTTAATCAATTTTGTAATAATATTTATCATATCTACTAAAAATAAAAATATACAAGGTATGTATTAATAATTATATACATTTAAATAAATACTATGCCATATATATTTATTTATTAATTGATTGAAAGTTTATTTAAACACTTAAATAAATCATAAATGATTTCTCAAAAGTGAATATATAGAATACAAATAATAGATTATGTAAAACAATAAAAACCATTAATAATAATAAAATAAAATAGAATAGAATAAACAGTATGGAAATTAATAAATAAAATAATAAAGAAAAACAATATTAGTATTACATAGTTGCCACCTGATATACATTGTTGTATATATTTATGAATGTTTTATGCGATTTTATGGATATAATTGGGTGGGAGTGAATTTCATATTTTGGACCAATATAACTCAGTGCCCGAGTATTCATTTTAGAGGAATGGAGAATAGGGGTAGATAGATAAGATGCATGGTTTCTATGAGATTGAATGGAAGCTCTTTGTACTAGAGAAGCAAATATATAGGAGGGGTAATTCGAAGAGTATATTGAGGAATGAACGATATATAGTATGCGATAAGCAAAGCGTTTGTTAAATGGGAACCATGGAGTTAAGTGTTAGTATGAAGAAGTAGATGAATGATCTCGATTACGTAGGTTATGTGTTATACGGATTGATGAACGAATAAATCGATTTTGGGAAGAGATAGAGGATACTGGAAGATTGATAAGGATCGTCATATTTGAACAGTAATATATGCGTGAGAGGACAATGGAATTAACTATAGTTTTAGTAAGAGATACAGTAATTGATTTTCGTATTTTTCTAATTCTAAATAGATGATAATTTGCAGATTTAGTGATGGCAGTAATATGAGAAATGAAGGAAAGAGTAGAATCATACACTTGTATTAACCTAAGTTAGATGCAGTAGGAGAAGGAGATATTATAATGTTATCAATAAGAAAAGGAAGTAAGTTGGTGATGGAGAAATATTCAACAACGTAGTTTTGGAGGTATTAAGGAGAAGATTATTATAAATAATTCATTCTTTAATATAATTAGCACAATTGGAGAGTTTCTTATTGAGACCTGGATATGAATTAATTGGAAGCAACATATATAGTTGTATGTCATCTGCATATATATGGTAATAGATATATGGATATTTAGATATTATGGATGGTAGTTGATATAAATAAATAGAGAAAAGTGAAGGACCGAGTCCTGATCTCTAGGGAACACCATATTTCATAGGAGAAGGGGAAGAAAAAGAATTATATATGTTTAAACTTCTATTACGGTCAGATAGATATGAAGTAAACCATGAGAGGGCAATGTATCTAACTCCAAGCAGGTGTAGATGTGAAAGTAGAATATTGTAATCAAGCGTATCGAAAGCACTGGATATATCCAGAATTACTAGTTGTCAGCAATTTTTAGTGTTAATTTATAGTATTGTATCAATTAATAATACAAATTAAGTAACTAAATAATACATTTAAAAAAAAATATTATATATTAATTAATTATTATATTAATTAATATATTTATTTATTAAAATTAATAAAGTATTTTCATTATAAATATTATATAATGTTTTATTTTAACATAATACTCAAAATCTAAGATATAAAGACATATTTTAAAGAATCCTATCACCTTTATAGGATATTATTACATATAAAATCATATTTATTAATAAATATTTAATTCAACTACTGAGTTTTTTTTAATATTCATTTACATTCACCAAATAAAAAGCATTACATTATATAAATTATGTGCGATTTGAGATTCGTGGTATTCACAGAGTTAAGGGTAGAAGTGATGATATTAACTACGTTTAATAATGCTGTTTCTGTGGAGTGTCCTCGGCGAAAACCACTTTGTTGAGGAATATGGAGATCATTGGCGGTTAAACAGGAGATTAGTTGAGGATAGACAAATCTCTCCACAGTGTTACTCATCAAAGGTAGCTGAGAAATTGGAAGATAATTGAAAAGTGATTCGGGATTTTTTTAAGAATGGGAGTGATTATTGCTTGTTTAAAAATAGAAGGGACAGTACCGTAATTTAAGGAATATGATATGATGTTATAGATAGTTGGACATAGATAATCGGAATAAAGTTTAAAAATAGATAGTGGAACATGATCGGAGGGAGATATCGAAATGGACGAATGTAGGAGTTTAATTATTAGATATATGTGTGGCGTACAAAAAAAACTTAAGAAAGCAGATATAGGTGGGGTAACTATGATTGAATGATAGTTGGCCGTAGGGTTATTCTTATTGATCTTTATCATGATGGAGTAAATCTTATTATAAAATGTTTTGTTAAAGAAACAGCCTAATTTTAATGGAAAAATATTAGTTATAGATGGTAGTAATGCTGGTTTTGGGGGAGATAACAACATATTAGCCAGTCTAAAAAGTCGTCAGTTATCAGAAGCAATATCGTTTAATAGCCGAGTATAATAGCTAGTTTTGGTATAGGACATTTCTAACTTGTAGATCTTACGTTTCTCAATGAATGAAGCTCTAGAAGATGAAGATCTCAAGGATATGTATATTCTTTAAGATTTACGAAGTGATTATATCTAGGACATGACGTGGTAAGTACACCATGGAGTATTACTGATATGTTTTTGAAGGCGCATGTTTATCGAGTAAATAGAATAGAATGGAATTTAATTCATCTGGCGAATAACAGTAGTGAACTAAAGCAGAATGTAAGTCAGCTAAGAATATCATGGAATTAATATTCTTAATGGGCCTATATATTACATACAAGTATTACATGTGTTTTCTGATTAGGAGTGATTGTAAAGTTAGTTTTGAATGAGATTAGGAATTGATCTGAAAGTAGATCAAGCCTAAAATTATTACTCACCATGAGTTCAGAATAGAGAGAACTGGAGAATACAAGATCAATAATATTACCATTTATATGAGTTGGGAAACATACATGTTGAGATAGGGATAATTAATTTGTTAAATTAGTGAAGATAATATGTGGATTTGAGTTAGCACTAAAATTATAGTTGAAATCACCAAGAATAATAGGGTGGTATGTGGTATTTAATTTAATTATCTTCAATGTTAACATAATGTTTTTTCCTAGTACATTTTATATTTCCTAGTGTATATTTCTTCTACATGTTATTTTATCACTTCTATCATAACCCAGCTAATTTGTTTAAGATATGTATTCCTACCTTTTATAATCTATCTTTATTTGAAACTAGAAATCCGACATCTTTAAATTACCTTTCCAAATATCTCAATATCGCTGTTAAAATACCCCACGTACTCAATTATTTCATGATTTGCACAAGTTATCTTTAACCACTCAGATTTTTATAATGTATCAATATATATTTGTATAGATTATCTCATCGGAATAACTTACTACCTAAATAGAGTACATATGTACTCTACTACATATAAATGTATATACATCAAGTATGTTGGATATATTACGCGCGAACGCAAGGGTTGTAGTCAAATATATATTTGACAGTACAACCCTCCATCTTTACCACTATTTACTCACATTAACCTACTAAATTATCTCTCCTAAAGGAATTGTTGGCGTAATAAACTACAACCCTTGCGTTCGCGCGTAATATATCCAAAATACTTGATGTATATACATTTCTATAAAATTCATATTAATAAATTATAGCTGATAACTATGTAATTGAAACTGGAATTACGTATTCAAATAATGGTTACAATATAGTATAATATATCATACTAATTATAATGATATATAGTATTAGATCTATATGTATTAGTTGTATATTAGATTTATATATGTAATTGCTATCATTATTTGTGTTAGAGTAAACAAATGTAGTATAACGAATAATTATTTATAATTTTTGAAATATATATCTTTAACAATAATAATTTATAATTATAATGTCGATATAATTTTGAATTGTTGTCACTTTGATATATTATTTAATCAATTAAGTACCAATGTAAATTATAATTGTTTATCGATCTCATATTTAAAATAATATTTGATATAAATATTTTAGGTAAAATAATATTGGATTATTACTACAATTATAATTATAATATGAAATATAAATAATGGAATATATATACATATATATATATATATATATATATATATATATATATATATATATATATATATATATATATATATATATATATATTACATACATATAGTATATTTCTATATAATAGAGAATTTAAATGTAATGAATAAATAAGTTAACAAGAGTGATTTTATGCTTAGATGTTGTTTTCACTTTGAAATAATATATTAAATATATTTGTACTAATACTAATATTTTACTATAACATATAAATATATATATACAAATTTATATTATAAAGTTATATATATAAATATATAATTGTGTTTATTTATTAATTAAACTTCATTATATAACTTAAAATATATAATATAAGTATGTTAACATAATTTTAAACAATTAATTTCTTACAAAATTTGTTATGTTATTTAGTATATAATACTTGTATATTAAAATACATTTTGTATAGTAATGTATATACATTAATGATGTATTCATTGATATAATACAACTACATGACATATAGTATCTCTATTACTATTATAAGTTAGTCACTGATGACTATATTTGCACACAAATATAACGTATAATTATTATATATAAATAATATATATATATATATATATATATATATATATATATAATTATTTATAATATAATCAATCGAATATATTTTAATTATTATAATTAAAAATAAATGTATAATAGAAACTAAGTATATTAGTAATCAGTATGTCCAAAGATCCAGAGAATTGCGAGGTTCATTTTTCATATCTATTATTTTTATTAAAATATACATATACTTATCGTAATTTAATTTATATAGATAAATATATATATATATATATATATATATATATATATATATCACTTTGTTTACATAGCAACCAATATATAGTTGTGTTAATAACTGCTTAGCTTTTAAATATCTTTTAATTGTATTATTATTATAAAGATAAGTACGTATTCATTTATTTTTTATATTATCTATTATATTAATATATATTAAATATTAATATCCAACTTATTTGAAATACATAATAGTTGTCTTTAAATTATAATCATATCTTATTTAGATATAATTATATTTAGTATTTGTTTACATTTTATTATAACAAAATAAAAATCCTAAAAAATAAATAATAATCACAAAGATAATAGAATTATAAATTCGATAAATTAATTAAATTCAAATATATATTACATACTGTTTATGTATATTCATACTTAGCTACATTATTTACTATTTATAAAATTAATTAACTAGTAGTTTATAATAATATTATAACTGATATTCTCCCGTGGATCTCCCTTGGGAATTTGCTTTTGGTAGTCGGATCTACCAACCTTCATTTGAGGTTAGCTACCAACTTACACCTAGATAGTCTACTGCTGTATTTACTTACATACAGATCCATCAATTCTACCTCGGACGATACACTGCCTTACATCTCAGACAATCGGACCATCATTGCCCGGCTGCCACCAAGCATACCAGGAGCCTACTAAAGTCAACCGGTGCTTGTCAAGTCAACTCGTCATATAGCAAAACGGACTGAATACCAAACTTCTTCAAAAATATCCCTGTTACGACCAGTTTTTATACATTTATTATTATATTTATTATTATCTATTTCATTCAACTTAATCCCACAATCTCAAGTATACCATGTCCTCAAATTGTTCACATTGTAACCTTCCCGCATGCGAATATTATCTCAAATGTAAAACATGTCCATCTATTTTACATTATAATTGTTTATACCCCGCAGCTATTATTTCTAAATCCTGGTTTCATTCTAAAAACCCCCCTCCCGCTTATGCTATTGCTATATTTAATTCACCTAACTTCATCTTCTCATGTTCCTCATGCCTAGCCTTAAATAAGTTTCCTTCGACTAATCATACAACTACTCCACCCATTACTATGCCATATTCACCTTCTACTTTAACTGACAAATCTATACATAATACTTGTTCCAAGGTAACGCCAAATATAACATCTGATATATATTCTTCTACTACGACTATTAATATCCAGCCCAAGCATAATGCTAATACCCAGCCCAATGATAATACTTCTAGAAACATTCCAAAGCTAATGGACTTAAAATTTTCCTCAAATCACACACCAACCCCTATATTATCTAGTTCAACTTCCTCAAAGTCTTCATCCATACGCTCCATAGATAAGTCCCTCATACTAGTACTTGAACACCTTCTTCCTTATGAAGTTAACTATAATTTCATAGTATCATTAATTGACTATATAAAACTTCCACATTCTTATATTACTTCTGCCTCATTTCTTACCAGTACTGCTATATTACGTTTCACTAATATTTCTGCTCGTGATATATGTTTCTCCTCCCTTCTAAAAATCTCACCACATAGTAATTTTAAGCATATATTTATTCGTCATTATTTACCTGACTCTACTAGACTTCTTGGTAAGGTACTATATCATGCCCTAAAACAAAAACTCACGCCCATTTTGTATAAAGTATTTTTTAATAATCGTTCCCAAACATTTGAACTTAGGGATAAAAAAAATCCTCTTTCATATCCCCCTTTTCTCATCCCTGAATCTGATCTAACAAAATGGTTTGATTCTTTTGATCACTATAAGAAATCATTTATAAATAATTCTTCCTCTCAAGCCTGACTATCCTCTAATATAGCCTTGATCAATATTCGCTCCTTGAGATCAAATATATCCCTTCTGTTCCCATACCTTAAATTACAAAAATTTATTATAATCGCATTGACTGAGACCTGGATTTCTAATAATGACTCTGATATATTTGCCTCCATCTTGGACTTTGGATATACACTCTATCTCGCTCCACGACAAATGGGCCGTGGTGGTGGGGTAGGATTTATGATACGTAATGATTTTTACCTATCTCCATCCATTTCATTCCCCCCCTTTTCATATAGTGATTGTATTTCGCTGACCCTCAAGCTTCCTAACTTAACTCTACATCTTACCGTTATCTATCGTCCCCCAAAACCTGAAACCAGTTTATTCTTTGATGAATTTCATGATTTTATCCATAAACTTCCTTCATCTTCATCCTATCTACCAATAGTTCTTGGTGACTTAAACTATCACTATAATTCTCCCATCTATCCCCATGGTGACTTTAAACTCCTAACTGAGTCTCTTTCCTTGTGCCAACATATATCATTTCCTACCCATTCTAGTGGCAATACACTTGATATGATATTTACACCCCTATCCAGTCCTCTTATTAGATGTATAAACCCTAACTCCTTTCAAAAAATTGAACTACTAACTGATCATTTTATTATTGAATTCTCTATAAATCTAAAATTCACAAATATTAAACGAAAACGTATTACATATAGAGATTTTAAGTCTATCGACCTACCAAGATTTGTAAACAATATCAAAACTGAGATCTCTTCTTCAACTTCCCTCTGTCCGGTACTCCTAAACTCCACTCTCCTAAATATTATCAATATACATGCACCTACAAAAACTACATTAATTACCGACCGCCCTTTTTCTCCCTGGTTCTCCCACGAACTTTTCATCTTCAAGAAGAGTGTTCGAAAATTTGAGAAGAAATTTCTTAAAAATCCTTCAACTGAAACTAAATTAGCACTATCACTAGCTAGAAAAAATTACAAATCTACTATATCTCGTTCAAAATCTATCTATTATAACAAAAAGATAGCATTGATATCCTCCAATCCTCGCAAATTATTTAAAATAGCAAATAAAATTCTCTCTCCTCCAGATGAAAAAATCCTCCCCATTTTACCTAACACGTCAAATTTTCAACTGTGTTCTCTTTTTGAAAAATTCTTTAACCATAAAATTGCAAGCATTAATAATATTATTTGCGCATCTACTCAACCCATACTCAATCCTACCATATATATTACCCATCATATTGACTCATTAAGTACATTCACTATTCCTTCACTGTATGAAGTAAATGACCTACTCATGAAATCTCACTGTACCTCCCCCACTGATCCCCTACCTTTATCATTATATCACAAACTTTCACCCTTATTTTCTCCTATTTTCTTGGATATTATTGCGAACTCACTAAACTCTGGCCAAGTTTCACCCTGTCTCAAGACTGCCATAATATCCCCTATTCTAAAAAAACAAAACTTAGACCCAAACTCATTTAGCAATTATCGCCCGATCTCCCACCTACCCTTATTAAGTAAAATATTAGAAAGAATTGTTTCCAAACAACTCATAGCCCATGTAAATAAAAATAATCTTTTCGACCCGTTTCAAAGCGCTTTTCGTAAGGGTCATTCAACCGAAACAGCTCTCCTACGTATTACTGACACTATATTATCTACCTTAAATAGCAACACGTGTTGTCAGCTAATCCTACTTGATCTATCATCTGCTTTTGATACCCTGGACCATAACATATTAATCTCGCGACTTACTTTAATGGGTATATCTGGCTTAGCATTAAAATGGTTTACTTCATATCTCACTAACAGGAATATCTCTATTATGATTGACAAATCTTACTCGCCTCTTTCTCCTCTTAACCACGGTATTCCCCAAGGATCTGTTCTAGGTCCATCCCTCTTTTCTATTTATATCCGCCCTATTGCTGATCTAATTAAGAAATTTCCAAATATCCACTACCATATTTTTGCTGATGATATCCAACTGTTTACCTTTTTCCCTATAAATTCTCATAATACCATTAACTCTGAATTAATCGAGTGTGCTAACTCCATAAGATTATGGCTCCTCTCCAATAAACTACTAATTAATTCCTCTAAGACTACTGTACTTAACATATCTACTTCTGAAACTTCCTTTCCAAACTTTACTCTAAATAACATGATTATTTCTCCTTCTCATTCCTCCAAAAACCTAGGATTAGTATTTGATGACAAATTATCATTTAAGAATCACATATCATCCATTACAAAATCATCCAACTTTCATCTCTTCAGAATTAAAAAAATACGGACATCACTTTCCAGAAACCTTACTAAAACTCTAATTAATGCTCTTGTACTTTCACGTATTGACTACTGTTCTTCCCTACTGAATTTACTTCCTGCTAAAGCTACTGCTCCACTTAATCGGATTATCCGTTCCTCAATACGTACTACTTACTGTTTAACTCGACTGGATCACTCTACTACAACATCTCATCAATCATCTCGTATGTGGCTACCCTTCTCCCTCAGGTGTAAATTACGTATACTATCTATAATCCATAAATCAATATATTCTTTTACCCCTAGCTATATCTCTGATCTAATTAAAAAACGTACTATATTATCTTCTCTTCGTTACCAAAATGCTCCTCTACTTATCTCCCAGAACTCTAGTAAAACTTCCCTAAATTCTAGAGCTTTTAAAAATTCCGGTCCAACCCTATGGAATTCCCTCCCTCCTACCATTCGTTCTATTAGATCCCACAAAAGATTTATAAATCTTACTTCTTCTTTTCTCTCTACCCATAATCATTAAATCATCCAACTTATTATTTGTATCCGTGTTATATTAAATTTATATTATTAAATCGTTATTGTATTATTATTATCTTATTATTATATAACACTATACTATATCAATGCAGTCTGTAGTATATACAACTACACCATATCAATGCAGACTGTAGTATATAATAGTCCTTTATATTGTTTATTATTGTTTTTCCGTTGTATATTGAATGTATATTATTATCAAATTATTATCTTATTACTATTATTTTATTATTTTCTTCCCGCACGAGCGAAGGGGTCTACATGACCCTATTTTAGTGCTAATAAACTCAATATCATCATCATCATATATATATATATATATATATGGCTTGTATGTGTTTGGTATATATTATTTGTAATTATATAATAATATATAATTGGTAGAGACAAATATATGGTTGACAATTTTGTGAAGAGTAATTTCAATATAAAATACACTTAATATATATATGTATATACTAAATTTAGTATAACAAATAATTGTTTTTAATATTTGAAATCTATATCTATAACAATAATAATGTATCGTTAAGTATCAATACAATTTTGAATTGTTGTCAATTCGATACATTATTTAATCAATTAAGTACTAATAAATATTATAAATGTCTACCAATCTAGTGAATATTTCTTATATTAAATATTTAACATACTATTTGATATAGAATATTTTAATTAAACTAATCACTTCATCTTTACATTTTTTAATAATAAAACTTACATTTACTTTTTATATTTATCCAAGAAAATCTATTATAAGATAAGTAAACTACAGTTTCATTTAACACAACTTTATACACAAGTATTAATATATTGTCTCTTCATTAGTATAATTATAGCTTAAATTGTATATTTTCAATAATATATATTTATAAATTGTATTAATTATAAATAGTTAGATACTACTCACTGATTTGTTCTAGTTTTGTTTATTTATATTTTTATTGATTTCATTGTTTATATTTACTATATCATATGTATTTCTTTATTATGAATATATTAATATATAATACTATATTATTTCTTAAATTTATTTATATATATATATATATATATTAGTATACAAATTATATTTAAAAGATTTTAATATTGTTAATTATTGATTATTAGAATTTACCAGATTTCTAATGAAAAATTATTTAAATTAATTCAAGATTTATCAAACAAACTTGATAAATTGAATGATAACGTTTATTATCAGATACAATAATTTTAAATTTAACAAAGGAAAATATTATTTTTAAAGAAACAATTAATAATAGTCAAATATACAATAATAATAGTATTAATATCGATCAAATAATACACTTAATAGAGAGAAAAATAAATATATATCTAATAATATAATATTTACAAATACAAATATAGATTCTAATTTAAAACTGATTATAATAATATAAATAATTCTACAGATTTTATAAACACAACATTAGATACAAAGATATCATATAATAATATTTAAATAAAAATAAATTACATCATAATAATGATACAGAATCAGAAATAGTTGTGAATCTGATGATATAAATGTGTACCAAATATATAATTCAGATAAATATTTAGATACTAGATTAAAAATATTTAAAAATAAAAATAAACTATTTGATACTAAATTATATATAAACTAGCAATTATCTTTCAATCAAATACAATTTTTATAAAATAAGACAATTAAGAAAATCAGGAATAATAAATAAAACTTGGATATATAAAGATATTTTATATATAAATACATATGATTTAAAATTAATAATCGCAATTAAAAATATTAATAAATGTGATGCATATATGAATTAAATTAAAATATAATCAGTACTTTTTTTTCTTTATCGTATTGCATTTATACTTTATATTTACTTTATCAAATTTATATTCGGAAAATCAATTAATATTTCAAATGTATTGCATTTGCATATACAAGTATTAAACATTTATATAGTTTTTGTAGTTTTATTTATTTGTCATTCAATTCAGGTGTATTATGTATTCACAGTCTTATTCAGTATTATATTTTTGTTAACATTATATAACTACAATTAATTATTCTCATAATTCTTGTAAATATATTTGTTATATATATCTTTATTTATTTTTTATTTATATACTTTCTTTTATATCATATTATTCAATTTTAACTTTTTAATATCGTACTTTCTGAAATTGAATGAAATATATCTTCTTTAATACGGTAAACTTCTTTGATACGTTAAAATAATGATTTCGATATAGTTTAAATTACCATTTCAAATAAATATTATGACAATATATCAATTGATATAATTATTGAAAAATAAAAAAATTATTATTTTCAGTAACATATATTTACCTACTTACTTTAAAAAATATAGCTCACTCTACAATTATTTCTGAATACATAATTTTGAGAAACATGTTATTAATGATACAAATTATTATCTTTGGATACTTTAAAATTAATCTAGTACATATACAATGTATATAATACATACAAGTAGAGTGACAAATACATTTTTTGATATAATGAATTTATTAAATTGTACCCATCTAATTAATCGTCTAACTAGAATCGAAATTAATATAACTAGACGTAATTCTTCAAATTTATTTTAATATATTTACAAATTGTAATCATAATATGAATAGATTTCCAGGAATAATTATTTCAGATATATCAAACCATTTTCCAATTATTTTATATTACAATTTTTTTACAAACTTCAATATATATATCCTAAAATTAAACAAAATCAAATTAATGATAAAACCATGTTTAATCTATTTGAAATTAAAAAAAAAACTTTGAATTCATAAAAACTAATGATACAGAAAAATCGTGAAATTTGTATACTTTTAAAAACGTCACACAAAATTAAATTCATTGAATGTATTACCAGTGATCTCAAAAAGGCTTGTTGGAAAAAACAGTTATTATTTAAATAATATAACATTTCTAAATCTGAAAATTACTTATTTATTTACAAAATCTATAAGAATAATACAACATATTTAATTTGTGAAGCTAAGAAAAAGTATTATTCAAATATGTTAACAAATTGCTCTGATACAAATGATATATGTAGTATATTCAATAATTTACTTAATGTAATATTCAAAAAACTTCATTATAATTTTAATGTAAATAATGTGAATTTTATTGATTCTAAACAAATTTCTAATGAATTTAATTCCTTTTTTTTAGAAAAATTGATACTAATTTAGATAATAATATAAAAAATTGTAATACTGATGAATTTATGTTTACCTGAACATAATAATCATAGTTTATTTTTTATTTCAGGTGAAATTATTAAAGTTTAAATGATTTCAATCAAAAAAAAATCAAGATATCATTATACTTAACTGTATTTTTCCAGTATATGGTTATTTCTTTGACTTTCTTATTAAACTTTGTACCTGATTTCCTAAAAATATATAATATTATCTCATTACATAAAACTAGTGATGATAATATTTTAATAATTATCGTCCAATTTATAATACCGTCCAATTTTCTAAGATTTTAGAAACGGTATTGTATTATCGCTTTTATAGTTTTTTTATCATATTATAATATATTATTTCCTTCTCTATTTGGTTTTAGAAAAAGATACAGTACACCACATGAAATATGTAACCTTCAGTTACAAAAAATCAGTTACAAATATTTGATACAGTTAATCACATAATATTACTCTATAAATGTTATGTTTGGAACTTTCTATACACGTCTGATATCTAGTTCACCGCTAATTATTACATAATCTGTTTACCGTCTGGATAATTAGGGCGACGCACGCACTGCGTGTGATTACACTTGCATCCCGAATTAGCCATTACAATATTTTCACTTCGGTCATAACCATTATAATCACCACTAGCCTTCGGGTTCATGTCTCCATACCACGCAAGTCTCATGTGTTCATTTAGTAATACAGCTTATATACAAAACCAAATCAATATCTTCACAATATAACAATACATTACAAAATATTGGAGTACGAGATATTGCACTTAAGTGTATATTGAGGTATTTAACACATATATATCAATAGTGTACATATAATGATGTAATTTCAGACACACTAAATGTCACAATGGGTGTACCTCAATGTACAATCCTTGGACATATTTCATTTGTAATTTATCTATATAATATTAAAAAATCATCTTCAATATGTAATTTTACAATATTCGAAGATGATACAACTTTATATTTAAAAAATTAATCTGCAGAAATACTCAATTATGATCATCAAACTGAATTAAAAAATATTAATAACTGGTGAATCTATAAGAGATTATCAATAAACTTAAATACAACTTGTTATATATGTTAATAAATTAAAGAAATATTAATTTAAATAACATAAATATTTTAAGAGGTAAATTTTATAAATTTGTAGGTGTAATTATAGATGATAAATTGAACTGGAATATACATTTCTTGCATTTAAAATCAAAACTAAGAAAATGAAATGGATTATTAACATTGTTTCCAAATTTATTAATAAAAAATCATCATTTCATATATATAATTCCATATTTTTGAATCATATAAAGTATTTTAAATTTGTTTATGAAAATACTTATACATATGATATATCATGCATAGATATTCTTCAAAAACTAATGATAAGAATTATATGAAAGAAACATTCTGTCATATTTGAGGACTATTTATTAGAAATTCTTTATTAAAACTAAATTAAATTACATGCGAATTCATGTTTAAAGTCTTCATTAATCGTAATCCTTTTATAATGTATAATACATTTTCTTTAATGTTAATATCTCACAACATTAGTGGTACATTATTTATCTATTTTTAATTTTTTTAAAAAACTGTTTAGATGAAATTTAACATATGTTGGACCAACTTTGAGTAAACTTGATAATATTTTTTTAAATATTTCAATTTATTAATTGTCTAGGAAACATATTTATACATACGTTTTATCTTCATCCCAGTATACTTATAATCTATATTTTATTTATTTTTATGTTAAATAAATTATCTTGAATATTCTCTAGTATGGTATTTTATTACTAAGATTGGCTTTTTATTATTATTTTAATTTATTGAAATTAAAAAAAAATTAAAACAAAAATTGAATACCATTTCGTACTTAATTATTATATTTTACTGACATTAGTAATATTATTATACTGAACTTTTGCATTTTATATTTGAATTTAATTTCTTGTTTTCGTTCTTTTTACTTATTGACGTTTAGGTAAAAATATAAAATAAATTAAATACCATTTGTTATTTGTTATTATAATTTTTTATTTTCCTCTATTTTATTTTCCTTTCTGACAAATAATATTATTTTGACTTTATTATTAATAACATAAACATATTTTAATGAATCTATTTCTTTTATATTTGAATATATTTTATTGTTGTAATTATTTTATTGACATTTATATAAAAATTAACTTTTAGTTAACAAAAATGTATTCTTACATTATAAATTGTTCACTATGTTATGTGTAATTACAAACAATTATTTATTGAAATAAATATATGAAAAAAAAAGTAATAATAAAAAAAATAAATAAATAAAAAATTGTATATAAAGTTTTTTTTCCATCTTTTTAAATATATTTATTTTCTGTTTCATTATCTATAAATTCATTTAAACTATTTTATCTAGTTTTATTTAGTCATTTTTTATTTATACATACTTAAATGATGATTAAATAATGTATTTGTAAGTTCAAACAATGTATATTATTGTCATTGTATTATAAACAGGAAGTCAAATGAGATTTTATTATCTTTTATTAATATAGTTTATTTGGACTTTGTTTACAATTAAGGTTAATTATCTCGATAAGCTTTAGCTTCTACAAAAATATAAAAGGGCATAAACTAAATTATGATAATAATAATAATAATATATTATGAATATATATATAATTATTTTAAATATATATATATATATATATATATAATATCGAGATATTGTATATTGATTATATACATATATTGATTTAGTTAAGGCTTTTGTCAAAGTATCACATTCTAAACTTTTGCATAAATTATCTTATTATGGCATTAGTAATAATCTTTATAGATGGTTAAAATCTTATTTAGTCGATAGAAAACAACGTGTTAAAATTAATGATAGTTTCCCTAACTACTCGCCAGTTATATTTGGTGTTCCTCAAGAGTCCGTTATAGGTCCAATGTTATTCTTAATTTATATTAATGATTTACGAAATATTATTAAACCACCCATATATGCATCTATCTTTGCAGATGATGCTAAGCTTTTATATTCTTTTAAGCCCACATAATGTTGTTTACCTTTACAATGTACTCTTGATGAACTTAGTGATTGGATGAAGAGATGGGAACTAGACATTGCCCCTACTAAATGTGTTGTCATGCGAAATGGCAATAAAAACCCTGTTCATTCATATTTCATTAATGATTTTGAATTGCCTATACACACCTCATTCAAGGATTTAGGCATAACATTTAATGACAATATGAGTGGTAATACTCATATTAATACTATATGTACTAAAGCATACTTAATTATTAATAGATTATTTAGATGTTTCATCACCAATGATTATATATACTTACTAAAAGCCTATTTATCATACGTTCGCCCTATTGTGGAATCGGATTCATCTATTTGGAATCCAGACAATTTCATATGCAATTCTAACAATATAGAAACTATTCAAATCTATTTCATTAAAATACTTTTTTATAGATGTAAGTTACTAAACGGTCTTATGATGATAGAATTATTTTTCTCAATATTAAAACATTATTTCATCGCAGGTTATTAGCTGATCTTACCCTGACATATAAGATACTGAACGGACTTGTCGATGTGGATACAACTGATATCTTTTATCTATATAGCAACAATTGCAGAGGGCCTAAAGTGAAGATACGAAAGAAAAAATGTAGAACAAACGCCCATCTGAATTATTTTGGAAATAGAGTTTGCTCTTCCTGGAACGCGTTACCCTTTACAATTACATCTTGCAAAACCGTAACACTTTTCCGTGAAAAATTAATACACACCAAATGCATCAATCATGTTATTGTTATTCCGTATTAATTGTACCAATATATAGTATTTGATATTATGCTTGCTGTCATCAGTTTACGGTAGCTTAATGCCAGGAGACGTCAACCAAATTACATACTAAGGACTCATCCACCTTTGGGAATTGATCCATCCCATATGGGCCTTACCAACAAAAAACCTTCGGTTTTTTTACCTCTCCTGTTTGATAACTTGCAATGTCGGATACTATATATTGCTTCAACGGTTCGTATAATCCAATGTTTTATTTTTATTTTACTTCTCCACTTCTCCATTTTATTTCTTGTTTTTTTTGTATCGTGTCGTTTTTCTTACTATTATCACATTTATATATTTTGTTTATATATGTTATATAATTATATGTTTATATATAATTATAACTTTCTTTATATATAACCAGTAATACAATACACTTTTGATCTATCTATCTATCTATCTATATAATTACACTTACAAATTATATGTTTAATGAGGACTAAATGGTGTTTAAAATATGTATAATATATTAAATATAGAATAAATATGTTTATGTATTTGGTAAACCAATTTCTAGTACTTTGTCACTGACATACATTATTTTAATGAACATATATATATATATATATATATATATATTCAATATTGATTTAAAATATAATGTAATAACATCTTTTTGTAGGAAATAGGTATTGATAATAACAGTGAAAATAACATTATATGTTGATGGAAGTTACAAATGATGTATAATAACTATAATAAACGTCAATATATAATATAAACAAAATATTATTTAAAACTATATTAAATAAATATGTTCTTATATTTATTATATCATAATTAATCGTTAATAATAATTCATAATATTTATATTAGTGTATACAGTGATTTATAAGTAGAATGGTGTATAGTAATATATTTATGACATAATTTTATCAAACGCCATTGTACATGTTTAATATGTCACTCCACCCAACGAGTTGGAAACATAGGTATTTAATTATATCATAGATAATAATATATTAATATATTTTGCAAATAGAAACTAGAAACAATTAATTAACAAATATATTAATATAATGTAGAAGTTTGTGCGCTATTAATTTAGTAATCATTTAATATGCCTATTACTTGTTATAATAAATTATATTTTTTAATTATAATTAATTATAATTCAACAATATAAATTTTAGTAATATTATTATTATATATCAAGTTTTTTATTACGTATGAATATCAAAAGAATTTAATAATTTAATAATATTATTATTATTTAGAAGTATTTACATTATTAATTTAGTAATCATTTAATATATATATTTCTTGTTCAAATGAATTCTATTTTTCATAATATCAAATATACTAATCAATAACTTTTATATTATTTATTCATAAAATAACAAAATGCATTCAAAACATATTCGTAACAAAATACATTAAATCAATAATAATATTATATATTAGATTTTAATACATATTTAAATATAAAATTATATATATATATATATAATTATGTAATAAATATGGATTGGAGATTGGTTAACATATTTAAGTTTCGTAAAAACACTTTAGTTATCTACGAAATACGATTAAAGGGTCTAGTAATTGAAACCCTTCACCTATTGATATTTTATAAAGTAAATGGTTTTGAATTATATTATGTGTAACAGTGTAGTTGCAATTTCATATTATCATTTTTATTCTAATGAAATAATAAAATATCAATAATTATAAAATAATAAATTCATCGCACTTTAATAAAAATGTTAAATCAAATACAAGTATATAATTAAATACAGATATAACCTGAAAGAACATAAAATATAAGTGAATATAAAATAATAAAAATGTTAAAAATAGAAATAGGATATTATGGGAGAAACGTTTAAGTGGAATATGCGATATACTGGAATGAGGACAAATCTGCTAATGATGGGAAAAGGAAAAGCATTCGAAGAATTAAGGGAATTAGCCAGGGAATGGTAATCGGTTAATCGTAGAGATATAGATAACGCATAATGTTACAGGATACAGAGTAGTAGGATGATGGAAAATAATGGCAATAATTCGAAATCGAATTATTAGAAAGGATGCTGATAAGTGATGTTAAGTGAGGTAATAGGTCAAAGTAATAATTGGTGTAGAAAAAGAGAGAGGATATTAACGATTACATAATATAGGTGACAGGGAATAGGTCATATTACGAGGGAATGCATAGTTCCTTAAAACCTTTAGCAGCTTCAATATACTGGGTTGAATCATGGTACGAGAATAATCCTGTAGGAGTCAACAAGAGTAAGTATAGAGGATCATAATGTAAAATGTTTAATCGATTCAGGTGGTTCAGTGTTTATTATTACGATAAGTGAAGCTAGACGAATATGAATTGAGATATTAAAGAAAGCTGAGTGATTAAATATAACGTGTAAATCAGGAAGTAATTGAATACTTAGAGTATTTTGAAACCGATATTAGGATATTTGGGAGATTAGTTAAAGAAGTTGGTTTTCTAGTATCAACGAACACTATATTGAAAGTGGTAGGAATGAATATCTTAAATAAATTGCCTGAGTATAGAAGTGATAAAATGACATTTAGAAAAAATATACAGGACATAAAAAATATTGAAATATAATATTAAATAAGGAATACTATTTTGAATTCCCTCTACTACTACTACTACTACTACTACTACTACTACTACTACTACTACTACTACTACTACTACTACTACTACTACTACTACTACTACTACTACTACTACTACTACTACTACTACTACTACTACTACTACTACTACTACTACTACTACTACTACTACTACTACTACTACTACTACTACTACTACTACTACTACTACTACTACTACTACTACTACTACTACTACTACTACTACTACTACTACTACTACTACTACTACTACTACTACTACTACTACTACTACTACTACTACTACTACTACTACTACTACTACTACTACTACTACTACTACTACTACTACTACTACTACTACTACTACTACTACTACTACTACTACTACTACTACTACTACTACTACTACTACTATTACTACTACTACTACTACTACTACTACTACTACTACTACTACTACTACTACTACTACTACTACTACTACTACTACTACTACTACTAATACTACTACTACTACTACTACTACTACTACTACTACTACTACTACTATCCCGCAATCTAGTTATCATTTGCTGGAACGAATCAGAGAACACGAAAATATCATCTAGATATAAAATTAAGTATTTTAAATTTTCTTCGCCTACACAAGACTGCATTAGTCGCGCGAAAGTTGCTGGGGTATTTAATAGTCCCATGGGAATTCGAGTGTACTCATACAATCCATGCGACCCTGCATTAAAATCCGTTTAGTGGCGGTCTTTTTCAATCAGGGCACATTGCAAAAAATCGTGTACCAGATCTAATGAACTGAATAAGCGTACGCCGCGTAAAGCTTCCATCAACTCGTGGTAATGGGAATGAATCTCTCATCATTTTTAGGTGCAGGCCCCTAAAGTCTCAACATACTCTCAGAGTGCCTAATTTATTTCGAACTAATATCAAGTTTACTTCATTCCATTAGTTTACGGAAATCTGTCTCCATATCTGTCTCGAATACGGTCTCTTTACCGGATGGGTATCAACCAAATGTATACGATGTAGAATTGTATCGCAGTACCCAACATCGTGCTCGCTTTAGCTGAATACATCAAAAAACTCGCCGTTTACGTTTATTTTAAAATATCTTACGTGATATCTTAAAATAACATATATGAAATATTAACTAATTAGATTCGAATTCCTAATATATTGTATAACGATTATAATAACAAATATTTCAATTTTCTAATTAATTAAATGTAAATTTTCTTTCTAAAGAATTTGTTTTCGAATTATTATTTTTTCTTATTTTATGAAATTTTATTTCTAAAGAATTTGTTTCCAAATTTAGTTAAATTATTAAATTTTAAGACTTCGAATAAATTTAAAAGTTTCATAAAAAGATTACGTTTTTTTTATACAACTATAACTAGCTTGTCGATATACGAAATAAATATATTAATTCGTGGATTTACTTGTATCAACATGGTAAATGTACGGCGTACACTATAGCTTCTATTTAAACTACACATAATTCATATATATACCCCATGCTTTTTTGTTATTGTTATTGAGTATATCATGAGAAAGCTGTAACAGGAAGGGAAGAAAAGCTTGGTTTCCAACTAAGGAAAAGACAAAGCAGTGGGTACTACCCATAATAATCACAGATATGTACTTTGCGGATGATATAGCTTTAGTTAGTGATGGTATCAAGGAACCAAAGGAGATGTTAAGAATAGTAGATCTATCAGCAAAATGTATAGGACTAAGCATGAATACAGGCAAGACAAAGTATATTTCATACAACAACAACCAACAATTTGATATCAAGACTATCGATGGAAAAGACATGAAAAGAGTTGAAGATTTCAAATATATCGGGATATTGGTAAATAGCAGCGAAAAATATGTCAAAATCAGAAAATGGCAAGCTTGAAGACCTGCCACCAGATGAGAAAGATCTGGTATTCAAAACTAGGTATGAATTTCAAAATGAAGCTAATGATTGCAACTGTTGAATCCGTTTTGTTATGCGGCTGTGAAAAATGGACCTTAACAAACTCACTACTTAAAAAGCTGGATGGAACATATACTAACATTCTGAGAATGATTTTAAATATCCAGTAATAAATATAATTAAGAATGAAATAATTTATGAATAACTAGAAAGATTATCGAATACGATCAGATGAAGAAGATTAAAGTTTGCCGGCCATTGCCTACGAAGAGATAACGAGGTAGTTTTGGATCTGGTTCGGTGGCAGTCAACCCATGATACTAGAAGGCGAGGAAGACCACCTGATTCATATATAAAGACTCTAGAACGTGATGCCGATTTACGAGAAATGAATAGTGATGTTTTCAAGTCTATAACTGTCCGGGAATCAATAAAAATAATCCAGATATAAGCATAAGAAAAGAAAGCAATAAATAAATATTATTATTATTATATCAGTGATCTCATGCGCAATGATAACATATATCCATATATATTATTATAAAATTATAAATAAATTATAAAATAGTTATATATTTATATATATATATATATATATATATATCGCGTCCGAAATCACCATACAAAAACACACAGTGTGACATTCCTTTGCTCAAGATGTATGGTTACCTAACAAATTAAAAGGCAGAGAAAGCTCTTGAATATTCTGATCTATCTTATTTCATATACGTATGCATATATAATATTAATAATAATATCAGATTGGCAATAGACTGGATTTAAGAAAAAGCATGACTTCTTGAGTATTTAACCCACTGATATATATATAACATGTCCCCATATAGAAATATATATTATCGATTTAAAAAATGTATATATATGTAGAACATAATATGTATCTCATTTAAATATATATATATATATATATATATATATATTATTTCTAACAATACACAACGTAATGATAATATATGCGTGCAATCAAATAGAAATGTTAAGCGTAAACAAAGGTGTTTATTATTTGCTAAAACGTAACAAATGTATTCTAAAAAGAGATCCAGGCTCGCTAAATTTATTTTCGACGGCGAAGATATTAAAAAGAAATTAATGAAATGCCAATCGATTTACAATTTAAATATTGGAGTGAGTTAATAAGTAAGCCATCTATTACATTCAACCACTCATTTGTTAATAATAGTAATGCATATATACATCCAATTACGATAAACGAAGTAAAGTCATGTTACAGTACATTACACGACGGCGCCCCGGGAATAGATGGTCTTAAAAAATATGATTTAACTAAAATTGGTCTATATAATACGTTCGTCAGACGTTGGTGTCGACTACCTTCAGATACTTCACTCGGTGTATTCTACGCACCTAGCTTTATTCTACGGGATAGCTATCACTCGTCTTTTTCTGGCAATACCGGTGCTGCGCTAAAAAGAATGTCATCCATTAAAAGGAATGATGTCTATTATTCAAACTCTTCCCGATAGCGTTATTATAAAATGGTCTACACCTCGATTATACGATTAATACACTTTATTGATAACACCTCCATAAATAAATATCATTCAATATATTTATTTAATTCTGTCGATGGCAAGGGTTTATAATTAGGAACGCATAGTCCTTTTATTAATAATTGATAACTTCTCCTATAAAGATGTTTTCTGGTCGAGATTTTGTAGATATGGTAAAGCTAAAGCACGGTCTACTGTATACACATTACAGATGTAAACTTATGTTTTCAAGTTTAAATACAAACCTATTAAGGCGAGGGTATAATTATAAATATGACTGTCTAAATCATATTATGCAGACCTGTAGTTTTAATTATAATAACATTATTCACAGGCATAATTATGTTAACGCTCTTTTAATCACTTTACTTAATAAGTACAAGTTTACAACTATACTGGAACCACACATACGAATACAACTTGGCTTACTAAAACCTGACTTACTGGCTTACCGAAATGACATTGTTTATATTATAGATACGCAAATGTCAACTGATACAATAGATACCGATACTAATTACCGACACAAAACTGACTACTATAACAAACCTGAAATACTCTCCTACGCAAAATAACTTACTGGTGCAAAGCAGGTTAAACTAAGTGCCTCTTGTTGGAACTGGCGTGGTATACCCTCATCCCTAACTTCTAAAGACCTATATTCGTTAGGCCTGAGGAAGCATGATATTACATGCTACTCACCAAAGCAACCAAACGCGTTGCGCGTCAACGTAAAATATATAACAACGTTCCACCAGTGTATATATTATGGGTCAAATAAACACTTTGGTTATAATTATTTTATTTATGCAATATATGTTCCAATTTTGTATATTTTATAGGTCAAATAAACACTTTGGATATCATTAATTTATGTATTCAATATATATTCAAATTTGTATATTAATATTTACAATTGTATAAGTCAAATAAATACATTGGATATTACAACAGCGATATCTATTGTGAAATATTATATTTTATAAAATATATCTCTTATCAATAAGAATTATTATTAATAGAATTATATATCAATATAATTGTATAATATATACATACGCACACATATACACACATACACAAACACATATATATATATATATATATATATATATACCATCTATTAGTGTTAATTTATACACTTATTTCTGTTTAATATTCTGTGATTTATTTCAAATCCCACATTAAAGTACTAATGCACTAATGAACTAATTAGTTCATTAGTTTGTAAATATACATTATTATAATGGAATATGTATATAAGATATAATTAGGTAAAATAACTATAAATACTATGATTAATACGCAATAAATATTAGATATTTTCTAGTTTTTCTACTACATATCTATAAATAGAGGTTCATAGCATTCCACGAATGTATTATATCATGCATGTCGTAAATACTGTATGAAATGAATCATTGCGAAAAGTCACGCTAATTGCGTCACCAACCACACCCAGTGCGCAGGTAAGTGTCTTCATCGATATAAAGAAAGTTACTTTATATCGATGAGTGTGTTATTGTGGAAATTGTGTTTAGCGCGAAAATTGATATTAACGGTATTGATTAATTACTTCATTATTTGCTAATTCTTCCTTTGTATTAAACTTCCTATATTGACAATTTATCAATATTTATATTGTTTATTACAAGTTGATTTAATAAGCTAATAAAAAATAGTATTGTTAAATATAAAAATATAACATATATAATTGATAGGTGTTATACTTTATCATAGAGCTAGAGAAAAGCTCTCTAGCTCTATATCCTTTATGCATAATTATATATTAATAGTATGGGATGTAAAACGCAGTTGTAATCCAGTTGTAATTTTATAATATTTATTTGTATATAATATATTTAATTTTATAGTTTGATACTATATATAT
Source organism: Osedax fenrisi (assembly GCA_964019155.1). NCBI lineage: Eukaryota > Metazoa > Annelida > Polychaeta > Sabellida > Siboglinidae > Osedax > Osedax fenrisi. The sequence goes on along the minus strand of OZ025245.1, from coordinate 20,997,415 downwards.
ATATATATATATATATATATAATATATATTATATTTTATAATTTATATATTATAATCAATAATTTATATTAAATATTCAAAATAATAATTTATTTATAGTACAAATTTAGTTTTAAATATTGTTATTAATATGTTGTTGCTCAGTTGTAATTGTATAACAATGCATAACCTTGCATACATATACCAGTAGTAATTTAAATACATTCAAAATGAATGTGTTTACTGCAGTAATATTATTTATTTATTAATTTATTTATAAATATATTTAATAAGTAGTAATATATCCTGTTATAATATACATATACCATTAGTATTACATGTATATTATAAATAGGCATTCAAGTCGTATATATAATTAGTAATTAAACTTAATATTTTAATATAAGGCATTTTTACTCAATTTTGTAAAACTATTTACAAAAATATATTAAAACATAATATTTTAACATAAGGCATTTTTTTAGAAATTTATGAAATAATCATATTAATATTATACTATATTATACCATATTATACTATATATTATATATAATATCAAAGTGTCAAATTATGTTTAACATGTGTAAATATGTATTATGCATTATTATAAAATTACAACTGGTGTACAACTAGGCAAATACAAATTAATAACAATCTTTAACCTATAATTTTACAATAAATACATTATTATTTTGATCATTTAATATAACTTATTTATTATAATTTATAATATATATTATATATATATAGTATACAAATATTAAATTAAGTATATTATATACAAATAAATATTATAATATGTATACATATATAATATAAACATTATATAGGATATATATAAGTTATAATTATAATATCTATAGATAACATACAACTAATAATAATATTATTATATTAATGTTATATTAATGTTATATTAATGTATATATGTATATATATATATACATTAGTGCTGTAAAATTAGTAATTATTAATTATATAGTATTTTAATAATTATTAATTATTCAATTCTAATTTACTAATTAATAATTATTTATCAATACTTATTATTAATTATATATTATTTAAATAATTATATATCAATACTTATTATTAATTAACAATTAATATTATTAATAATTATTAATTATATATTATTTTAATAATTATTCAATTCTAATTTACTGATTAATAATTATTTATCAATACTTATTATTAACTAATAACACTTAATTATATATTTGCGATTATATACATGTGTAAATATGTATTATGCATTGTTATAAAATTACAACTGGTTTATAACTAGGCAAACACAACTTAATAACAATCTTTAAAACCTAGAATTTTACAATAAATACTTTATTATTTTGATCATTTAATATCAATTATTTATTATAATATATAATATATTATATATATAGTATACAAATATTAAATTAAGTATATTATATACAAATAAATATTATAATATGTATACATATATAATATAAACATTATTGAGAATATGTGTATAAGTTATAATTATAATATCTATAGATAACATTCAACTATTATTAATATGATTATATATATATATATATTAGTGCTGTAAAATTATTAATTATTCAATTCTAATTTACTAATTAATAATTATTTATCAATACTTATTATTAATTATATATTATTTTAATAATTATATATCAATACTTATTATTAATTAACAATTAATTATATATTAATAATTAATAATTATATATTATTTTAATAATTATTCAATTTTAATTTACTAATTAATAATTATTTATCAATACTTATTATTAACTAATACAAATAAATTATATATTAATAATTATTAATTAATAATTATTTATAAATACTTATTATTAATTAATAACAATTAATTTTATATTATAAATTATTAATTATATATTATTTTAATAATTATTCAATTATTATTTACTGATTATTAATTCTTTATCAATACTTATTATTAATTAATAACAATTAATTATATATTAATAATTATTAATTATATATTATTTTAATAATTATTCAATTTTAATTTACTAATTAATAATTATTTATTAATACTTATTATTAACTAATAACAATTAATTGTATATTATTAATTATTAATTATATATTATTTTAATAATTATTCAATTATAATTTACTAATTAATAATTATTTATCAATACTTATTATTAATTAATAACACTTAATTATATATTAATAATTATTAATTATATATTATCTTAATAATTATTTATCAATAATAATTTTTTAGTAATAATAATTAATTGTATATTAGTAATTATTATTTATATATTATTCTATTATATTATTCTATTAATAATTATTACGCGCTATAGCGTTATAACTTATAAGTTAGGTGAATATTCTATATTTAACTATGACTCAGTGAAACATGAATAATGATCATAAGATAATTTACTATGCACAAAGTTATCTAGGTCAGCAAGGGATTATAATTATACAATGTTTGCTTGATTACTATTCATTTATATGTACATATAAAAACATGTGTACAGTGTACGATGTACATACACATATATGCGTGTAACCATATATGGTATATTAAATATATAATATACAAATAAATAGTATACTATGTATACTATTATTCAATTATAATTATTAAGTAATACTAATTAATTGTATATTATTAATTATTATTTATATATTATTCTAATAATTATTAATTAATAGTGTATTTTAAATTTTACATCATTAATATACATATATATATATATACACGATTTATTTAGTATCACTATATACCAGTATACCGCACCTTAATTATTATAAATAAAATATATTTTAAAACTTTGACAAATGTTTAACAATATTCTTTAAGGGCATCCGTTATCGTCATCCCACATCGTTATCGCCCTAGACGTCCTCCGTATGCTATCCGGAATCGCCTCCGGTATCGTCTTCGTGAATGCCATGTATCTAAACTTGTTGGCCAGCTTCTAGTCCGACAAAGTGAATAGTCAAGATGCATAAGTTAGAAGTTAGTATACACATATAAATATTATAGTGTCATGATAATTGATTTATTAATATACAATTTATAATTTCAGGATAATTAAGATCATCAGTAGTTTTCTTCCTGCTTGGCTAGATGAATATCTTCATGAATATGTTCAAGATCATATCCGTTACCGCCCTAGACGTCCTCCGTATGCTATCCGGGATCGCCTCCGGTATCGTCTTCGTGAATATCATGTATCTAAACTAGTTGGCCAACTTCTAGTCCGACAAATTGAATAGTCAAGATACAGCAGTTAGTATTTAATGTATCTCCATACATATAAATATATATATATATATATATATATATATATATACTTATATAACTATACATAGTACGTGCAATGTATACATCGTGCATGTATGTGTGTGTAATTATGTAAAATCTATATATAAACTAGTACCGGCCTTTGTCTAATTTTAATCCCCTAATGACCTAGATTAATATACACTATGATGAAATATAGTACACATGTTAAATATTGTTATGTTGATATAATTACATTCGTATATATTTAGTAATAGGGTGTACATGATATACTTAAGTGTATACATTTGCCTTGCCATTACCAATGATGCCCTCATCTTCACCCATGATTCCTGTAATAGTCACACATCTATCTAAAACTACCATTAGTTCAACATACACCTATATTCAGTTGTAAATTACCTCCTACACACGATTTTCATTTATATAGTATGCCGCCCGGCGGCGCCCGTCATGTATAATCATATATACATATATATATATATATATATATATATATATATATATATATATATATATATATATCATGTTGCTATCCGTAATTGACCAGTCCGTACAGATTAGCATAATGGAACGTTCCATATCTAGCTAACGAACTAGATATCCGATGTCCCATTATGTAACATGTTTACTGCTTTAGGAATCAGGTTGACGCACGGCGTCGCACGCACCGCGTGTGTGTCTAGGGAACGCATACATCCCTGATTGGCTAAGGGATAAATGTACCTTGCACCTGTTTGCACTTGTATGGTCCATCTAGTATATTATTCATTATATACAACTAGTTACAGTATACACATATACATGTGATTGTGTCATAATAATTGATTTATATTAATATACAATTTATAATTTCAGAATAAACAAGATGATCTTCCTGCTTGGCTATGGTGAAATCTCCATGAATATGTTAAAGATCATATCTAGGATCCGGTATCGTATTCGTGAATTTCGTATATATATATATATATATATATTTGGAATTATACACTGTGATATTTAATGAACAGAAACCTCTATATTCGCATACTATATACTGTATATGTATATTATAATCATATATTATCATATATGTATACATACTTGTATTATTATCATTATAAATATACCCTTGCATTCCCAGTTTATTATTATATATATTATTCACTTGTTATATCATATCCGTATTTTGTGTAATGTTCCTGTAATAAATGAATGAATTGTTTTACGTTTCTTTTTTACTGTGTATTGGTAAAAATATACGTTCCACTAGGTGTTTATTTATGGGTAAAAATATACGTTCCACTAGGTGTTTATTAAGGGTAAAAATATACGTTCCACTATTTATTTTTTGTATGTAAAAGGAAACCGTTTATCTGCTCACAAACTACCTATGATTCGACCACCTACTGGAACATATTATTTGACCTATAATGTTACGTTGCGGCAACTAGTTTCTGGTTGCTTGGGCAGTATTCGTGTCATGATAGGCAGTCTAAATATTTATCGCAAATACTGCTGCAATGGATTATTGTAAAATCCTTAATTACCTGGCCTCTCTTTTGCCTACTTCGTCATATTTGTATTAATATGTTTTCGCTAATAAATAGGATAATTGTTTCTGGATATTAACTAACCATTGTCCGAAAAAAAAATATATATATAAACACATGAATATAATGTTATATATTAATATATATATACAGTAATTTTATGATAAGCATTATAAAATATATGTTAAATAATCAATATAATTAAAATATTGTCTAATTAATATTATGGAATATTTGATAACTAATATTATAGAAATGTCGAATTTGGAAATAATGTACATGTAATATACACACAGTATGATTACCCAGTTAGTGATGTTAAATCATATAATATAACCTATGTTATATCCAAGATATATTGATATGTTATAATATTATTAATTTTGCATAGCTAATTGATGTAATAGAATTACACATTCATTTATAACAACATTATTATATAAACATATAACTTTCATCAATATGCAATCAATAGATATCTCATATCCTATTATTTCCCATTAGATTCTATTATATTATACAAAGAAACTAGAGCGCCTTACCTCTATTTTATCTGTATGGATGTTGACGCCCATAAAAAACTCGTCCAGTTTAGTGTTCAACTGGTACCGCTTTCCTGTTTTGATGGGGGTTAGGGTTAAAATTGGTATGTTAGTGAGGTGGGGGGAATTACTACTGAGATGGGGAGGGTGGTAGGGGTATTAATAATGGGGTGTTAGTTTTTTAATAGATGTCGGTAGTCTATTATATTCTTGATTATATTCGATGCGCTTGGGCGCCGTAAGTGACCAACCTATCGGCATTATATAACCTATAATAACAATTTAATACTCCGCGCCGTACGATATATAATATTTGCCTATATACGATGTATACCCACAATTATACGGATTTTTCAATACCGCGCGCTGACCTACAAATAATTCATTCGTTTACACATATATACTAATATACACTACATCTCTACACATATAAAAGAAAGTCTATTTAAATATTTATTTATTTATTTATTTATATGCGTTCGATGTTTAAGAAAATGGCTCGACGGATTTACAAAATTTAAATTGCTACTAATTCTCAAGGACAATAGTATTGTGGTTGTTCGGATGATTTTTTTATTTAAACCTCTACACCGATCATAATTACGTAAAACTGTCCTTTTAGAGCTATTTTCCCTATATCAGTAAATCTTTAGATTTTAGAAGAAAATATTTCACACATGAAATGTATACGAATGTGAGTTGATTCGTAAAAATGTAATTATATTCACTTTACTATAATTAATGCATTCGTAAATGGCAATAAACGGTAATAACGTATACGTTTTCAATATATTTAACGAAGAAATTTTAAATTTTTCAATAAACAATTAAATTTAAGTGCTTTGTTATTAATAAATAAATTGTTTTTTATAAATAAATCTTTGTTTACATCTACGTTGATAACGATTAGTTACTATTATACCCGGGCAACGCCGGGAAGTAGCCCGGAAAATGTTCAAGCAAATGAAATTAAATTGAATGATGAACAAATAATAGTTTATAACAAAATCTTAAAAAGTGTAAATAACGAAGATGGAAAATTGTTTTTCCTAGATGCCCCCGCAGGAACTGGAAAAACTTGTTTGATTAATTTATTGCTAGCTAAAATAAAGATGGCAAATAAAAAACATATTGCCGTAGTATCATCAGGAATAGCAGCAACTCTATTATTGAACTGTAGAACAGCCCATTCCATTTTTAAGATTCCAATACAGTTAAACGAAGATTCCATTTGCAGTATAAAGAATAAATCAAAATCAGGGAAACTATTTATAAGCTGTAAATTTATTGTTTGGGATGAATGCACAATCATTGTGCCACAATGACTCATAAGGACGCATTAGAAGCCGTCGATAGAATGGTAAGATACATAGTAAACAAAGATGATGGGAGGACAGATATTAATACTTATCGGAGATTTCAGAAAAATCCTTCCAGTAGTTAAAAGAGATACAAAGATAGACCACATCAATTCGTTTTTGAAAACCTCAGTAATGTGGAAAAATATAAGATTAATGAAATTAACTAAAAACATGAGAGTATTATTATCAAACAATCAAGATACAGCCACATTCGAAAATCATCTCTTAGATATAGGTATTGTATTGACGCAGAAAAATAATGGTATGGATATTATCCCGTGCGGAAATATAATGGAAAATAAGAATGAACTCATCACGAAAATTTATAAAAATGTAGAAGACAATTATTTGGATGAAAATTTGCTTTGCGAAAGATGTATATTAACACCTAAAAATGACAATGTATATACAATAAATCAAAATTTACTAAATAAATTTCCAGGAGAGATGAAAGTATATAGGTCCATAGACAGAGTACAAAAGAAAAGAAGTTGTAGATTATCCCATAGAATTTTTGAATTTCATTAAACTTTCCGGATTACCAGACCATAAACTAGCACTAAAAGTAGCAGCGCCAATCATGCTATTAAGAAATTTAAATTCCCCAAAATTATGTAATGGATCCAGATTGATCATAACTAATTTACAAAATAATTTGATAGAAGCCAAAATACTAACGGGTCAATATAAGGGAGAAGAAGTCATGTTTCCCAAAATACCACCGATACCATCAGTTTATCCCTTTAATTTTAGAAGACTCCAATTTCCAATAAAACTTTGTTTTTCCATGACAATAAACAAATCTCAAGGACAATCTTTCAAAATCGTGGGCTTAGATCTTAAAACCTAATGCTACTCCATGGTCAATTATATGTAGGCTGTTCAAGAGCACGAGAAGAAAAAGAATTATACATACTGGCCAAAGATGGACTAACAGCTAAAGTAGTATACAAAGAAGTACTGAATAACTAAAGAAATAATTAAAAAATTGCTTGAAATAAATAAAACATATAATGATTCAAATTCGTATAATATTTATATATATATATATATATTTATATATATATATATATATATATATTCTAACCGTAAATTTATCATATATGTTTTATAAATAAGGATATATAAATAAAATTCATTATAATTATAATGTCATTCATATTTGGATATATTCATATAAAATAGGCAGGGCAACATTTCAGACATTATCATTTCCACTACAAGTATAATACCCGGGCAACGCCGGGACGAAGCCAGCTAGTAGCATATAAAAAAAAACTAATTTTTTTAAATAAATTATAATAAAAATCATAATTAAAAGTAATTGAAAATTTACAAAATATATTATTCGTAAACAAAGTATTTATAATTTAATAATTATTATTTATAAAATTATAACATATTGAGGATATCATTTATACTTGTGATTTTATGTTAATCGTACATTATGAAATATCTACATTTAATAGTATTTGCAGAAATGTATGCATTATTTGTAGGGTTATTATACAATATTATTTATATAACATACTTTATTTCAATCTATATAATTATCATATATATATATTATTAATCATAACTAAAGGAAGAGGTAAATGCTTAAGATTTATCATGATTATGCTATCTAGTTAAGTAGATGAGATATATGAAGAGAATATTTATAGATAATCCAAATACCTTCTCCATAATTATGGGGAGTACGTTAAGGAAAATGAGAAAAAGAGTATGTACCAGTTTGTAGAGATGATATAAGCGTTATATCATAAAGTGTAATTCATGTTTCTGTGATTAATATAATATCAGTGATATGTTCTTCAGTAAATTCTATGATAATTGGAATCCTATAACGAATGGAGCAGTTATATAGAAAATGCAGATTTAATGTGGCAGATATGTCGTTTTGAGAAATATGGGTATGGTGGAATTATATGCGAAGAATGAGATATCAGTGTATAGAGGGTTAGGTTTATGGAAGTTGTTGTGTATGGCATATGTTTTAGTTGTGGAATTTTGGAATTTGGCATCATTGTGAGGAGGATGGTGGAGAGTTTAAAATTGGCAAAGGACACGGAATTGGAGATGGGATGGTTTGTGATCAGTGAGTAATATTAGTTTATCTATCGTCATTAGTGTTATGATCTACAGATTGTAAGTTGTTATATTAAGTATGATTAATGGATTATGTATGTTTAGATAATAGATGAAAATAGATGATGTTGCTTTTCGCATATTAATGCATGTGCGAATATTGAATAGTTTATTTTAATGCTTAATAATAGGAATTGGTGGGGTTAAGTGAGATATATACCAATAAGCTAATAGATGTTGTGGTAATTACGTAGTTGTTTATTTTAATCTTGAATGTATTTTATTTTCGCATAATATTATTTATTATGGCAGAGTATTATCGGATTGATGAACGCTAACTTTTATGCGATAGATTTAGAGTATTTGTTTGGAATTGTAATATTATGAGATGGTAAATTTTTATAAAAATAGGTTTAGATTTAGAAATTGTAAGGTAGAGTAAGGAAGGTGATTGTTTATTCAGTGGATATTTAATTAAATGTTTAAATATTTCAATTATGTTGAATTAACTTAGTGTTATCTAATTTAATAAGTTATTTTATGATATTTATGTTATTTATTTGTTAATTTTGTATGTCAGTAATAATGTCCATAATATGATTTAAAATTTAGGTATGGGAGATCGGTTCATCTATGTTATTATAGTTATTTGGATTTGGTGAGGTTTGAGTTTGTAAATATATTGGTTGTGATAGCTTATTATTAAATGTAATGCATTTGAGATACACATATATATATATATATATATATATATATATATATATATATATATAATGATGATGAAGAATAGCATTTATATAACAGCATAATTGGGAGGACTTTGCCATTATTTCATTCAAATATTAACGAATTGTTATACATATGACATCAATAACATAATAAAATATATAGTTAAATACTATATTAAAATACATAGTTAACAAATCCAGTTACTGTATTATTTAAACTAGATTAACAGTGATTACACGATTCAGTGGTATTGTTAATTACCTAGTTTATGACTGGCAATATAAATAATTTATTATTTCTAGAAGTTGAGTTTGTTTAATTCAGTGATTAATAAAAGTTATAAAGAATATATTTAATAGAGAAAGTATACTCATGGTATGATAGCATATAAACAATAGTAGTGTAAACAATTCAGTGATTATAAAAATGTGTGTAAATACAGATAATATAAATGTGATTTAATGGACAAATATTGAATTAAATTAATAAATAATATGTGTAGAATAAAATATCAATATTTATACACACAGCGTATACTGTTTCAAGTATGGATAATTTATCTTAATGTCGGATTTATAAGGTGAAAGTGTAATTAAATTAATGTTAGCAACAAAATTAAAACAGGAAATTAATGGTACTCTAAATATTATATATATATATATATATACTATTTTTGGTTATTTCCGTATTATCATAATATACGTATTTTCTTTATAGTCTCATAAATTTCTAATAATTAGTCTCTGTAAATTCGAGAATTATTTAAAAACTTTCTTTATATCTTAAACTTCGTTATAAGATAAATATATTGTAATCGTCTTTCATTGTGTGGTTATATATATATATATATATATATATATATATTAAATATATATAAATTGATAAATAGGGATGGTCTCAATTGTTTCAAATGTGAAACTAAAAAATATGTTCATTTAAATAATATGTTCAAAGGATATTCATGTTTTTATAATGAAATAAAAGGACAAAGACTTACAAAAAGAACAGCTTGCACTGATGATAAGAACTGTCATGTATTTGTAAAATATAAAATATATAAAAATAAAAATGGTATAACGGTTAGTTTTTATTTAACTATACTCTATGTATAATTAGTGTATTCTTGTGTATATATATACACCTCTTGTATATATATATATATATGTATAATTAACATTAATGTAGATTATATATTACTATTGTTTTATATTAGTTAAATATATCATTTTCTATATATTATATATATATATATATAAATATATATAATATAATTAATCAATGAATTTATGATATAGAATAACACGCATTTAAAATTATATAATATTATATATATATATATATATATATATATAAATAAATAATATATAGTTTATTATGATTTCAAAAATATATGTGGATTATATATATATATTTTGTTATTTTATTTTGGTGGAGTCCTTTCATCCCATCCATTAACTTAGATGAAGTTTTAAGTATGACCATATGTCACTAATGTCCCTTCTAATCAGCTCTCATGATAATGAATATATGGTTTTAACGAGATACGATTATTTATGTATACTAAATTATTTTAGATCATTTCTGAATAATATGTTAATATCTATATATCAATATATTGTAATATGTCGAACCAATATGCTACTGATTGTGTATATGAAGCATTAGCCAACTGAGCCACAGAATCAGTTATATATATGAATGGATGAATGATATCAGTTTATAGATAAAGACTAAGAATGGTGAAAACGATAAGTTTTATTGATTCGATATCTTCTTACAATATATGATGTGTAATATATGATCATTTCATTCAGAAAAAAATAAATATAATAAGAAAGCAATTGTAATTAAAAAAAACAAAAAAACAAAATTATAATTATATAAGTGACAATTAAATTGTAGAACTATGGACTAGTCATTTAATACATATATATGTATATATGTATACAAACAGAACACGATAAGTAAACACGAAAATATAAAATAAACCAGTACACCTAGGTGTATAGCTATACATAAACAGAATACGTCAATGATAAAACAAACCAATAATATTACTTAACAATCAATATAATAATTATCACTATAATTTGAAAAATCGTAAATTATTATTATTGTATTTTAATAATATAATACATTTGAAACATATATACAAAAAATATATTTAACAAATATATAATACAGAATTTACATATAATAAAAAACAAACACAAATTAATTAATACTTCCACCTTTAAAATCTGTAATAATAATGAATTAAAAATGTAATATTATAGTACATTTGAAATATAAATATAAAAAACTAAATTATCTACAACAAAAATAATTGTTTTTTAAAACCCTGAAGAGATAATACAATAATTAAGATAAATCAAAATGAAATATGAATTAATATAAAATTATAAATTTCTATTAAAAAAAGTTGTTTGTCAAAATAAATGTTGTTAATTTTATTTTTAAAAGGTTAAACAGATACAGATTTTATTATATCATTATTTAATTAATTCCATATATTAACTGATAAGTTATTAATTATATTTTTTAATGTATTATCATAATTATATATTACATTTAATTTTTACAATTACCTCTAGTTCTACAATTATTCGAAATGTTAAAGATATAAGGTATAATAATATATGTATAATTATTTGAAATTTTTAAAATTGTGGTTTGATCTATTTTTAATCTTCTAAGTTCAAGTGATTCTAATTTAAAATATTCCTATCTCTCTTTATATGATTTATAATTAATATTTTATGAAATTATATATCCTACGTATCTTGTAATAAATCTTCTAGTAAATATGTTTGTACTTACTAACCTTTAAAAAGTTGACTAAAATATGGATGCATATTCAAAAATGTGTCTGCAATAAATTGTATATACATTTAATAATGTTATAGGGGATTTTGTAGTAATGAATCTAAATATTGAATTCAATGAAAAATATGTTTTTTTTTTTACAAATATTATGTAATAATATATGTTTATTAAATAAAAAGTTATTTTCAAATATTAATCCTAATCTTTATAAAAAGTATCAGTTTCTAACATTTTTAGATGGAGTAACCTTCCCTAATGTCATAACTGCACATTTTGATGATATATTTAATTGCCCATTGTGAAAATAAATTTAAATTAATCTATAAAAAAATATTTCACTCTCAGATGTGTAAGAAAAATATATAGTTGTATCATCGGCAAATAAATTAATATTAATTGTTGAAGAGAATATACCTTGAAGATCATTATATATAATAAAAATAAAATTGGATCCCAAATCGATACTTGTATTGCTCCAGATTTTACAATAGAACTATTTGAAAAAGAATGTTCACCCGTGTAACTTGAGATCTATTCGATAAAAAATTATAAAACCATTTTATTATTTATTAGATATCCCTATTATTTTAATTTATATAATAGTTTTTCATGAGAAACAACATCAAAAGCTGTTAAAAAATCAATATACATTATATCTACACATTTTTTATTATTCAATTCATTATATTAAAATTTTAAACATTTTGTTCATTTAATTCTGTTGATTTTACTCTTATATATTAAGGATTTTATAAAATCCTTAATAATCCATATTCATTTTTTGTTAATACATTATTAGATTTTAAATACTAAATTAATTGTTTAGAAATAATATATTGTTTCTAATAATCTACACATTACACATGTTATTGAAATAGGCATATAGTTATTTGATATAATGGTTCACCCTTTTTTAAAATTGGTGTGATTATAGATTTTTACATTTTCGGTATATTACCCGATAATAAAGATGATTTAAAAATAATATATAAAGGCCTACATAATTCATTAGATAGTAATGTTAATATAAAAGATGGTATCCCATCAGTTCCGAAAGTATATGTAATTTTTATTCTATTTAAAAATATTTTTATTATCTCAGGATTTAAATCAAAATTATAAAATTTTTGTTCAGTTAAATTATAATATTCGGGTAAATTTCCATTTTGTTGAATTGAACTAAAATATGAATTTAATGTATTTTCTTTGTCGAGATCTGAAAATAAAATAGTATTATTTGATATATCATTTAGAGGAGATACTCCAGATTTTATATTTTGTCTTTTTTTCATAAATTTATAAAATTTTAATTTATTTTTTGAATTAACTGCAATAATCTTCTCTTAAAATGTAAACATTCTAATTCTTTGTATCATTTTTTTTGCTTCTTTCGAATTATATTTATATTGTAAATTAGTTTTAGATTTTTGTAATATACTTGTTACTTGAATAATAATTTATTTAGAACATTATTTAACATTATTGAAATATTATATTTTTTTATCGATATTATAATCATTTGAATTTAGATATGCTCAATTAAATCTAGAAAGATGATATATAATCAATTTTATATTATCATTATTTAAATTAAAATTTTTTGATTTTTAAATCTTTTTAAATGGATATTTTTCAATATTTACATTAAATGAAACAGAATAGTGGTCACTTTTACTGATCTAATTTTTAAAACATATTTAATTAAATTTAATAAATATAATTATAAATATATTCTGATATATTTATATAATTATTTCCATTAATCAATAATAGATAACAGTTAAAAGAGGATGCACCAAATCAAAGAAAATATCACCAAATGAAACTTGTACGAAGAAAGGTAAAATAAAATATTGAATTATATTATAGACAAATACTTTACTTACCTATATTTAATATAATTAAATGTTTGACAATTATTATTAATAACTAGTATATATAATGTATAACATATTATGTTATCAACGAAACAAAAATAAATGATAATATGATAAAGATTAAATAACTGAAAATAACTTGAAAGTCTAAATACGCACTTTCAGAAAAAATATGCACAGTTATGGACACATGAATCATCAAATGATTATTTATTCACAACTTTACTATGTCCTCATAAACAAAACATGGAAAAAGTGCCAATAATTGTAGGGCTTTCAATTCCTTTGTCAGCGTCTCATCAGATCACCGTATTATTACAGCTTGTATTCGTTTAACTCTCAAGGCTAACAAAAATAAAACTAGCAAAATTAAAACACATGATTGGATACATCTAAAGGATAATGCAGAAATATTAAATAATGTCAACACGGAAGTTAACAACCAATATGAAACACTACAAAATTACTCAGAATAATGCCAAGTTAGAAGCATCAAACCAAAAAAGAGCTAATATTACTATGGCAAAAACATTTCCATGATTGTTCGGAGGTATAACAATAACTGCAGATGAAGAAGAAATCCCACAAATAAACGAAGAGCTGATTATTCAAAAAGAAATTTTCACATCATATGAACTATCAACATATTGATACTGCAGTAATCAAGCATATAAATAAGGGAAAAGTATGTGGATTAGAAGAAAATCCTGATGAAGTCTGGAAACTAACAAACATTCAACGCATACTACTTTAAATTTTAGTAATATCGTATATGATCAACATAATATAGAGATATGTACCGAAGGTTGCATAGTTCCCATTTCCAAAAAAAGGGAAACCTTCCCATAGCAAAAAATTATCTAGTAACAACGCTCACATATATAGCAGTATAAATATACTACTTAATGCTACTAAATCGAATAATACCAGAAATAAACAACGTATTATGAAAAAAAAACGGATTTCGAAAAAACATGTTAACAAACGGGCAGATTCTCACTATCTTACATCTACTCTTTTCTATGGAAATTCTATAAATATATAATAAATAACATAATATAAAAAAAAACAAAGATCAAAATACGAATATATATATTAAACTTTTATAATTATTACGTAACCAAAAATACAAATAATTAAAAATATATAATACTCAATTAAAAATAACTAATTAAAAATTAAAAAAAAATAGTAGTCTTCTACTTATACCCTACAATTTTTAAAATGTAATATATAACATTTTAACTCTGTGAATCCCGAGAGGCTCAAATCTCACAAAATGTATATAATTTAATGATTTTTCGTTTGCTGATTATAAACGAATGTAAAAAAAAACTAGGTATTTTAATTTTATTAATAAAAATGATTGTATATGTAATAATGTCCAATACAAGTGATAGGCTATTTTAAAATATGTCTTTATATCTTAGATTTTGAGTATTATGTTATAATACAACATTATATAACATTTATTATGAAATTACTTTATTAAATTTAACTAAATAAACATATTAATCATAAATACAAATCATATATTATTTACATTGAATATTAACAAAGTATTATCTCAATAATATTTAAAATATTTACGCATACAGTTAAATACTAGAGAAAATTTCATAAAAATAAATAGTTCTTCAATAATGATTTAAATCAACATTTTAAAATAAAATATATACATAAAATATGGATAGATGGGATCAGAAAATTGGGATCAGATGACGAGGTAGTATATTATGATATAATTGTTGTTTATATTTACTTATATTGTATTTATATAAATAGATTCAATACTACCGAAAGACGTCGAAAGCCATCTATGATAATTTACTATAACAAGCACATGGGTGGTGTTGATCATATGGATCAATTTCGGTCATACTATAAAGTTGGCCGAAAATCGTATAAATATTGGAAATATTTATTGTATAGTTTATTCGATATTTCTGTCATAAATTCGTTCATGTTATATAAACTAAAAAATGTAAAAAAATGTAATTTATTACTTTTTAAAAATGACCTGATTGATGAAATGATGATTTCATATTCATCTAGGAATTTGCCTTCTAATAGGCCTACTCCTTCAAAAAAAGGTCATAAATTAATTTCGGCCGGGATGCGATTATGTTGGCAATGTAATAATCTTGGTCGAAAAAACAAAAATGGAAATAAAATACGCACTCGTCTTGCCTGTGACATGTGCGATATTTCTTTTTGTAAAAATTGCTTTATTGATTATCATGCGAATACTTTAAATAATAATTAAATATATATTTTGTATATTACCGTCTATGTGTATATATTATTTTAATTTATATATACATTGTTATAGTACTTATTTTTAATATTTTGTATGCATATATTTTGGTGTTATAATTTATTCTATAATATTTATATTTCTTTTTGTAAAAATTGCTTTGTTGATTATCATGCGGATACATATTAATTATATATTTTGTATATTACCCGTCTATGTGTATATATTATTACTTTTAATTTATATATACATTGTTATAGTACTTATTTTTAATATTTTGTATGCATATATGTTGGTGTTATAATTTATTCTATAATATTTATATTTCTTTTTGTAAAAATTGCTTTGTTGATTATCATGCGGATACATATTAATTATATATTTTGTATATTACCCGTCTATGTGTATATATTATTACTTTTAATTTATATATACATTGTTATAGTACTTATTTTTAATATTTTGTATGCATATATTTTTGTGTTATAATATATTCTATAATATTTATATTTCTTTTTGTAAAAATTGCTTTGTTAATTATCATGCGGATACATATTAATTATATATTTTGTATATTACCCGTCTATGTGTATATATTATTACTTTTAATTTATATATATATATTGTTATGCATATATTTTTGTGTTATAATTTATTCTATAAGAATTATATTTAATAATCTGATAAAATAAAATATGTACAATACATTTATCAATTATTTTATATTGTATATACATTTTTTTTTCATTTATATAAAATATTATATACTTTATGAATAAATATAACTTATAATATATAATTATCAATATTTGAATACAAATAATAATTTTGTAAAATGTAAGTATTTTTATTAAATAAATATTTAAAATTTTTTAAAATAAATTACTTGTCTCATATAAGTATGTATAATTTATTAAATAATTAATTAATATAGAATATTTTATCAGTTTATTATTAAGTAGAATGTTATAAAGATTTTATATATGAGAATCAATATGTATATTATAATATTTTATGGAGTATTTATTGATTGAAATATCATACTATTTTGAAGTACAAATTAATTATAATTATTCTAATTAATTAAGTATAATATTACCAATAATAATTATATTTCATTTTTTTTTCCAGATTTATATAATATATTATATACTTAATGAAATAAATATAACTTGTAATATATAATTATCAATATTTGAATACAAATAATAATTTTGTAAAATGTAAGTATTTTTATTAAATAAAAATGTAAATTATTTTAAAATAAATTACTATTATCATATAATTAAGTATAATTTATTAAATAATTAATTAATATAGAATATTTTTTCAGTTTATTATTAAGTAGAATGTTATACAGATTTTATCTAATAGAATCAATATGTATATAATAATATGTTATGGAGTAATGATTGATTGAAATATGATACTATTTTGAAGTAAAAATTAATTATAATTATTTTAATTAATATAGTATAATATTACGAATAATAATTATATTTCATTTTTTTTTTGAGATTTATATATTATATTATATGCTTTATAAAATAAATATAATTTATGATATATATTTATCAATATTTGAATAAAAATAATAATGTTGTAAAATGTAAGTATTTTAATTAAATAAATATTTAAAAATTAAAACAATAAATTACTTTTATCATATAAGTATGTATAATTTATTAAATAATTAATTAATATAGAATATTTTTTCAGTTTATTATTAAGTAGAATGTTATAAAGATTTTATCTAATAGAATCAATATGTATATAATAATATTGTATTGAGTATTGATTAATTGAAATATCATTCTATTTTGAAGTACAAATTAATTATAATTATTATAATTAATTAAGTATAATATTACGAATAATAATTATATTTCATTTTTTTTTTAAGATTTATATAATATATTATATACTTAATAAAATAAATATAACTTGTAATATATAATTATAAATATTTCCATACGAATGATCATTTTTTAAAAAGGTGCGTAGACTTTTTTAAAATATACATTATTTTTCACAAGTCATTAAAAACGCCTGGGTTTCACAGGGTTCTCACTAAAGTATACATAGATAAATAACTACATTTTATATTGTGCTGTACCCTAAGTTAATAATATCATTACTTCATACAACTTTAAATACGTATAACGTATTTTAAAATACATTTACCATGATTAGAAGAACTTGTATTAACAATCCGGATAAGTTTTGTTACATTTATGATAAGTTAACATTGTTGAAGAAGGAGTCAAATATAACGCCATTTATAAAAAAAACCTACAAGAATTATTTAGGAATGCATTTAGGAGACCAAGACAAACCATTTGCACCGCATATTTGTTGTAAAACATGTAATGTTAACTTACATCGTTGAAACAATAAAAAATTAAAATCTTTAAATTTCGGAATACTAATGGTATGGAGAGAATGTCATAATCATGTGTCGGATTGTTATTTTTGCATAGTAAATATTAATGGTTAATATATAGAATACATATATATACCTACATATATATTTATATAAGTCTATATGTAGGAATACATATGCAGAATAAAGCGCGTATTATATATCCTGATATACATTCAGCTATACGGCATGTACCTCATAATGATGATATTCCGATACCAATACCACCAGATAATCTTGATTCATCATCAGAATCAGATGATTAATATGAAATTAATGATGATTTATCACAGGAATACATTCCCCATGAAAATAAAAGATATCTTGAACCAATTAATCAACATGATCTAAATGACTTAACAAGGGACAATAATCTGCTCAATTACTTGGATATATATTAGCAGAACGTTAAATGTTCTCAAAAGAAACAACATACTCTTAGTATCGAAGTCGTAACATTGAGTTTAGGCAGTATTTACTACCAATGGAGAACTTGTATATTGTAACACTATTATTGGATTGGTAGAAGGTATGTGTATTGCGTATGCAGATTAAGACTGGAGATTATTTATCGATTCATCAAATAAAAATCTTAAGGCAATTGTATTATATAATGGTAATAGAGTCTCTTCAATCCCTGTCGGTTATTCAATTAGTATATCAGAAAATTACAATAATATGATTGTACTTCTTGATTCATTAAATTATAATTATCACAATTGGATGATTTTCTGAGACTTGAAGGTAATATATTATAATAATTATAATTAATTAAAATGTTTTATTATTTTAATATATACATTTGTATATCGTCTCCATAATTCTGGGTATGCAATCTGGGTATATTAAATACCCATGTTTTCTCTGTAAATGGGATACTAGAACTGACCGAGAACATTATTCAAAAAGCATATCGCCAGAACGTGATAATTTACATCCTGGTTCACACAATATAATACAGAATTCTCTTGTTAATCCCAATAGAATACTACTTCATCCATTAAACATTAATCTAGGGCGTATGATACATTTTATTAAAGCTATTGATCAACATGGATCACCATGCAATTTCTAAGAAGAAAATTCTCAAAAATAAGTGAAGCCAAGATCACAGCAGGTATATTAAATGATCCACAAATAAGAGAATTAATACACGACAATAACTTCAATAACTCAATGATCCTAACACTCTGAACATGGATTGCATTTAAATCTATTATACAATATTTCTTGGTTAATCATCGCAGTGCAGATTATGAAAATTTGGTAGACGAAATAATGGATTGTATGAAAAGACTAGGGTCTAGAATGTCAATTAAGATGTATTTTTTAAGATCCCATCTTGATTATTTTCCATGCAGTTGTGGTGATTTTAGTGAAGAACAATTATTCTTAAGGATAGCGCTTTCTCCAGGATATTAATATAATGAAAGATAGATATCAAGGAAAATGGGATGAAAATATGCTTTCGGACTATTGTTGGTGTTTAAAATGAGACGATATTAATGCAAAACACAAGAGAAAAGCTATCAAACAGTCATTTATATAGTATTTAAATAATATCCTCTAATATTAATACTTATTATTGTTATTTTATATTCCTATAAATTATATATATCACCTAAATATATTTTTATTTATAATTTATTTGAAATATTTCTCATATTTGTTAAAAAATTAAAAGTTGAATTGCTGATTGAGCAAAACGGTTTTCATATTTGAATTCAGTGTCAAAAAGTAGTTTGTAATCAGTTAAGAAACCCTTGATAACAAACAAAAAAAATCAAATGCAGACCAGTGTAATTGACACTTGCACTAGTTTATCTAAGATAATTATAATGATTAATATGTATAATTGGATAACAACCATAATAATTATACAGGTCTTTTGTTTGTGATTATTAATAAAACAATTGAATATATACTCGTTCGAACCCATTCTTGGCCATACTACACTGGTGACAGCGACGGGATTTTCTAGATTAGCTTAATTTGATTTAACCTTTAAGTATAGACTGCGTAAGAATAATATTATAGCAGATACACTATCAAAGAGAAGGGAGGAATTCGAAATTGATGAAGACGAAGAGGATATGAAAGAATTATTTGATGAAGTCAAAGAAGTATTACGCATAGACGTAATTGATAAAATAGACAAAAGAGAAATGATATTGGATCAAAATGCGGATGTAAAATTGAAAGAAATTGTTGATAAAATGAGAAGAGATGGTCATTCTAAACGATTATAATGGAAGGAGGGATATTATTTTAGAAGAAGGAAATAGCAGTAAATGGGTGTGGGTTAATGGTTCCTCGAAAGTGGCTAAATTCGATTCTGGAAGGACTACATGATCAAAATGGACATCAAGGAGTAGACGGAACTCTAGCAAGAATCGGACTGACATATAATTGGATAGGGAAATATACGGATGTAAGAAATTATAAAGCTGAATGTAGAACATGTAATATTGCGGAATTCCGATAAGAAGAGCACGGGGATAGTTGGGTAGTCTAGTATGTAAGTAAGTATGTAAGTAAGTAAGTATGTAAGTAAGTAAGTATCTAGTATGTAAGTAGACCAGGTGATATATTATTTATTGATTTTGTTACGTTAGACAGAGCCTCGGATGGTAGAGAAAATGTATTAGTAATATGCGATGGATATTCTAAGTTAGTTAAAGCTATTGTAACGAGAAAATTAAACTGCAGAAACTGTAGTTAACATTTTGTTAAAGGAGTGGATCTTTGTATACAGAACACCATAGAAAATACACTCTTATCAGGAAGAAACTTTACTTCTAAAATAGTTAAAGGGCTATGTGATTTTTTTAAATATTAAGAAAAGCCAAACTACCCCATACCATCCAATGGGTAATGGACACGTTAAAAGAGCGAATCGAACAATACAATGGTTATTGAGAACGCTAAATAATAATGAAAAGAAAAAATGGCCGATACATATTGACAAATTAATAATACGTGCATATAATAATACACCCCATTGTTCGACTGGGTATACTCCACTTTATCTAATATTTCGGAGAAAATACAAGTTACCGATTAAATAAGAATGAATAACGAAGAAACGTTTAACAATGACTGGTTAGAAGTAAATTTGTCTAAGATGATATAAATCAATTACCAGGCTATGGAATCATTAGAGGAAGCAAGTAAACAACGACAACAATTATATAATCTAGGTAAAGTCGAGGATGTATTAGTTGTAGGGAAAGTGTGAAAGTGAAAAAAAGTAGTGTTAGGCAGAAGAAAGTTAGAAGGCTTAAAGAAGAATGGACTACAGAAGAATGGAGGGTTGACGGGATACATACAGATACAAATGTTTACATAATAAAGAGAGGTGATCAAGTGAAGACGGTGAATAGACAGAATTTAAAACGAGTAGAAAGATTTAGAATCGGGAATGTTCCGGGTGAAATATTTAATATTATGTCGCCAGAGTCGACATTGGGAAATGCGGATGAGTGTAATAGAGTGAAAAGATGATTTAGATAATTAATAGAACGCGCGCATCACACGCATTTATAAAATACGCGCAAATATAACGAATTACAATATACACTGCTAGATAATAAGTTGACAGATAAGCAGTGTACTTCTATTTTCTTATACGATATAGGATTGATAATTGACACTTGCACTAGTTTGGTTAAGGTAATTATAATGATTAATATGTATAATTGGATAACAACCATAATAATTATACAGATCTTTTGTTTGTGATTATTAATAAATCAATTGAATATATACTCGTTCGAACCCATTCTTGGCTATACTATACATATATATATATATATATATATATATATATAGATTAATATTATCTACAGGGAATACGTTACAGTGTTGGAATAAAATAGTGTGTTATGTGAATAATTGTAATGTAAATGATATAACAAGCGTTATGGGAAATACATGTTATTTTATTTTATTAAAATAACATATACATATATTTATATATATATATATATATATATATATATAAAATATTATATAAATATACATATAAACTATATTATAAAAATATATTAATATGAATTTTCAATTTAACATAGATTCAATTTATAATTTAAAATTATATTTTTAAGTTTAGGACGTAAAATGAATAACCTTGTATATTTAATAATTGAGAAATAATACATTACTTCTATTATATCTACTATTATTTAATTTGTTATCAATTAATAATTAATGTTATAAAAGTTAATTAAATGTATACATTATACATTTAATTGAAAACATTTATTTGAAATTAACTTCAATATCTCATTAACTGCCGTAAATATACTATATTTTTAACAATATAATATTCTGTAAGATAATTTCATTATTTTGATGATGGCGACATATATTTTGGAATAATAAATATCTTCCGATCATTATTTCTGGAACATATTACCGGAAAAGTGTAGTAAGAAACACTATTAAGTTAATACTTTATTGCTTTTACTTTATTGTATAATAATTATCTTTAATAATTATTACATTATATATAATTTATAATATAAAATTGTATACAAGTATGTGTTATTATATATATTACTTACCATATAATTAAATATATGATTTAACATTAAATTATTTATCCAAATGAAATTATACTTAATATATATATATATATGTTGTTTTAGATAATGATAAAATCGAATGTATTAAAAATAATCACCCGTGTGTTAACTTTCGAACCCAACATACTACATATATTGCAGGTTAGATGACACAAATTAATATATATTGTATGTTTCACTAGCTGACGTTATTTTCCCAAATGTTTAAAAATAACTAGAGTCATTACACTTAACAAATCTGGAAAGAAATCATTAGCGAAGAATATAGATATATCCTTATTGCCACAAATTTCAAAAATATTTGAGAAACTAATTAAAATATGATTTAAATTCTGAAAGAATTTGATTACATATTATATATTGTCTGATGTAATAGAATCAGTTAATACAAACTTACAAAATGTATAGAACTTTGTTATTGTTTCAATAGATTTAAGAAAAGCCTTTGATACGCTTAATCATGGAATGTTAATCAATATGTTGTATATTTATGATAGTAGGGCTTATCGCTAACATTTATAAACATATTATTTTTAAATAGCCTTCAATTTTGTAGACATAATAATACTGCCTCAAATTATAATTATATAAAAATTAGTGTATCACAGGGATTTGTACTCGGTCCGTTAATATTTATTTTATATATCAACGACCTCTTGAATATATCAGACAATTTTAAGTGTGTTTTATTTGCTAATACAAGATTAATTTTTTCAAATAAATCTATTTTAGAAATAAAAAAAACTATATTAAATTTAATATTAACAAACTATAATAAACTGAATATAAATAAATTGTAACGTAATATTAGTAGGATTAGTCAAATGTATTATTATTTAATATAAATAAAAATAAAAATATTGATCTGGATTTGAATATTAATAATATTATATTTAAACAAGTAATTGCAATTAAATGATTATGTGTTATTATAGATTATAAATTGAATTGGAAATAAAATAAATATGATTTATTTAATTTTATTATATAATGCTTTATTGTTATCACATCATAATTATTGTTCAAATATTTGAGGAATACCTTCAGATCTGATTTAAAAAGATTTTCATTTAAAAAAAGAGCAATACAATGTATTAGTAATAATCATTCTATATTTACAAATTTTATAAATATATATAATTCTCTTAAATTTGAGGATATTGTAAAAAATAAATAGTATAAAATTCTTATTTCGAGTTAGGAATAATATTTTACAAATGAATTTACATTATTATATAAATCTAAATCTTATAATGGGAATCTGTTTCATATAATAAAAGTAAAAACTGTCATAAAAGCATTTATTTATCCAAAATATAACGAATGATGTGGAACATATTACCATAAAAAATAAGAAATATTACTATAATTAATAATGTTAAACAATTTTTAAATCATCGCTATCTTCTTATTAATTTAAATTTAAATTTTTAGAATATTCTATATTGTGAAATATTGTATTAACTACCTTTTATTATCAGTATATATCAGTATTTATCACCAGTATTTATATTATATATTTTATTATATAGTTTTATCGGAAGGTTTTTTTCCTTGTTTTATAGCTTTTATTTATATGGTTTTTTTATACATTAAGGGCCGCATACATATGCAATAAGGTGTTATATAATATTTACTTTTAGTGTTTTATTGGTTTACATTTTTTAAGTTACATATATATGTCATTCTTTGATTCATTTAGTATTCTTTTGCGTTTTCTTTCATCATTATCCAAATGACTTCAAAATAAGACCTTGGTCTTTTCAGGTTGTTACCAGCAATGCATGCATATAATACACGAGACAAGAACATTGATTGTATAATTATAATAGTTAACTATATATTTATAAAAGATAATAATAAATAAATAAAATACATTATGTAGACAGGCAAAATTTTATATCAATAAAAATCAAAATCTAAATAATAATAAAATAATTTATACATACATATATATTTGATATAGACTTTTTTTATTATTTTTTAGTTTTTATTAATTTTTTAATTTTATTAAATTAATTTTAAATTCATTCATTTTTTAATTTATCTATAATATAATTCATCATTGAGTAACATATTTTGTACTATTTTCTTGAACGAATTTTCATATTTTATATTTATATATTTGTTGAAAGTAAGTTCCAAAGTTTTGGACATTTTATCTGTAAACTATTTATTGTTCTTATTGAATTTTAAATTGGTATAGTATACGTTTTATTAGTTCGTAGAGTATATTTATTATTATTGTTGTTGTTTATTTTGATTAAGTTTGTTTTTAATTGATTGTAATAATGTTTATGTATATATATATATATATATATATATATATATATATATATATATATATATATATATGCATAAACATTTTCTTCGATGACCGAATCCCTATTTGTATTTTTCAGTTCATCAATAAGTCTTTTAGTAATATTTATAGTTATTTTCCTTGTATTAATTTCATTTAAGTTATTTCACATGTTGGTTTTTATTATAATTATAGTATATATTGGGAGGTGGTCTGTCAAGTCTTCTAATAGTATTCCACTATTATAAATATTTGTTGTGTTTATATTTATATTAATTTATCTATATTTGATCTATATTTTAAGTGTTACTTTTATTGAATTGGGGTCTGGTGTATATTATATATATATTTATTTTATTTTAAATACACGATGAGAATGATTTTGGGTTTTTTTTGCAATTTTATTGTTGTAATTTATTTTAAATTGTACATGATTCATACATTGATTACTTACATATTACATGTTAGTTTGATGATAGATACATTTGTTATGAGGGGTCAGTGTCCTTACTCTTGGTGAAAGTGAGTAAACCAATCACACTGAGTGAACTTTTTTTCGTTCATTCATGTTAATGCCTAACCTTTGCTTAGTATATATATATACTTATTTATATAATATATATAATAATAATACTAATAATAAGAGATATAATCATGATTACTGTAGGTAACATAATCGGCTTAGTAATTAAGTTTACCTCAATATACCACTAAGAAATTTGAATAACATATTAGTAGAATCATATATGTAGTTTGCATGCAGTAGACGTTAATATATTTTGTCAATTTAAAAAATGTCCTATATTAAATTTCCTTTTACATCGTAATATATATATATATATATATTTATATATATATTTATATATATATATATGTATATATATATATATATATATATATATATATATATATATATATATATATATATATTTACACTAAATCTAATAAATAAACTAAATCTAATAAATTTACACTAAAATTATGTACAGTATCATTCTTAGAATTCAATTATCTACATTTTTCGTATATATCATTTTTTGATAACTATAATGGTTCTTGAAATATCGTTATCGGCTACAATACCCGCATCGGCCACAATACCCTTCTCTCCCCTATATTGAGCGGAGTAAACTGTATAGTAATAAATGCATAATGTATGAAGTACTGGTATTATTTATTATGAGGAATTAGTAAAATAGAAGAATGGTTTATAATCAATACCCTATGAGGGTTATTAGCCACGTTGTTATATTTTTATTTGGGACATAGATTTATAGTAGGAGTTAGTGGGAGTTACTATACAAATTATAGCAGATTTATATATTTAGTACCAGGTAATGCAAATATCAAGATTTTTGTAAATATATAAGAAATATTTTTGTTTACAAATTGTAATCATAGTATTCTAAAATAATATACCTGATATTTTAAATTTCGATACTGGTATAATACAAAACATATTTATTAAATTGGTGAAAATATAGATTAGTATAATTAAATTAAAATACGAGAATAAAAATACACGCATTTATGTTTTATTCAGGTTTCAATTATAATTAATTGTATGAAATTTGAATAACATATTAGTAGAATCATATATGTAGTATGCAAGCAGTAGACGTTAATATATTTTGTTAATTTAAAAAATGTCTTTTATTAAAATTCCCTTTACATCGTAATATATATGTATATATATATATATATATATATATACATATATATATATATATATATATATATTTAAACTAAATCATAATTTATTTAGAAACTACGGAGGCCGTATCCACTACGGCAGGTTATTATAAATATAATTATGGACAGTTATTGTGTATATATTATAGTTATTTACTGTTTATAAAATATACATTGATCAATAATATCGATATTATATTAATCTTTAAATATCGCTATAACATTAGTAACTTATTATTTGTGTAATTATACTTATTGTTTATATAATAATCAATGTATTCATTATTTGTATTATAATTATACACTAATTGTATATAGTTTATAATATTATATTACAATTCAATGTTATATATATTTATAATAGTTTGTTAAACTTCTTAAAAAATCATATTTATGCATATTTCTAAATATGATAGAATATTATTATAATGTTTTGTATAATTCAAATATATTTTATATATATATATTGTACTACTATTTTAAATGTATTTCCCCAAAGTATATTTCCATAGTTTAAGTATGGTTGGAAAATACTATTATATATAATTATCAATGAATTTGTTTTAATGAATTTGCTCAACTTTGATATTAAAAATTGAATTTTGGAGAGTTTGTTATTTAATTTAATAATATGATTTTTGAAAAAAGTTTGCTATCAAGATTAATACCAAGATATTTATAATTATATACGTCATTTATTAATGTATCATTTAATGAAATTATATTGTTTGGATGTTTATTTGAGTTAAAATTTATGAATTTTGTAACTTAATATATTTATTAAGATTTTTTTAATTAATTTTGTTAGTTCTATATTATTATTAGCTGAAACAGTTATAGCATCATCTGCATATACTGTAAATTGTACATTATTATCTATTAAATATAATGGTAGATTATTGCCATAAATGATGAATAGTAAAAGGCCTAGTATGGAGCATTGGGGTACACCAATATCATTAGTGATAATATCAGATTCAGTTATGTTAACTAGTTTAGTTATATTATTTAAATAGTTTTTATTAGTTTAAGAGGATCGTAAGAATCCCTCTAATTCCATATTTATCAAATTAGTTAATTATAATAGATATTGGTCTATAGTTAGATATAATATTGATGTTATTTTTTTTAGTAATGGGTTTAATGGAAGATAGTTTCATTTTTAGAGGAAAAGTTCCTGACGATAAACATATATTACAAATATGGCTTAATGGAATATCAATGTAATCTTTTATAATTTTTAACAATTTCATATTTAAATAATCAGTGTCTAGAGAAGACTTTTATTTATTATTTTTTTATAATAGAATTTATCTCATGTATTGATGTGGGATGAAGATATATTGAATTAGATATTGGTGTAATATTAATTAGGTTGAGGTTATTGATGGGGAATGTGAATTGTTTATTTATGGATTGACTTGTATTTATAAAATAAGAGTTAAATGTATTTGCTATTTGTTTATCATTAATGAATTTATTTTTAAATTCATCTATTATACTATTTGGAGATTGTTTAATTTGCTGTTTATTTATAAGGTTATTAATTATATTCCAATTTTCTTTAGTGGATATTCTATTTTTTATTTTACTATCTATATATGATTGCTTTGCTTTTTAGTGATGGTATTATATATGGTAAAAAATTGATGTGGGAGTTTTCAGTATAATTTTCTTCAATGACCGAATCCCAATTTATATTTTGCAGTGCATCAATAATTCTTATAGTAATATTTATAGTTATATTCCTTGTTTTAATTTTATTTAAGTTATTTCGTATTTTGGTTTTTATTTTAATTATATTATATATTGGGAGGATGTCTGTCAAGTCTTCTAAGAGTGTTCCACTGTTATAAAAAAATGTTGTGTTTATATTTGTATAAATTTGATCTATAGTTTAAGTATTATTTGTATTGAATTGGGGTCTGGTGTATATAATATATACATTTATTTTATTTTAAATACACGATGAGAATGATTTTGGGTTTTTTTTTGCAATTTTATTGTTGTAATTTATTTCAAATTGTACATGATTCATACATTATTAACTTACATATTACATTTTAATTACATATTATTTACAATTATTTCAGTATTCTTTTATATCCAGGAAGTCTACATTTTAATTAATTATTTAATATATGATAATCTCTAGTATTTTGTATTGATTATTTGTGTTGCCGGTAATGGTTCGTGTCAGGTACGATGATAAATTTGTTATGAGGGGTCAGTGTTATTTATTATTGGTGAAAGTGAGTAAACAAATCACACTAGGTGAACAACTTGATTGTTTCGTTCATTTAGGTTAATGCCTAACCTCTGATTAGTATATATATATATATATATATATATATATATATATATATATATAATATATAATAATAATACTAATAATAAGAGATATACTCAATATTACTGTAGGTAACATAATCAGCTTAGTAATTAAGTTTACCTCAATATGCCACTATAACACATCATAACTAGTGGTAAGATTATTATATTTATTTGGAAGGTAATACTAGAGTATTGAAGATTATATCGTGAAAAGATCTAGGTTACACAAATGAAGTAGGGGAGGGAAGGATATTATGGCCGATGTTTTTATTACCTTACAAGAAACAAAATATATCATACTAATATTGGATATTATGATCCAATAAGTTGTTTATACAATTACAATATGTTGTTCTAAATAATGGCTATCAACATTTACTCATTTAATTATTTGTATTCAAATCATTTGATTTTTATTAAAAAGCAAATTTTCTGTATAAATAGAGATAAAATACACTAGTGCGGGTATTATGGTCGATAGTTCCGAAATAGCCACTAGGATCGCGTCATATATTAAAATAAAATACATTGTATCAGATATCAAGATACACACGCACTTTTATATTAAATATAAAAATAATTAATCGTTATCCCATTTAGTTTTACTTATATTCAGCTAAAAACGTTTTTTTTCGATACAAATTACGATTATTTGATTTTTTTCTCTAATAAAAAATCAATAATTAATATTGATATAAATAAAAAATGATGTACACTATCATTCTTAGAATTCAATTATCTACATTTTTGTAAATATCATTTTTTGATAACTATAATGGTTCTTGAAATATCGTTATCGGCTACAATACCCGCATCGACCACAATACCTTTCTCTCCCCTATATTGAGCGGAGTAAACTGTCTAGTAATAAACGCATAATGTATGAAGTACTAGTATTATTTATTATGAGGAATTAGTAAAATAGAAGAATGGTTTATAATCAATACCCTATGAGGGTTATTAGCCACGTTGTTATATTTTTATTTTGGACATAGCTTTATAGTAGGAGTTAGTGGGAGTTACTATAAAAATTATAGCAGATTTATATATTTAGTACCAGGTAATGCAAATATCAAGATTTTTGTAAATATATAAGAAATATTTTTGTTTACAAATTGTAATCATAGTATTCTAAAATAATATCCTGATATTTTAAATTTCGATACTGGTATAATACAAAACATATTTATTAAATTGGTGAAAATGTAGATTAGTATAATTAAATTAAAATACGAGAATAAAAATACACGCATTTATGTTTTATTCAGGTTTCAATTATAATTAATTGTATGAAATTTGAATAACATATTAGTAAAATCATATATGTAGTATGCATGCAGTAGACGTTAATATATTTTGTAAATTTAAAAAATGTCCTATATTAAAATTCCCCTTACATCGTAATATATATATATATATATATATATATATATATATATATATATTAATATATGTATATATATATATTTAAACTAAATCATAATTTATTTAGAAACTACGGAGGCCGTATCCACTACGGCAGGTTATTATAAATATAATTATGGACAGTTATTGTGTATATATTATAGTTATTTACTGTTTATAAAATATACATTGATCAATAATATCGATATTATATTAATCTTTAAATATCGCTATAACATTAGTAACTTATTATTTGTGTAATTATACTTATTGTTTATATAATAATCAATGTATTCATTATTTGTATTATAATTATACACTAATTGTATATAGTTTATAATATTATATTACAATTCAATGTTATATATATTTATAATAGTTTGTTAAACTTCTTAAAAAATCATATTTATGCATATTTCTAAATATGATAGAATATTATTATAATGTTTTGTATAATTCAAATATATTTTATATATATATATTGTACTACTATTTTAAATGTATTTCCCCAAAGTATATTTCCATAGTTTAAGTATGGTTGGAAAATACTATTATATATAATTATCAATGAATTTGTTTTAATGAATTTGCTCAACTTTGATATTAAAAATTGAATTTTGGAGAGTTTGTTATTTAATTTAATAATATGATTTTTGAAAAAAGTTTGCTATCAAGATTAATACCAAGATATTTATAATTATATACGTCATTTATTAATGTATCATTTAATGAAATTATATTGTTTGGATGTTTATTTGAGTTAAAATTTATGAATTTTGTAACTTAATATATTTATTAAGATTTTTTTAATTAATTTTGTTAGTTCTATATTATTATTAGCTGAAACAGTTATAGCATCATCTGCATATACTGTAAATTGTACATTATTATCTATTAAATATAATGGTAGATTATTGCCATAAATGATGAATAGTAAAAGGCCTAGTATGGAGCATTGGGGTACACCAATATCATTAGTGATAATATCAGATTCAGTTATGTTAACTAGTTTAGTTATATTATTTAAATAGTTTTTATTAGTTTAAGAGGATCGTAAGAATCCCTCTAATTCCATATTTATCAAATTAGTTAATTATAATAGATATTGGTCTATAGTTAGATATAATATTGATGTTATTTTTTTTAGTAATGGGTTTAATGGAAGATAGTTTCATTTTTAGAGGAAAAGTTCCTGACGATAAACATATATTACAAATATGGCTTAATGGAATATCAATGTAATCTTTTATAATTTTTAACAATTTCATATTTAAATAATCAGTGTCTAGAGAAGACTTTTATTTATTATTTTTTTATAATAGAATTTATCTCATGTATTGATGTGGGATGAAGATATATTGAATTAGATATTGGTGTAATATTAATTAGGTTGAGGTTATTGATGGGGAATGTGAATTGTTTATTTATGGATTGACTTGTATTTATAAAATAAGAGTTAAATGTATTTGCTATTTGTTTATCATTAATGAATTTATTTTTAAATTCATCTATTATACTATTTGGAGATTGTTTAATTTGCTGTTTATTTATAAGGTTATTAATTATATTCCAATTTTCTTTAGTGGATATTCTATTTTTTATTTTACTATCTATATATGATTTCTTTGCTTTTTAGTGATGGTATTATATATGGTAAGAAATTGATGTGGGAGTTTTCAGTATAATTTTCTTCAATGACCGAATCCCAATTTATATTTTGCAGTGTATCAATAAGTCTTATAGTAATATTTATAGTTATATTCCTTGTTTTAATTGTATTTAAGTTATTTCGTATTTTGGTTTTTATTTTAATTATATTATATATTGGGAGGATGTCTGTCAAGTCTTCTAAGAGTGTTCCACTGTTATAAAAAAAATTTGTGTTTATATTTGTATAAATTTGATCTATAGTTTAAGTATTATTTGTATTGAATTGGGGTCTGGTGTATATAATATATACATTTATTTTATTTTAAATACACGATGAGAATGATTTTGGGTTTTTTTTTGCAATTTTATTGTTGTAATTTATTTCAAATTGTACATGATTCATACATTATTAACTTACATATTACATTTTAATTACATATTATATACAATTATTTCAGTATTCTTTTATATCCAGGAAAACTACATTTTAATTAATTATTTAATATATGATAATCTCTAGTATTTTGTATTGATTCTTTGTGTTGCCGGTAATGGTTCGTGTCAGGTACGATGATAAATTTGTTATGAGGGGTCAGTGTTATTTATTATTGGTGAAAGTGAGTAAACAAATCACACTAGGTGAACAACTTGATTGTTTCGTTCATTTAGGTTAATGCCTAACCTCTGATTAGTATATATATATATATATATATAATATATAATAATAATACTAATAATAAGAGATATACTCAATATTACTGTAGGTAACTAATCAGCTTAGTAATTAAGTTTACCTTAATATGCCACTATAACACATCATAACTAGTGGTAAGATTATTATATTTATTTGGAAGGTAATACTAGAGTATTGAAGATTATATCGTGAAAAGATCTAGGTTATACAAATGAAGTAGGGGAGGGAAGGGTATTATGGCCGATGTTTTTATTACCTTACAAGAAACAAAATATATCATACTAATATTGGATATTATGATCCAATAAGTTGTTTATACAATTACAATATGTTGTTCTAAATAATGGCTATCAACATTTACTCATTTAATTATTTGTATTCAAATCATTTGATTTTTATTAAAAAGCAAATTTTCTGTATAAATAGAGATAAAATACACTAGTGCGGGTATTATGGTCGATAGTTCCGAAATAGCCACTAGGATCGCGTCATATATTAAAATAAAATACATTGTATCAGATATCAAGATACACACGCACTTTTATATTAAATATAAAAATAATTAATCGTTATCCCATTTAGTTTTACTTATATTCAGCTAAAAACGTTTTTTTTCGATACAAATTACGATTATTTGATTTTTTTCTCTAATAAAAAATCAATAATTAATATTGATATAAATAAAAAATGATGTACACTATCATTCTTAGAATTCAATTATCTACATTTTTGTAAATATCATTTTTTGATAACTATAATGGTTCTTGAAATATCGTTATCGGCTACAATACCCGCATCGGCCACAATACCCTTCTCTCCCCTATATTGAGCGGAGTAAACTGTATAGTAATAAATGCATAATGTATGAAGTACTAGTATTATTTATTATGAGGAATTAGTAAAATAGAAGAATGGTTTATAATCAATACCCTATGAGGGTTATTAGCCACGTTGTTATATTTTTATTAGGGACATAGATTTATAGTAGGAGTTAGTGGGAGTTACTATACAAATTATAGCAGATTTATATATTTAGTACCAGGTAATGCAAATATCAAGATTTTTGTAAATATATAAGAAATATTTTTGTTTACAAATTGTAATCATAGTATTCTAAAATAATATACCTGAAATTTTAAATTTCGATACTGGTATAATACAAAACATATTTATTAAATTGGTGAAAATATAGATTAGTATAATTAAATTAAAATACGAGAATAAAAATACACGCATTTATGTTTTATTCAGGTTTCAATTATAATTAATTGTATGAAATTTGAATAACATATTAGTAGAATCATATATGTAGTATGCAAGCAGTAGACGTTAATATATTTTGTTAATTTAAAAAATGTCCTTTATTAAAATTCCCTTTACATCGTAATATATATGTATATATATATATATATATATATATATATATATATATATATATTTAAATCATAATTTATTTAGAAACTACGGAGGCCGTATCCACTACGGCAGGTTATTATAAATATAATTATGGACAGTTGTTGTTTATATATTATAGTTATTTACTGTTTATAAAATATACATTGATCAATAATATCGATATTATATTAATCTTTAAATATCGCTATAACATTAGTAACTTATTATTTGTGTAATTATACTTATTGTTTATATAATAATCAATGTATTCATTATTTGTATTATAATTATACACTAATTGTATATAGTTTATAATATTATATTACAATTCAATGTTATATATATTTATAATAGTTTGTTAAACTTCTTAAAAAATCATATTTATGCATATTTCTAAATATTATAGAATATTATTATAATGTTGTGTATAATTCACATATATTTTATATATATATATATTATAGAATTATGTGTATGTTACATAGAATATATATTATATAAAATAACAACTAATATTATATATTGTAATATATATATACATGTAATATTATATATTGTAAGTTCATGCAGCTATTTAAATTATAGTCTGTTTTAAAATTAAAATAAAGATAATATAATAGTATACATTATGTTATGATATAATTAAATAATTAATATATTAGTAAAAGTAATACATAATTTAAAATGCATAATATATCATTATAATTTATTTACAGAAATTATACAATCAACAACAACTTTATCTATTAAATTAGGTTAATATATATTTTATAAAATAGTATATATATATTATATATGTAATAGAGCAATACTAACTATAGCAATACCTAATTTATATATCTTCATATTTTATAATCTGATGACGGTTAATTAATTTTAAAATTAAAATAGTCGCATTTTTTTAAAATAATTATTAATTTAAATAATAGAATAATAATATTCCAATAATTATAAATATTTTATTAATCTACTATATTATAATGATGAATATTAAAACCGTCAATTAATAATGTGACTTATTTAAAATTAATTATTATGTATGTACACCTCAAAAATGGGCTATATCCAATGTGTTCCTATAGGAAGAATATGGTGCATTATATTTACAAGAATTAATAATATGTTATATGTAGGGTATTTATTATATATTTTATATGTATGTTTAGAGTAAACTATTATATATAATTGTATTATCTTTTATTTAGAAACCACGAGGCATATATCGATTTCAACAGGTTATTATCAATATATATATATATATAATTATGGATAGTTAGAGTTTATACATTATAGATATTTAATATTTATATGTTATATTTGCATTACTTTATTACATAAATAATGAAAATAATTAATATATTATATATTTTTATAATAATTAATATATTATATAATTTATATTATTATTATTAAATAATTATGATTGTATATGTTATATTACATGTGATGTATTTTTATTTTTTTCTATATTTATTTAAAAATCTTAAAAATTCATAATAATGCCTATTTACAAAGATTATATAATTGTATTATTATAATTGTGTATATATTTCACATTTGTTATATTACTGTTTATATGTATATTATATATATATATATAATATGTTACATATATTTAAAAAATATAAAATAGTCATATATATATATTCATTTGTTAGTTTACTAAATAACAACTATTTATTTTAAAACATATATTTCAATATAATTTAATTATATTATACGAAGATGAATTTTACGATCAAAGAATAGATACGGGATTTTTATATTTAATTTCTGAATAAAATTCTACGCGTGTATATAATTGTCTAAATGCATATATTCAATAACTCTCTTGCATATATTATCGTAGTTAATTTATATTAATATTAATAAGAATAGTTATAATAAGAGTACACAGAGTTACCTCAGAATACGTGGTGTACTACCATATTCTATGTCTATTAAACACGAATTTCCTGTATGACATATATGTTTATATACGTGGTACTTACCAACCGTGGCAGTACTCGGAATTTGTCTATTTTTCACGTAACATATATTATATGTTGTATTCAATAACTGCATAGTAGTATTCGCTAATAATATAATTCATTTTACTCGTATATTTTCTATTGCTTATTAATGTATTTTATTAAAAGTGGGAGAGGGTGTTTTTGTAATATATCATTTTTTATATAGTTAAATAATTTATATATATATAATTATAAAATTTAAATTTATATATATATATATATATATATATTATTTATAAATATATAAATATTTATTATTATACAGATTCCTATACAATGATAAATATACAAAAGATTATACACGAAGATATATCAACTAATGAATGTTAGTAATATTCAGTATAAATAGTTAAATATATCTATATAGCATCATTTTAATAATGGGTCATATTTTGTATACAATACTATATGATCAATGTAACTGAATAATGAAGGTATATAATTTCATAACTAAGAATTAATATATTAATATAAAAGTATATCAACGTAAAATAAGTTTAGATAAGGTATACAATAGTTACTATATTTAGTCTATTGTTAATATGTGAACACGTGAAATTTATTAAAGCTGGTCTAAGCTTATGGTTATTAATGGGAAAATGTTATAAAGCTAT
Source organism: Osedax fenrisi (assembly GCA_964019155.1). Taxonomy (NCBI): domain Eukaryota; kingdom Metazoa; phylum Annelida; class Polychaeta; order Sabellida; family Siboglinidae; genus Osedax; species Osedax fenrisi. The sequence goes on along the minus strand of OZ025245.1, from coordinate 20,959,833 downwards.
CCACACGGGTGAACCTAAGTATCTGGCTGAATTATTATCAATTGCTACCAGTAACAGACCAAGACGGGATTGCCATGCAATGAAACTTGTTATGCCTCATACAAATTCATGTTTTGGTAACTCTGCTTTTTCTGTTGCGGTACCAACTCTATGGAATTTACTTCCGAATATTATTCGTACGACAACTTCTCGATCTCAATTCAAAAGTAGACTCTTCAAACATTATTTAGTGAAATGAATATATATTTTGCGATTATTGTTATCTTCGTTTATATGTTATATTATTATATTATTATTATTATTATTATTATTGTTATGACGTCGAAAAATGATTTTCATTTATGAAGTCTTTAAACAAATAAATAAATAAATAAATAAATAGAATTGTAACAAATTTTAAATTATAATTCGTAGTAAATATCATTAAATATTCATAACACATATGTAGAATTGGACTGTACGTTATGTACATATATGTTACAATGTTATAAATTGTGAATTGATATTACTTTATATTAGCCTAATGGGTTTATATTTATATTTTATTTATATTCTATATAATTAATTCAATTAATATAATTAATAAAACAATGTATTAATATTATTGAATTGTATAAATTCGTTAAAATTGTGTAAATTGTATAAATGTTGTTTAAATATTGTAAATATATTTAATGATTTAATATAATCGATAATTGATTTATAATGGATGATAAATAGAATATCAATTATGTATAATTATCGATAAGTATCCGCATTCATAATCAATGAAATTCTAAATAAGGAATAATAGGAAATGAATATAGAAAAAAATAAAAAATATATTAGTTATAAAAATTCTGTTCAGAGTTAATTAATTTTAATATATGTTTTATGTCTATAATAGATATTCTAAAATTGAAATATTAATAATAATTTTAGATATCTATATACCAGATTTTATTAATATTATACCAACATAATTCACTTGTTAAATAATGAAATTACGCGATTAACCTAAATATATAAATAAATGTAAATAATATAAATATAACACAAATAAAATACAATTAAAAATATCATACTTTCTATAATCTGTGGAAAATAAATAAAAATAAATTAATTAATAAGTAGTTATGTTATTTAAGAATATGTGTGACTAAAATAAAAATAAATAATATATAAATTATACGTAATAGTATACGAATAGTACGAGATAATAGTACGAGATAATAATAAAAATACGAATGTTGAGTGTATATCGAAGTAGATCGGGTATAGTAAATTACAGTACCAATTACTTAGAAGAAAGAGTTTGCGATACATCAGATGATCACAAATGATGTGGAAACGAGTAACAGAATGTCTTCGTCGATTATTAATGCAGATCATAAACAATGTAATTTGTATTATATGTAATGAATTTATGTAAATAATTTATTAAAATATTATGTTATTATTAATTATATTATAACATATAATAGTAATAGATATATAATAAATTATTAAAGTATACGTATACATACTTACTATTCACAGATACTACCGATAGCCTCACAACACCTGATGACCAATATTTATTAGAGACTACGTTATATGTAATATTGTTATTAGTTTTAAATCTTTATTATTTATATTTATTAGTGGAACACATCACAAGAAATGAAACTTATGAATGACATAATTCTATGAATAAAACAATATCTAAATAATATATTCTTCGAATCTCTTGAATCTGATACCATCGAAACCCACCTTTATTTTCACACCTATAGGGACGTGGATAATTCAGTAGATAATGGCAATGGTGTACAACTACATTCTTGGTAATATACGACTATAACATCTGTACGGTATCGTAACAACTAAATAACTTATATCACTATGATATTTGTAATATGTAATATATTAATTCTTCATAGGTATTCTCATTTGTAATTAAATAATACGAGGTGATATATTAATATTAAATAAATTAATATTAATGAATTATAAAATAATTCCAAACAAATTATTTATACGATATTTGTATTATAACTTAATGTATGTAATTTTTCCACATATTTAATAATAATATTATAATAAAAATAAATATAGTCATTAATATAGTAAATTAATTATTTTTAAATAAAATAAGTTACATTATTTAATTTAATTTCAATAAAAAATATGATTTATAAATGTTATCAAATAGTGTTTTATATGGGTAAATAAAAATATGAAATATGATAATATTTACAAATTATAATTTGTATATGAATATTTATGATATGTATTGTAATATATATGACACTACCATTTGTATCAGCAAACATGGATGTGTATAGCTGTCATAACATTAGTATCACGTAATATATACAACCAATCAACAAAATATGCATTATAATTATATATAAAAAAAACGTATAATAATCTATGTATTTGTAATAGATAGATAGATAGATATAGTTTATTGTTTAAAACAAACAAAATGACATAAAACAATAATAATAATAAAAAACAAATAACGAATATAAACGAATATATATAATGATTTATAAATGCCATGTTACATATGGTTAAGATATAAAATTAACAAATGATATAATAATAAAAAAAATAATAATAAAAATGGGAATTATTCAGATGCAAGCACTTAATCACTGTATCAACTTTAGGGAAAGGGGTCCTCAATCCCTGTGCCTTGGGGGTACAAACTTGAACCAAGAGTTTGTCCACTGACACCCGTAATACCCGATAAATAATGATAAAGAGAATGCAACCGAATAAATTAACCCCATAAAACTAAAAATAATATAATAATTAAATAATAAAAATTAATAAAATATAATAAAATTTAAATATTAATACAATGAATAATCAAGCCTTGTAATAAATTGATTAGCCGAAGTTGCTGAACACGTATAATTAGATAGCAAATTCCAAGGAGTTGAAATACGATTACTAAAATAATTCAGAGTAACATTAGTCTTGCATTTGTCTTTTCGAACTTTAATGGAAGGACCTCGACTTCTTGATGAATACGTTTCAAGTAGCCCCGAGCAATCAACATCAACTAGACCATTTATAATTGTATAGGCAAGAATAAGATCAGCCCGTAACCTGCGTTGAGATAATGAAGTTAAGTTTACAAATAATAACCTATTTTCATAATTTGTATATGGTATACCACATCTATAGAAAAGCCTTTTAGTGAATGTCCTTTGGACTTTTTCAATTTTATTTTTTAGGCCTACATGTATATTAGAAGGGTTCCAAATACAAGAATTATATTCTAATAAAGGTCTAACATATGTTATAAAGGCTTTTGTTAGGTAACAATAGTCATTAATAATAAAGCATCTAAATATAATATTCAGAATATTAAAATCTTTACTGCACATTTGGTTTATATGAGTGTCAAATTTCAGTTTAGTGTTAAAAATTATTCCAAGATCTTTAAACTCTGTTAGACTATTTAATTGAATATTATTTATAGTATACGAATGTGTATTGATATTCCCAAATGTCATAATTGAACATTTTTGAATGGCAAGTTCAAGGTCCCATTTACACATCCAGGATGATAGTTCCAATAGCTGATGTTAAAATACGTTGCTCATTATCCACATTTACAGAATGAATAGTTTCCGAGCATTTATTTTGACAATCACGCCATTGTTTATGTGTAAACTGGTCTTTAACATTTGTATGTAACTTCCGACATTTATTCAGAAGAATTTTGATATTTAATGGATATTTATAAATCCTTTTTTTTTGAAATAGGGGTATGTTTAAAACAAATATCAATTACAATGCTTATTAATGTATTAATTGCTACATCACAGTTTATACATTTAGAAAGGATATTTTTCCAATCAAGATTAATTAATTCAAATTTAATATTAAATAAATTAGCTTTATTAAAATTAAGTGTAGGGACACTAGTAATTTGATTATTTATAAATGATTGAGATTCAGGTTTCAAAATATTACAGATAATTGATAAATGATCACTTATATGCTTATCATATTCTAATGGGTTAGTATAATCTATAGAAGACAATAAATTGTTTTATTAGTTACAATTAAATCGAGCATAGTGCCAGATCTAGTATTAAAATTAACCAATTGTAACAATGCTGACTCTTGAATTGTTTTATAGAAAGCTTCTTCAGATTGGGTATTCGTACTTCCGGATAACTAATTTATACCCGGGAAGTTAAAATCACCAAACATAATGCATGAATCGGGACTGTTACATATATTTTTAATAATAGTGCATAACTTGATTGTATCGTCAAAATCCATGCTAGGGGGACGATATATTACAACAATTCTATAATTAAATATTTTAATACATAACAGTTCAATATTATTAACAGAGAATTCATTTAAACATATTACCGAAATTAACGATTTAATATATAATAAAATACCACCACCACGTATACCATTCAACCTATCTAATCTGTATAAATTATAATTATTAGTTGGTGAAAGCATAGTATTAGTAATATTATTAGTAAGCCATGTTTCAGTGAAAATTAAAATATCATATAATAGGGTGTTAACAATTGCAGTAAGTGTAGGAATTTTATTACATAGCGATCTTGCATTAGAATAATATACCTTTAAAAATGGATAAGATTGTTTGGGACACTGGTGGCCATTTAGTCAATTGGATTTTGAAATGTCATTATATCTAATATCCGAGTACCTATTTTTATTAATGATTTTAGCTTGTTTAGCCCATTTCAAATAATCTGCATCAGAATAAGTTACAGATGTTTTCCAATCAATGTATGATGTATCATCATCATTCGTGACTATATATCTTAGTTCATATTGTGAGCTGCGATTATTGAATATACATCTTGTGTGTTTAGTCATATTATCAGCTCCAATGGTTAGTATAGGACGTTTTTCAAATTGAGTAATATATTAAATTGAGTGGAATATATGTTAAAATATATTGATAACCTTTATACTTGATTTTCTCAGAATAATTATTTTCATCCTCATGTTGTTATACAAATGCTAATTTTCTTAAATATTTTATCAATCATACTAATATTATTTTCATATTACTCTATAATATATATACCTATAAATTATCACTCTAGTATCATATATAAATACTTATTTATTATATATTTATATAACTTTATACCTATTTTTTATTGAATTTTCATAAAATATTTTTTATTTTATTTATAAATTACGTATTCATATATACTATATATCAATAAACCATAGTATTATATATATTTCTTGTATATAATGATGATTATTGTATGTGTAATATTTCAAATATCATAGAAGAAATTATACGATATTTACTGCTACCTATCTCTTATTTTTAAATGTAAATGTACACAATTACGCTAAATATACACTTAAGTTATTAATAAAATAATTGTGTATGTGATCAGATAATTCAGTTGAAATAGTATTTGAGGTTTGTCATGAGGAAGGTTGTGATGAGGATGATGTGTAGAATTGACATAATATCGTCCTCATAAGTATGGAAGCTAACTGGAGAAAACGAGATAAGATGGAAAAGCAGTATTATGTAAATGTTGAATAGTATTTGTCCAATTACCGAGTCTTGGGGAACACCGTGTGTGATATGTCATGTAAGATAAGAATATACGTGAAATTTGAAATTATTTCAGGTGGGTAACGATAACCTACTTACTATATATATACAGAAAGCATCCTTTATTTGCTGCCACTAAAACGATATATCGTTCAAATTATAATTTGAATGAGTGATATTTATTGAAATAATTGATGGATATACATCAAGGTATAAAGTAAGAAAATTTGCTACAATAACAGTCCGTTAATAGCATTCGCTTATAATACTTTTATATTTTTTTTAGTATATTATATAATATAATTATTATATTTAGAATTCGATGTATAATACGTTTGTGTTGATTAATTACATCATTATAATTAATATTCAAGTGTACTTTAAACTATGCATTATAGTTAATTTAATAACATATATACTATATATATATATATATATATATTATGAGTACTAGAAGTTATTCACTCTTCCAATTATTCGCAAAATCAAAATTTAAATCTGTCAATAACTGTTATTAATATTTCTTTATAGAGTTATCTATCCTTACATTATGGCACACACAAATGTATCGCTAAATCTGTTGATGCTTGCCTATTCTAGCAATAATAGATTATCAGTGTTTATATGTATAGTTAGAATATCAATTGACTATGCATTTACAGTTTTTTTTAAATTATTTTTACGGGTATCCCAGATTCTAAACTACATAACAGGTATAATTATTTCTTAAATAGTATCCATATATTAATCTCATTTAACGCAAATACTACTTTACATATATTATTTTTTTAAATTAACTTTGTAAATAATATTAACTAAAGTATTAATAATGGTTTAAATTTACATATTTTCTAAGAAAATCTACTAATAATAATAATAATAAGCCGATTTATTTAAACACTCATTAAATAACAACAAAGATTATTCTGATAAGTGTGAGAAAAGAAGATAATTATAAATATAAACATATAGTAAACAAAAAAAACATAAACAATAATGTAATATAAGTTATACAAAATATTATAATTATATATTAAACAATCAAGTATCAATTCGTTGATAATATATATAATTTCAATACATTCTTAAACTTAAGTGTATAAGGTATTGATCTGATATGGAGAGGAATAGAATTCCATAACGTTGGTGAACTACACGAGAAAGCACGATTGCTTGTTCGAATCATCTTGGATTTATGATAGATGAGTACAAGTTTATCATTCGATGATCTAAGTCGAGTAGATGGAGTATGATATTTTAGTGTAGATGGCAAATAACGTGGCATTTTATTGACCAATGTTTTATGGATAATACACAGTATTCTATATCTAGATTTCTGTTGAATATTAAATATTCTGAAATCAACCATTCTCTTTGACACACTAGTATAATCAGATAATCGTTGTCTGTATATTATCCTTGTGCTCGTTCTGATTATTCTCGATATATTTATCATCAGATTATTGGGTAAACCGTGATAAATAGATGAGCAATAATCAAAACGAGACATTACTAATGATGTTATCAACATTAACGTTATATCTTTTGATATAAATTGTCTGGCTCTACGAATATTGTGGAGGTCATAGTTAGACTTACGACATACTTCAACTATATGTGACTTAAAAGTTAAATTTCTATCAAATATGACACCTAAATATGTTATTTTATCACTAGATATAATAATGGTATCATCAATAGATACAGTCGGGAATTGGTATCCAGTAGGAATATTCAGTAGCTCAGATTTAAAAGTATTTAATAATAATTTATTAGTTGTAAGTCAATGATGAATTGCGTTACTACAGCGCGTAAGTACATTTGAGTTTTTAGATGAAAAACTTGAGAGTGGAACATACAGCAGTATATCATCTGCATATTGATGGTATTTTATTTCTGGGAAGGTACATATAATATCAGATAAAGGTTTAATATAAATTAAAAATAGTATTGGCCCAAGAACAAAACCTTGGGGACACCAGTTGTTAACATACTTGTTGGTGATATAGAGTTATTTGTTTTAACTGAAAAAGTTATATCTTTAAGGTATGACATGAACCAATCTAATGCTGAGTTACATACTCCTATATTAATGAGCCTATTGTTCATGCTAGTGTGATCTAAGGTATCAAATGCAGCAGAGAGATCAATATTTGTACCGGATAGTTATCATCGAGCATTAACATTACGTTATATAATACATTTATTATAGCTGTTTCTGTACTATAAAATGGTCTATAAGCACTTTGATAGATATCTAGTAAATCATTTGTTTCTATATAATTAATGAGTTGTTGATAAACAACTTTCTCTAGTAATTTTGCTATAATAGTAAGTTGCGATATAGGTCTGTAGTTGCTTAATATATTATAATCAATATTGTGTTTTTTTTTTATAATAGGAGAAATTATAGCATGCTTAAGGTCAGGGTGAACAAAACTATTATTAAGAGATGAACTAATAATATCACATATATAACTAGACAAAGTAGTAGCTAAGACCTTCATGAGAGGAATAGGGTCATTAGGAGAAGAGGTTTTCAGACATTGTAATAATCAATTACATTGTAATAATCATTACTACTACTACTACTACTATTACTACTACTACTACTACTACTACTACAACTACTACTACTACTACTACTACTACTACTACTACTACTACTACTACTACTACTACTACTACTACTACTACTACTACTACTACTACTACTACTACTACTACTACTACTACTACTACTACTACTACTACTACTACTACTACTACTACTACTACTACTACTACTACTACTACTACTACTACTACTACTACTACAACTACTACTACTACTACTACTACTATTTATCAAGAATTTAATAAACGATAAATCAAAAACACAAGAAAAAAAATGTTACTATTTGTTTTGTATTTTCTGGGGCTCCTCACAGTTATTTATAACATGTACAAGTCTATGACTTCTTGAGGGGTCCATTTGTATCCGATATTATTATATGTGCGATTCAATAAATAAATATTATTATTATTATATATATATATATATATATATATATATATATATATATATATATATATATATATATGTATATATGGCTATACATGACGGGTGGCATACTTTATAAATGAACATCGTGTGTAGGAGGTAATTTACAACTTAATATAGGTGTATGTTGAACCAATGGTGGTTTTAGGTAGAGGTGTGACTATTACAGGAATCATGGGTGAAAATGAGGGCATCATTGGTAATGGCAAGGTCGTCATTTTATATGTGTATACTAACTTCTAACTTATGCATCTTGACTATTCAATTTGTCGGACTAGAAGCTGGACAACAAGTTTAGATACATGGCATTCACGAAGACGATACATGAGGCAATCCCGGATAGCATACGGAGGACGTCTAGGGCGATAACGGAGATGATCTAGCACTTATTCATGAAGATATTCATCTAGCCAAGTAGGAAGAAAACTACTGATGATCTTAATTATCCTGAAATTATAAATTGTATATTAATAAATTAATTATCATGAAATTATAATATTTATATGTGTATACTTACTTCTAACTTCTGTATCTTGACTATTCAATTTGTCGGACTAGAAGCTGGCCAATAAGTTTAGATACATGGCATTCACGAAGACGATACCGGAGGCGATCCCGGATAGCATAGAGGACGTCTAGGGCGGTAACGGAGATTATCTTGAACATATTTACATGTAAATATTGGTGTTATTTTTGATGATACTAGGATGCCCTTAAAGAATATTGTTAAACATTTGTCAAAGTTTTAAAATATATTGTATTTATAATAATTAAGTGGCGGTATACTGGTATATAGTGATACTTAATACATCGTGTATATATATGTATATTAATGCTGTAAAATTTAAAATACTATACTAATAATTATTAGAATAATATATAATTAATAATTATAATATATAATTAATTGTTATTAATTAATAATAAGTATTGATAAAGAATTAATAATCAGTAAATAAGAATTGAATAATTATTAAAATAATATATAATTAATAAATTGTATATAATATACTTAATTTAATATTTGTATACTATATATATATATAAAATATTATATATTATAATAAATAATTTATATTAAATGATCAAAATAATAACGTATTTATTGTAAAATTCTAGGTTTTAAAGATTGTTATTAAGTTTTTGTTTGCCTAGTTGTAAACCAGTTATAATTTTATAACAATGCATAATACATATTTACACATGTATATAAACGCAAATATATAAGTAAGTGTTATTAATTAATACTAATTATTGATAAATAATTATTTATCAGTAAATTAGAATTGAATAATTATTAAAATAATATATAATTAATGTTATTAATTAATAATAAGTATTGATAACTAATTATTAATTAATAAATTATAATTGAATAATTAATAATTATTAAAATAATATATAATTAATAATTAATAATATACAATTAATTAGTATTACTTAATAATAATTATTGTTAATAATTATTAATATATAATTAATTGTTAATTAATAATAAGTATTGATATATAATTATTAATATAATATATAATTAATAATAAGTATTGATAAATAATTATTAATTAGTAAATTAGAATTGAATAATTATTAAAATACTATATAATTAATAATTAATAATTTTACAGCACTAATGTATATATATATATACATATATACATTAATATATATATATATATATATATATATATATATATATATATATATATATATATATATATATATGTATAATATTATTAATAGTTGTATGTTATCTATATATATTATAATTATAACTTATATATATTCCCATATAATGTTTATATTATATATGTATACATATTATTTGTATATAATATACTTAATTTAATATTTGTATACTATATATATATATAAAATATTATATATTATAATAAATAATTGATATTAAATGATCAAAATAATAACGTATTTATTGTAAAATTCTAGGTTTTAAAGATTGTTATTAAGTTTTTGTTTGCCTAGTTGTAAACCAGTTATAATTTTATAATAATGCATAATACATATTTACACATGATAAACATAATTTGACACTTTGATAATATATATAATATATAGTATAATATGGTATAATATAGTATAATATTAATATGATTATTTCATAAATTTCTAAAAAAATGCCTTATGTTAAAATATTATGTTTTAATATATTTTGTAAATATTTTTACAAAATTGAGTAAAAATGCCTTATATTAAAATATTAAGTTTAATTACTAATTATATATACGACTTGAATGCCGATTTATAATATACATGTAGTAATAATGTATATGTATATTATAACAGGATATATTACTACTTATTAAATTATGTCTGCAGTAAACACATTAATTTTGAATGTATTTAAATTACTACTAGTATATGTATGCAAGGTTATGCATTGTTATACAATTACAACTGAGCGACAACATATTAATAACAATCTTTAAAACTAAATGTGTACTATAAATACATTATTATTTTGAATATTTAATATCAATTATTGATTATAATATATAAATTATAAAATATAATATATATTATATATATATATATATATATATATATATATATATATATATATATATTTATATATATATATATGTAGTATGGTATACTAGTGGTAATTATGATAGAATGTAGTATGGTATACTAGTGGTAATTATGATAGAATGTATGTGTGTATATATGTGGGAATGAGAAATGTGAACATTATTATGTAATATAGAAATGGATATTTTTGGTAATGTACAATTATAATTATAACTGTTGATTGGAATTAGATTTGATTTTATATTTGTAAAGAAGGGGGCGTGGCGTCTGATAGATTAACTGTTTTTATATATTAAATGTTGTTATTCGAATGCCTGGATGACAGGATATTTATAAATTGCTACAGTGAATGCTTACACTCGATGCAACACAGTCGTATAAAATCATTTACATTATCTACTACGAATTATTGTTTTAACATTATTAACGTTAACATTATATATTATATTATATATATTAATATCTGTTGATACTAAAAGGTAACGTAATGACTTGTAAATATAATTCAATATTAATATGTATAATACCCATGTTTATAGTACGGGGTTCTTGTTCTCTTCGTAATAAAACGTATAACCTGATTGTGAACTTTCTTTGCGGAAACGCGACAACATTGGTGACAGCGGCGAACAACAGCACGTACGATTTGGAGACATTAAAGAAAACCCCGGCTTATGTTAGTTAATCTATTAGATAGACACGCCCGCTTATTTTTTAATAAAAAAAAGTTCTAAATGACTAAGTGTGGTGTGTGTATGTGAATGATATTAAGATCTGGTAAAGTCATGGATATTAAGGATAGTGTGAAAGTAATTAAGGGAAATAGTAGTGATATGTCATATGTGAAGTTAGAAAAGTTTGATGGTAGTACAGAAGTAGGTAGATGGATACGAAAAATGTTAAAAAAAATGTTTAAAAATATTTTAAAAAATTGTTTACAAATATTACTAAAAATGTTTAAACATATATCAACAACATTTTTAAAAATATTCAAAAAATTTTTAAAAATATCAAAAAAATATTTCAAATATTTCAAAAAAATTTCAAAAATATTTCAAAAAATTTCAAGAATATTTCCAAAAATTTTAAAAATATTTCAAAATTTTCAACAACAAAATTCACAAATTTTTCAAAAAAATTTCAAAAAAATATTTCGAAAAAATATAAAAAAAATATATCAGAAAAGCGACGCCGAAGATTTTAGATGACAAAAAATCATTTAATGGCAAAAAGTCAATTTTTCTGGTTTTTCTGGGGTACGCGGTAAATAATTCAAAAAAATTTCCGGACCAAGACCATACTGTTGCAAATTTATTAAGATCGGGTATAACAGATTTTCGCGACGTACCCCGGTTCTCGAGTTACCTCACCAGATACACACACACATATATATATATATATCTATACATATAAAAGAAAGTTAATTTAAATATTTATTTATTTATTTATTTATTTATATGCGTTCGATGTTTAAGAAAATGGCTCGACGGATTTACAAAATTTAAATTGCTACTAATTTTCTACGAAAAAAGTATTGTGGTTGTTCGGATGAATTTTTTATTTCCGCCTCTACACCGATCATAATTACATAAAACTGTCCTTTATCGACCTATTTCCCTCTATAGGGAAATCTTTTGATTTTCTAAGAAAATGTTTCACATATAAAATGTATGCGAATGTGAGGCGTTTCGTAAAAATGTAATTATATTCATTTTACCATAATTAATGCATTCGTAAATGACAATAAACGGTGATAACGTTTACGTTTTCGATATTTTTAACGAAGAAATTTTAAATTTTTCGATAAACAATTAAATTTAAATGCTTTGTTATTAATTATTTAATAAATAAATTGTTTTCTATAAATAAATCTTTGTTTACATCTACGTTGATAACGATTAGTTATTATTATACCCAGGCAACGCCGGGAAGTAGCCCGGAAAATGTTCAAGCAAATGAAATTAAATTGAATGATGAACAAAGAATAGTTTATAACAAAATCTTACAAAGTGTAAATAACGAAGATGGAAAATTGTTTTTCCCCGCAGGAATTGGAAAAACTTTTTTGATTAATTTATTGCTAGCTAAAATGTAGATGACAAATAAAGAATATATTGCCGTATAATTATCAGGAATAGCAGAAACTATATTATTGAACTGTAGAACATTCATTTTTAAGATTCCAATACAGTTAAACGAAGATTTCATTTACAGTATAAAGAATAATTCAAAATCAGGAAACTATTTAGAGCTGTAAATTTATTTTTTGGGATGAATGCACAATGACTCACAAGCACGCATTAGGGCCGATGGAAAGCAAATGAAATTAAATTGAATGATGAACAAAGAATATATTATAACAAAATCTTACAAAGTATAAATAACGAAGATGGAAAATTGTTTTTCCTAGATACCCTCGCAAGAACTGGAAACACTTTTTTGATTAATTTATTGCTAGCTAAAATGTAGATGACAAATAAAGAATATATTGCCGTAGAATTATCAGGAATAGCAGAAACTATATTATTGAACTGTAGAACATTCATTTTTAAGATTCCAATACAGTTAAACGAAGATTTCATTTACAGTATAAAAATAATTCAAAATCAGGGAAACTATTTAGAAGCTGTAAATTTATTTTTTGGGATGAATGCACAATGACTCACAAGCACGCATTAGGGCCGATGGAAAGCAAATGAAATTAAATTGAATGATGAACAAAGAATATATTATAACAAAATCTTACAAAGTATAAATAACGAAGATGGAAAATTGTTTTTCCTAGATACCCTCGCAAGAACTGGAAACACTTTTTTGATTAATTTATTGCTAGCTAAAATGAAGATGGCAAATAAAGAACATATTGCCGTAGCATCATCAAGAATAGCATCAACTCTATTATTGAACTGTATAACAGCCCATTCCATTTTTAGATTCCAATACAGTTAAACATAATAAAGAATAATACAAAATCAGGGAAACTATTTAGAAGCTGTACATTTATTATTTGGGATGAATGCACAATGACTCACAAGCATGCATTAGAAGCCGTATATAGAATGGTAAGAGACATAGTAAACAAATATAAGCCAATGGGAGGACAGACATTAATACTTAGCAGAGATTTCCTGCAAATTCTTCCAGTAGTGAAAAGATGTACAAAGACAGACCACATAAATTCGTGTTTGAAAACTTCAGTAATGTGGAAAAATATAAGATTAACTAAAAACATGAGAGTATTCTCATCAAACAATCACGATACAGCCACATTCGAAAATCATCTCTTAAATATAGGTAATGGAATGACGCAGAAAAATAATGGTATAGATATTATCCCGTGCGGAAATATAATGGAAAATAAAAATGAACTCATCACGACAATTTATGAAAATGTAGAAGACACTTATTTGGATGAAAATTGGCTTTGCGAAAGATATATATTAACACCTAAAAATGACGATATATATAAAATAAATCAAAATTTACTAAATAAATTTCCAGGATAGATGAAAGTATATAGGTCCATAGACAGAGTACAAAAGAAAATAAGTTGTAGATTATCCCATAGAATTTTTGAATTTCATTAAACTTTCCGGATTACCAGACCATAAACTAGCACTAAAAGTAGCAGCGCCAATCATGCTATTAAGAAATTTAAATTCCCCAAAATTATGTAATGGATCCAGATTGATCATAACTAATTTACAAAATAATTTGATAGAAGCCAAAATACTAACGGGTTAATATAAGGGAGAAGAAGTAATGTTTCCCAAAATACCACTGATACCATCAGATTATCCCTTTAATTTTAGAAGACACCAATTTCCAATAAAACTTTGTTTTTCCATGACAATAAACACATCTCAAGGACATTCTTTTAAAGTCGTGGGCTTATATCTTGAAACCGAATGCTTCGCCTATGGTCAATTATATGTAGGCTGTTCAAGAGCACGCAGAGAAAATAAATTATATATACTGGCCAAAGATTTTCATATATATATGAAAATCTTATATGAAAAACATATATGTTTTATAAATAAAGAAATATAAATAAAATTCGTAATAATTATAATGTCATTCAAATATTGATATATTCATATAAATAGGTATGGCAACATTTCTGACACTATCATGTCCCACTACAAGTATAATACCCGGGAAACGCCGGGCCATAGCCAGCTAGATATCGGGAAATCTTTTGATTTTAGAAAAAAATGTTTCACACATGAAATGTATGCGAATGTGAGGTGTTTCGTAAAAATGTAATTATATTCACTTTACCATAATTAATGCATTCGTAAATGGCAATAAACGGTGATAACGTTTACGTTTTCGATATATTTAACGAAGAAATTTTAAATTTTTCAATAAAAAAATAAATTTAAGTGCTTTGTTATAAATAAATAAATTGTTTTCACGAATTAAATCTTTGTTTATATCTACGTTGATAACGATCCCACGGGTACAACACATATAATACCCGGGCAACGCCGGGGCGAAGCCAACTTGTCTATTATATAAAAGAAAGTCTATTTAATTATATATATATATATATATATATATACATATGTGTGTGTGTATCTGGTGAGGTAACTCGAGAACCGGGGTACGTCGCGAAAATATTTTATACCCGATCTTAATAAATTTGCAACAGTATGGTCTTGGTCCGGAAAATTTTTTGAATTTTATACCGCGTACCCCAGAAAAACCTGAAAAATTGACTTTTTGCCATTAAAATGATTTTTTGTCGTCCAAAATCTTCGGCGTCGCATTTTTGAAATATTTTTTTTACATTTTTTCGAACTATTTTTTTGAATTTTTTTTGATTTTTTTTTGAAATTTTTGGAAATTTTGGAAATTTTTTGAAATATTTTTGAAATATTTTTGACATTTTTTGAAATATTTTTGAAGTTTTTTTTAAATATTTTTAAACATTTTTTTGAAATTTTTTTAAAATATATTTTGTAATATTATTTATATTTTTTGTATTTTAAAAAATATTATTTGAAATAATTTTTTATATTTTTCAACTATTCGTTGAAATATTATTATTTTAAGATATAATTAAAATATTATAATTATATAATAAATATATAAATATTATAAGATATAATAATATACTTTTTAAAATATTTGTAGAACATTTATAAAAAATATATTTTGTAATATTTGGAAATATTTGTTGTATACTAGGAATACAGAATCAGGAATAGCTATAATTAATAAATAATAGATAGGCAAACAATCAAAAATCGATCAACGCAGGGTGCGGTTTGGGTTTTCGATATTTATTAAGTACTATTTTGTAATATTGGAAATATGTGTTGTATTTTTTTAAATATTATTTGAAATATTTTTGAAATATTTTTCCACTAATTTTTGAGATATTAATATTTGTATAAATTTGTTTGAATTTTAGCAACAATTTATGTTATTGTATATGAAAAGCAGAATCATGAATAGCCATAAATAATAAATAATAGATAGGTAAGCTATCAAACAACGAGTAAAGCAAAGTTGGGTACGGCAAGAAATTCCAAATCAGGAATAGTTATAATTAATAAATGATAGATAGGCAAATAATAAAAAACCGAGCAACGCCGAGTTGGAACTGTTTGGGTTTAGGTTTTCAACATATTTTGGAATATTTGAAATATCTGTTGTATTTTTTGAAATATTTTTTATCTAATTTTTTAAATATTAAAAAAAATATGTTTCTACATATGTTTAATTTTATTTAATTGTATATACTAGAAATGTAGGATCAGGAATAGCTCTAATTAATAAAAATAAATAGTCAAACAATCAAAAACCTAGCAACGCCGGGTAGGGTATGACTGCTAATATGTTGAAATATTTTTTATATTTAAAAAATATTTTTAGACACTTTTTAAAAATATATTTTATAATATATTAAAGTATTTTTGTATTTTTGTATTTTTACAAAATATTTTACGAATAAGTCTTAAAAAGAACAACGCTAGATCTACATCGGATACAGTTAGATTTATTAAATATTAGTTAGAAGACAACAATTAAAGAATAGCTATGCATAATTAGGAATAACTATAATTAATAATTGATAGGCAAATAATAAAAAACCGAGCAACGTCGGGTTGGGTTCGGCAAACAATTCTAAATCAGGAATAGTTATAATTAATAAAGTATACTTTATACTATCTATATATAGATAGGCATATATTTAAAAACCGATCAACGCCGTGTTGGGACGGTTTGGGTTTGGGTTTTCAACATATTTTGTAATATTTGAAATATTTGTTGTATTTTTTAAAATATTTTTTGAAATATTTGTTCACTAATTTTTTAAATATTATAAACAATATTTTTCTATATTTGTTTGTATTTTAAATAAACTTTATTTAATTGTATATACTAGAAATATAGAATCAGAAATTGCCCTAATTAATAAATAATAAATAATAGATAGGCAAACAAACAAAAACAAAGAAATGCCGAGTCAGGTATGGTTTGGTTTTAAAACATATTTTGTAATATTTTATATATTTTTTTGCAATTTTTAGCAATTATATATTTTAGAATAATCAGGAATAGCTATAATTAATAAAAATATAAATAGGCATTCAAAATCAGGTATGGCTACTAATATGTTGAAATATTTTTTATATTTCTTAAAATATTTTTAGACACTTTTTAAAAATATATTTTGTAATATTTTAAATTATTATTTGTAATCTTACCAAATATTTTACAAATAATCTTAAAAACGAACAACGCTGGGTCTACATCGGATACAGTTAGAATTAGTAAATATTAGTTAGAAGAAAAAAATTAAATATTAGCTAAGTATAACCAGGAATATCTACAATTAATAGGTATATAATCAAAAACCTGGCAACGCAGTGTAGTATACGGTTTGTGTTTGGGTTTAGGTTTGGGTTTTAGACATTTTTTTAAAACATATTTTGTAATATTTGAAATATTTGTTGTATTTTTTAACATATTATTTGAAAATTTGTTCTACTTTGTTTTATATGTCAGCTAACATTTATTTTATTATATATATCAATTAAGAATCAGGAATAGCTATAATTAATATATAATATATTGGAAAATAATCAAAACCGAGCAACGCCGGGTCGGGTACGGCTAGTATATATATATAATTAAATAGACTTTCTTTTATATAATAGATTAGACACGCCCACATTATTAGTGATAAACACTTCACTTGTATCTTAGCAGTCAAACCAATAGCACTTAAGTTAATCTATAATAGATAATACTATATACCCCAAACCACGAAGAATCATCTGCAGAGTACTCTGGCAGATATATTGAAGCTACCCAAAGGTAATACATCCTACATATACTAGTATATCCAATACATTTATATACATACATATATTATATATCTATACATATAAAAGAAATTTAATTTAAATATTTATTTATTTATTTATTTATTTATATGCGTTCGATGTTTAAGAAAATGGCTCGACGGATTTACAAAATTTAAATTGCTACTAATTCTCTACGAAAAAAGTATTGTGGTTGTTCGGATGAATTTTTTATTTCCGCCTCTACACCGATCATAATTACGTAAAACTGTCCTTTATCGACCTATTTCCCTCTATAGGGAAATCTTTTGATTTTCTATGAAAATGTTTCACACATAAAATGTATGCGAATGTGAGGCGTTTCGTAAAAATGTAATTATATTCACTTTACCATAATTAATGCATTCGTAAATGGCAATAAACGGTGATAACGTTTACGTTTTCGATATATTTAACGAAGAAATTTTAAATTTTTCGATAAACAATTAAATTTAAGTGCTTTTGTTATTAATAAATAAATTGTTTTCTATAAATAAATCTTTGTTTACATCTACGTTGATAACGATTAGTTACTATTATACCCAGGCAGCGCCGGGACGTAGCCCGAAAAATTTTTAAAAATTTTGTAGCATCATCAGGAATAGCAGCAACTCTATTATTGAACTGTAGAACAGCCCATTCCATTTTTAAGATTCCAATACAATTAAACGAAGATTCCATTTTCAGTATAAAGAATAATTCAAAATCAGGGAAACTATTTAGAAGCTGTAGATTTATTGTATGGGATGAATGCACAATGACTCACAAGCACGCATTAGAAGCCCTCGATAGAATGGTAAGAGACATAATAAACAAAGATAAGCCGATAGGATGATAGACATTAATACTTAGCGGAGATTTCAGAATTATCCTTCCAGTAGTTAAAAGAGGTACAAAGACAGACAACATAAATTCGTGTTTGAAATCTTCAGTAATGTGGAAAAATATAAGATTAACTAAAAACATGAGAGTATTCTTATCAAACAATCAAGATACAGCCACATTCGAAAATCATCTCTTAGATATAGGTAATGGAATGACGCAGAAAAATAATGGTATGGATATTATCCCGAGCGGAAATATAATGGAAAATAAGAATGAACTCATCACGAAAATTTATGAAAATGTAGAAGACAATTATTTGGATGAAAATTGGATTTGCGAAAGATGTATATTAACACCTAAAAATGACAATGTATATATAATATATCAAAATTTACTAAATAAATTTCCAGAAGATATGAAAGTATATAGGTCCATAGACAGAGTACAAAAGAAAAGAAGTTGTAGATTATCCCATAGAATATTTGAATTTCATTAAACTTTCCAAATTACCAGACCATAAACTAGCACTAAAGTAGGAGCGCCAATCATACTACTAAGAAATTTAAATCCCCCAAAATTATGTAATGGATCCAGATTGATCATAACTAATTTACAAAATAATTTGATAGAAGCCAAAATACTAATGGGTCAATATAAGGGAGAAGAAGTCATGTTTCCCAAAATACCACTGATACCATCAGATTATCCCTTTAATTTTAGTAGACACCAATTTCCAATAAAACTTAGTGTTTCCATGACAATAAACAAATCTTAAGGACAATTATTTAAAGTCGTGGACTTAGATCTTGAAACCGAATGCTTAGCCTACGGTCAATTGTATGTAGGCTGTTCAAGAGCACGCAAAAAAAATGATATATACTGGCCAAAGATGGACTAACAGCTAACGTAGTATACAAAGAAGTACTGAATAACTAAAGAAATAATTAAAAAATTACCTGAAATAACTAAAACATATAATGATTCAAATTCGTATAATATCTATATATATATATATATATATATATATATATATATATATATATATATATATATCTATACATATAAAAGAATGTCTATTTAAATATTTATTTATTTATTTATTTATTTATATATGCGTTCTAAATAATTATAATGTCATTCAAATTTGGATATATTCATGTAAATAGGCAAGGCAACATTTCAGATATTATTATTTCCCACTACAAGTATAATACCCGGGCAACGCCGGGCCGTAGCCAGCTAGTCTATTATATAAAAGAAAGTCTATTTAATTATATATATATATATATATATTTATATGTGTGTATCTGGTGAGGTAACTCGAGAACCGGGGTACGTCGCGAAAATATGTTATACCCGATCTTAATAAATTTGCAACAGTATGGTCTTGGTCCGGAAACTTTTTTGAATTTTTTACCGCGTACCCCAGAAAAACCTGAAAAATTGACTTTTTGCCATTAAAATGATTTTTTGTCATCCAAAATCTTCGGCGTCGCTTTTTTGAAATATTTTTTTTACATTTTATCGAAGTATTTTTTTGAATTTTTTTTGATTTTTTTTTGAAATTTTAGGAAATTTGGAAATATTTTTGAAATATTTTTGAAATATTTTTGACATTTTTTTAAACATTTTTTTGAATTATTTTTCGATATTAAAAAAAAAAAATCGACATTTTTTAAAATATATTTATAAATTTAAAAATAAATATATTTGTAAACATTTTTTGAAATATATTTTGTATGTTTTGAATTTGTTTAAATATTATTTGAAATTTTTTTTTATATATTGGTTATGTCTAAAATTTACAAATTTGAAAATGTTTATATCTATTTATATATATTTATAATTTTTTTATTTTAAAAATAACAATGAATATAATTGGTCAATTATTACCATATTACCAAAGATTTTACGAATCTTTGATTAACTAAGCAATATTGATATTCAAAAAAAAGTTTATTTACTATCAATTATCAATATAAAAACGTAAGCCTTATATATCTACTATATATATATTATTAATATAATTAATATTGTTATTTATTGTTACTAAATTTATATAACATATATATATATATATATAAACGTCATATATATATATATATATATATATATATATATATATATATATTTTTTGACATTTTTTGAAATTTTTTGAAATATTTTTAAACATTTTTTTGAAATTTTTTAAAATATATTTTGTAATATTATTTATATTTTTTGTATTTAAAAAAATATTATTTGAAATATTTTTTATATTTTTCAACTATTCGTTGAAATATTATTATTTTAAGATATAATTAAAATATTATAATTATATAATAAATATATAAATATTATAAGATATAAATATTATACTTTTTAAAATATTTGTAGAACATATAAAAAATATTTTTGTAATATTTGGAAATATTTATTATATACTAGCAATACAGAATCAGGAATAGCTATAATTAATAAATAATAGATAGGCAACAACAATCAAAAATCAAAAATCGAACAACGCAGGGTGCGGTTTGGGTTTTCGAAATTTGTTAAGTAATATTTTGTAATATTGGAAATATGTGTTGTATTTTTTTTAATATTTTTTGAAATATTTTTGAAATATTTTTCCACTAATTTTTGAGATATTAAAAACGAATATTTGTCTAAATTTGTTTGAATTTTTTTATGGAAAATGTATGTTATTGTATATGAAAAGCAGAATCATATAGCCATAATTAATAAATAATAGATAGGCAAACTATCACACTATCAAACAACGAGTAAAGCAGAGTTGGGTACTGTAAGAAATTTCAAATCAGGAATATTTATAATTAATAAATGATAGATAGGCAAATAATAAAAAACTAAGCAACGCCGATTTGGAACGGTTTGGGTTTAGGTTTTCAACATATTTTGGAATATTTTAAATATTTGTTGTATTTTTTATATCTTTTTTCACTAATTTTTTAAATATTAAAATAAATATGTTTCTACATTTGTTTGTATTTTAGATAAACTTTATTTAATTGTATATACTAGACATGTAGAATCAGGAATATCTCTATAGATATATTCCTAATTATAATTAATAAATAATAAATAGGCAAACAATCAAAAACCGATAAATGTCGGGTCGGGCACTGTTTGCGTTTGGGTTTATATTTGAGTTTTCGAAATTTTTTGTAATATTTTAAATATCTGTTGTATTTTTTAGCAATTAAATATTTTAGCATAATCATGAATAGCTATAATTAATAAAAATAGTCAAACAATCAAAAACCTAGCAACGCCGGGTAGGGTATGGCTACTAATATGTTGACATATTTTTTATATTTAAAAAATATTTTTAGACACTTTTTAAAAATATATTTTATAATATTTTAAATTATTTTTTGTATTTTTACAAAATATTTTACGAATAAATCTTAAAAAGAAAAACGCTATAGCGTTAGATCTATAGATCTACATCTGATACACTTAGAATTATTAAATATTAGTTAGAAACAAAATTAAATATTAGCTATACATAATTAGGAATAGCTATAATTAATAATTTATAGGAAAATAATTAAAAACCGAGCAACGTCGGGTTAAGAACGGCAAGCAATTTAAAATCAGGATTAGTTATAATTAATAAATAATTATTTATTATCTATTATAATAGATATGAAAAAAATCAAAAACCTAGAGACAGCGGGTCGGGATGGTTTGACAGTAATATTTTGTAATATTGGAAATATGTGTTGTATTTTTTAAATATTTTTTGAAATATTTATAAAATATTTTTCCACTAATTTTTGAGATATTAAAAAAGAATATTTGTCTAAATTGTTTGAATTTTAGCACAAATTTATATTATTATATATGAAAGACAGAATCATGAATAGCCATAATTAATAAATAATAGATAGGCAAACTATCAAACAACGAGTAAAGCAGAGTTGGGTACGGCAAGAAATTCCAAAGCAGATATAGTTATAATTAATAAATGATAGATAGGTAAATAATAAAAAACCGAGTCGATTTGGAACGGTTTGGGTTTAGGTTTTCAACATATTTTGTAATATTTGAAATATTTGTTGTATTATTTAATATATTTTTTGAAATATTTTTCCACGAATTTTTTAAATATTAAAATATTTTTCTACATTTGTTTGTATGTCAGCTAACATTTATTTTATTGTATAAATAATAGTTATGAAAAAATTAAATATAAATATTTAGCAATTCAGAATTAGTAATAGGTATAATTAATAAATAATAATTGGCAAACAATCAAAAACCGAGCAACGCCAGGACAGGTACGGTTTGTGTTTAGGTTTTCGACATCTTTTTAAAACATATTTTGTAATATTCGAAATATTTATTGTATTATTTAATATATTTTTTGAAATATTTTTCTACTAATTTTTTAAATATTAAAATATTTTTCATAATTTGTTTGTATTTCAGCTAACATTTATTTAATTGTATATATAACTATGAATAATCAGGAACATCTATAATTAATAAATAATATATAGGCAAGAAATCAACAACCGATCAACGCCGGGTCGGGTACGGTTTGGGTTTAAGTTTGGGTTTTAGACATTTTTTAAAACATATTTTGTAATATTTGTAATATTTGTTTTATTTTTTAATATATTTCCCCTAATTTGTTAGATATTAAATATATTTTTTCTATATTTTATTGATATTTTAAATAACATTTATTTTATTGTATATATAGCAATGTAGAATCAGGAATAGCTATAATTAATAAATAATAGATAATAGGAAAATAATCAAAAACCGAGCAACGCCGGGTCGGGTACGGCTAGTATATATATATAATTAAATAGACTTTCTTTTATATAATAGATTAAGAATCAGTAATGGCTATAATTAATATATAATATATAGGAAAATAATCAAAACCGAGCAACGCTGGGTCGGGTACCGCGTACCCCAAAAAAACCTAAAAAATTGACTTTTTGCCATTAAAATGATTTTTTGTCACCTAAAATCTTCAACGTCGCTTTTTTGAAATATTTTTTTTACATTTTTTCGAAGTATTTTTTTGAATTTTTTTTGAAAATTTTAGAAAGTTTTTTGAAATTTTTAAAATATTTTGAAATTTTTAAAATATTTTGAAATTTTTTTGAAATATTTTGAAATTTTTTGAAATATTTTTGAAATTTTTTGAAATATTTTGAAATATTTTTTTGAAATATTTTATAAAATTTTTTTGAAATATTTGTAAACATTTTTGTGGAAATTTTGTTGAAATATTTTTTTATATTTTTCAACTAATCTTTGAAATATTATTATTTTAAGATATAATTAAAATATTATGATTATATAATAAATATATAAATATTATAAGATATAAATATTATACTTTTTAAAATATTTGTAGAACATTTATAAAAAATATATTTTGTAGCAATACAGAAATACAGAATCAGAAATAGCAATAATTAATAAATAATAGATAGGCAACAACAATCAAAAATCAAAAATCGATCAACGCAGGGTGCGGTTTGGGCTTTCGACATTTATTAAGTAATATTTTGTAATATTGGAAATATGTGTTGTATTTTTTGAAATATTTTTTGAAATATTTTTCCACTAATTTTTGAGATATTAAAAACGAATAATTGTCTAAATTTGTATGAATTTTAGCACAAATGTATGTTATTATATATGAAAGGCATAATTATGAATAGCCATAAATAATAAATAATAGATAGGAAAACTATAAAACAAAGAGTAAAGCAGAGTTGTGTATACGGCAAGAAATTCTAAATCAGGAATAGTTATAATTAATAAATGACAGATAGGCAAATAATAAAAAACGAGCAACGCCGATTTGGAACGGTTTGGGTTTAGGTTTTCAACATAATTTGGAATATTTTAAATATTTGTTGTATTTTTTAATATATTTTTTAAAATATGTGTAAATAATTTTTTAAATATTAAAAAAAATATGTTTCTACATTAGTTTGTATTTTCATTATTTTAGATAAACATTATTTAATTAATTAATATACAATTGTATATACTATTTTTACATTTTTTATATTTTTACATTTTTACAATTGTATATACTATAAATTTAGAATCAGGAATAGCTCTAATTATTAAATAATAAATAGGCAAACAATCAAAAACCTATAAATGTCGGTACGGTTTGGGTTTGGGTATAGGTTTGAGTTTTCGACAATTTTTTAAAACATATTTTGTAATATTTTAAATATTTGTTGTTTTTTTTATTATTTAATATTTTTCCACTAATTTTTTAAATATTAAAATTGTCTACATTTGTTTGTATGTCAGCTAACATTTATTTTATTTTATATATAGCAATTAAGTATCAGGAATAGCTATAAGTAATAAATAATAGATAGGAAAATAATCAAAACCGAGAAATGCTTGCCATGGAAAGTCGGGTATGGTTTTGGTTTGGTTTTCGGCACCATTTTAAGTCATATTTTATAATATTGAAAATATTTGTTGTATTTTTTGAAATATAAAAAAAAAAATGTCCACTAATTTTTTTAATATTTTAAACAAATATTTGTCTAAATTTGTTTGTATGTTATCATAAATGTATGTTATTGTATAGAAATGTAGAATCAGGAATTGCTCTAATTAATAAATAATAAATAGGCAAACAATCAAAAACCGATAAATGTCGGGTCTGGTACTGTTTGTGTTTGGGTTTAGGTTTGAGTTTTCGACATTTTTTTAAAATATATTTTGTAATATTTTAAATATTTGTTGTATTTGTTAGCAATAATATATTTTGGCATAATCAGGAATAGATATAATTAATAAAAATAAATAGGCAAACAATAAAAACCTATCAATGCCGGTACTAATATGTTGAAATATTGTTTATATTTTTAAAAATATTTTTATCAATTTTTAAAAATATATATTTTGTATTATTTTAAATTATTTTTTTTGTATTTTTACAAAATATTTTATGATTAAATCTTAAAAACGAACAACTCTAGATCTACATCGGATACAGAATTATTAAATATTAGTTAGAAACAAAATTAAAGATTTGCTATGCATAATTAGGAATAGCTATAATTAATAATAGATAGGAAAACAATCAAAAACCTAGCAACGCCGGATCGGGATGGTTTGGGTTTTGGTTTTAGACATTTTTTTAAAACATATTTTGTAATATTTGAAATATTTGTTGTATTTTTTAATATATTTTTTGAAATATTTTTCCACTAATTTTTTAAATATTAAAATATGTTTATACATTTGTTTGTATGTCAGCTAACATTTATTTTATTGTATATAAATAAGAGTTAGGAAAAAATTAAATATAAATATTTAGCAATGCAGAATTAGTAACAGCTATAATTAATAAATAATAGATAATAGGAAAATAATCAAAAACCGAGCAACGCCGGGTCGGGTACGGCTACTAATGTTGAAATATTTTTTATATTTTTATACACTTTTTAAAAATATTTTGTATTATTTTAAATTATTTTTTGTATTTTTACCACATATTTTACTAATAAATCTTAAAAACGAACAACAGCAGGATCTAATAGTTAGAAAAAAAATTAAATAATAGCTATGCATTATCAGGAATAGCTATAATTAATAATAGACCAATAATCAAAAACTAATTATTTGGAATAACTAAAATTAATAAATAATAGATAGGCAAACAAATCAACAACCGAGCAACACCATTTAGGGTTTAAGTTTGGGTTTTAAACATATTTGTTAATATTTGAAATATTAGTTGTATTTTTTAATATATTTCCACTAATTTGTTAAATATTAAACAAATATTTTTCTATTTTGTTTGTATTTTAGCTAACATTTATTTTATTGTATATATAGCAATGCAGAATCAGGTATAGCTATAGCTATATATAATTAATAAATAATAGATAATAGGAAAATAATAAAAAACCGAGCAACGCCGGGTCGGGTACGGCTAGTACATTATATAATAGGATAATATTATCATAATCTTAACATATAAGTTATAAGTCTATAGACGAACCAATTGATATAATAAAATATTACAATATATAATCTAAATATTAGTAAGTTGTCTTTAAATGAAGTAGAATAAAAGGAAGTGTACATATAAGTAAATAAATAAACACTACCGTTAATTTCAATTTTCGCGCCATACACAATAACCTGCGCATTGGATGATGCAATGGGTTATGCAATGGGCGACGCTCGTTGTGCGTGTCTTGTCGTAACGTTTCATTATACACATTATCACGACATGTATTCTATAATACAATCGTGTTATGCTATGTATATCTATTTATAGATATGTGGTAGAACAACTATATAATATCTATGTATATATAATATACGTGTGTGTGTTCGTGTGTGTATCTGTGCGTGTGAATATACATATATATATATTTATATATATATATATATACTATACTATAGTATCAAAGTAAAAAATTAAGTATATTATATACAAATAAATATTATAATATTACAACTGGAATACAATACGTTTATACTGCGTTTTAGTACATCCCATACTATTAATATATAATTATGCATAAAGGATATAGAGCTAGAGAGCTTTTCTCTAGCTCTATGATAAAGTATAACACCTAGTAATTATATATGTTATATTTTTATATTTAACAATACTATTTTATATTACCTTATTAAATCAACTTGTAATAAAAAATCTAAATATTGATAAATTGTCAATATAAGAAGTTCAATACATAGGAAGAATTAGCAAATAATGAAGTAATTAATCAATACCGTTAATATCAATTTTCGCGCTAAACACAATTTCCACTATAACACACTCATAGATATAAAGAAAGTCACTTTCTTTATATCGATGAACACACTTACCTGCGCACTGGGTGTGGTGGGTGACGCAATTAGCGAGACTTTTCGTAATGCTTCATTTCATACAGTATTTACGACATGTATGATATAATACATTCGTGGAATGCTATGAACCTCTATTTATAGATATGTAGTAGAAAAACTAGAAAATATCTAATATTTATTGCGTATTAATCATATTATTTATAGTTATTTTACCTAATTATATCTTATATACATATTCCATTATAATAATGTATATTTACAAACTAATGAATTAACTAGTTCATTAGTGCATTAGTACTTTAATGTGGGATGTGGAATAAATCACAGAAATATTAAACAGAAATAAGTGTATAAATTAACACTAATAGATGGTATATATATATGTTTGTGTATGTATGTGTATGTGTGTGCATATGTATATATTATACAATTATATTGATATATAATTCTATTAATAATTATTATTATTGATAAGAGATATATTTTATAAAATATAATATTTCACAATAGATATCGCTGTTGTAATATCCAATGTATTTATTTGACTTATACAATTGTATATATTAATATACCAATTTGAATATATATTGAATACATAAATTAATGATATCCAAAGTGTTTATTTGACCTATAAAATATACAAAATTGGTACATACATTGAATACATAAAATAATCATATCCAATGTGTTTATTTGACCTATAAAACATACAAAATTGGAACATACATTGAATACATAATATATTCATATCCAAAGTGTTTATTTGACCTATAAAATATACAAAATTGGAACATATATTGCATAAATAAAATAAGTATATCCAAAGTGTTTATTTGACCCATAATATATACACTGGTGGCACGTTGTTATATATTTTACGTTGACGCGCAACGCGTTTGGTTACTTGTGTTATACCGCTTATTCATTACCGCGCGATGACCTAAAAATAATTCATTTGCATAAACATATATACTAATATACACTACATAACATATAAAAAAAAACAATTTTTTCTAAATAAATTATAATTAAAAATCATATTTAAAATTAATTGAAAATTTACAAAATATATTATTCGTAAACAATGTATTTCTAATTTAAAAATTATTATTTATAAAATTATAAAATATTGAGGATATCATTTATACTTGTTAATCGTACATTATGAAATATCTACATTTAATAGTATTTGCAGAAATGTATGCATTATTTGTAGGGTTATTATACAATATTATTTATATAACATACTTTATTTCAATCAATATAATAATCATATAGTATATATTATTAATCATAACTAAAGGAAGAGGTAAATTCTTAAGATTTATCATGATTATGCTATCTAGTCAAGTATGTTAGATATATGAAGAGAGTATTTATAGATAATCTAAATACCTTCTCAATAATTATGTGGAGTACGTTTAGGAATGAGAAAAAGAGTATGTACCAGTGTGTAGAGATGATATAAGCGTTATATCATAAAGTGTAATTCATGTTTCTGTGTTTAATATAATATCAGTGATATGTTCTTCAGTAAATTCTAGGATATTGGAATCGTATTACGTTGTATAGAAAATGCAGATTTAATTTGGCAAATATGTCTTGTTGAGAAATATGGGTATGGTGGAATTATATGCGAAGAATGAGATATCAGTGTATAGAGGGTTAGGTTTATGGAAGTTATTGTGCATGGCATATGTTTTATTGTGGAATTTTGTATCATTGTGAGAAGGATGGGTGAGATTTTAAAATTGGCGAAGTAAATGAGGATTGGCGATGGTTTGTGATCAGTGGGTAATATTAGTTTCTATATCGTCATTACAGTTGTGTTCTACATATTATAAATTGTTATATCGAGTATGATTAATGGATTATGTATGTTTAGATAATATATGAAAATAGATGATGTTGCTTTTCGCATGTTAATGTATGTGCACATATTGAATAGTTTATTTCAATATTTAATAATAGGAAGTGGTGGGTTAAGTGAGATATATACCAATTAACTAATTGTTGTTGGGCTAATTACGTAGTTCGTAGTTGTTTATTTTAATCTTGAATGTATTTTATTTTCGCAGAAGATAATTTGTTATGGCAGAGTATTATCGGATTGATGAACGCTAACTTTTATGTAATAGATTTAGAGTATTTGTTTGGAATTGTAATATTATGAGATGGTAACTTTTTATAAAAATAGGTTTAGATTTAGAAAATGTAAGGTAGAGTAAGGAAGGCGATTGTTTATTCAGTGGATATTTAATTAAATGTTTAAATATTTCAATTATGTTGAATTGACTTAGTGTTATCTAAATTAATAAGTTATTTTATGATATGTATGTTATTTATTTGTTAATTTTGTATGTCAATAATAATGTCCATAAAATGATTTAAAGTTTAGGTTAGGGAGATTGGTTCATCTATGTTATTATAGTTATTTGGATTTGGTGAGGTTTGAGTTTGTAAATATATTGGTTGTGATAGATTATTATTAAATGTAATGCATTTGAGATACATATATATATATAATGATGATGAAGAATAGCATTTATATAACAGCATGATTGGGAGGACTTTGCCATTATTTCATTCAAATATTAACGAATTGTTATACATATGACATCAATAACATAATAAAATATATAGTTAAATACTATTTTTAAATACATAGTTAACAAATCCAGTTTATGTATTATTTAAACTAGATTAACAGTGATTACACGATTCAGTGGTATTGTTAATTACCTAGTTTATGACTAGCAATATAATTAATTTATTATTTCTAGAAGTTGAGTTTGTTTAATTCAGTGATTAATAAAAGTTATAAAGAAGATATTTAAAAGAGAAAGGATATCCATAGTATGCTAGCATATAAATAATAGTAATGTAAACAATTCAGTGATTATAAAAATGTGTGTAAACACAGATAATATAAATGTGATTTAATGGACAAATATTGAATTATATTATTTAATTATATTAATGAATTATATTAATAAATAATATGTGTAGAATAAATAGTCAATATGTATACACATAGCTCATACTGTTTCAAGTATGGATAATGTATCTTAATGTCGGATTTATAAGGTGAAAGTGTATAAAATTAAATTAATGTTAGCAACAATAATTTAAACAAAAATGTAAACAGGAAATTAATGGTACTCTAAATATTATATATATATACATATACTATTTTTGGTTATTTCCGAATTATCATTATATACATATTTTCTTTATAGTCTCATGATCATACCATGTGAAAAAATGTAAATCTAAGAATTATTTAAACAACTGTCTTTATATCTGAAACTTCGTTATAAGTGAAATATATTTTAATCGTATTTCATTGTGTGGTTATATATATATATATATATATATATATATTATAAATTTATAACTCGATAAATAGGGATGGTCTAAATTGTTTCAAATGTGAAACTGCAAAATCAGTTCATATAAATAATATGTTCAAAGGATATCCATGTTTTTATAATGGAATAAAACGACAAATACTTACAAAAAGAATAAGTTGCACTGATGATAATAACTGTTATGTACTTGTAAAATATAAAATATATAAAAATACAAATGGTATAACGGTTAGTATTTATTTAACTATACTCTGTGTATAATTATTATATTCGTGTATATAAATACCTTTATGTATATTAATATCAATGTAGATTATATATTACTATTTTATATTAGTTAAATATATCATATTTCTATATATTATATATATAAATATTTATAATACAATTAATCAAAGAATTCATGATATAAATAACACGAATTTATTAAAATTATATAATATTATATATATTATATATATATAAATAAATAATTTATAGTTTATTATGATTTCAAAAATACATGGGGATTATATATATATATATATTTTTTGTTATTTTATTTTGGTGGAGTCCTTTCATCCCATGCATTAACTTAGAAATAAGTTTTCGAGTATGACCATATGTCACTAATGTCCCTTCGAATCAGCTCTCATGATAATTAATCTATGGTTTTAACGAGTTACGATTATTTATGTATACTCAATTATTTAAGATCACTTCTAAATAATATGTTAAGATCTAAATATCAATATATTGTAATATCTCGAACCAACATGCTACTGATTGTGTGTATGAAGCATTAGCCATCTGAGCCAGACAATGAGTTATATATATGAATGGATGAATGATATCAGTTTACAGATACAAACTAATGATGGTAAAAACGATAAGTTTTATTGATTCGATATCTTCTGACAATATGTGCAGTGTAATATATGATCATTTCATTCAGATAAAATAAATATAATAAGAGAGCAATTGTAATTAAAATAAATAAGAAAACAAAATTAAATATTATATAAGTGACAATTAAATTGTAGAACTATGGACTAGTCATACCATTCATATATATATATATGTATACAAACAGAACACGTCAAAAATAAAATATACCAGTACACCTATACATAAACATAACACGTTAATAATAAAAAAAACAATAATATTACTAAACAATCAATATAATAAGTATCACTATAATTTGAAATAATCGTAAATTATTATTATTATATTTTAATAATATAATACATTTGAAACATATATACAAAAAATATATTAAACAAAAATATAATACAGAATAAACATATAATACAAAACAAACACAAATTAATTAATACTTCCCACTTTAAAATCTGTAATAATAATGAATTAATAATTTAATATTATAGTACATTTGAAATATAAATATAAAAAACCAAATTATCTACAACAAAAATAATTTGAAGAGATAATACAATAATTAAGATAAATAAAAATGATACATGAATCAATATAAAATTATAAATTTCTATTATAAAAGTTGTTTGTTAAAATAGATGTTATTGATTTTATTTTTAAAAGATGAAACAGATACAGATTTTATTATATCATTATTTAATGAATTCCATATATTAACTAATATAAATATTATGTAACTACTAATAGATGTTGTTAATTTTATTTTTAAAAGATGAAACAGATACAGATTTATTATATCATTATTTAATGAATACCATATATTAACTGATAAGTTATTAATTATATTTTTAATTGTATTATCATAATTATGTATTACATTTAATTTTTTACAATTACATCTAGTTCTACAATTATTCGAAATGTTAAGGATATCAGGTATAATTATATATGTATAATTATTGAAAATTTTTAAATTGTGTTTAAAGATCTATTTTTAATCTTTTAAATTCAAGTGATTTAATTTAAAATATATCAATCTCTCTTTATATGATTTATAATTAATATTTTATGAAATTATATATCCTACGCATCTTGTAATACATCTTCTAGAAAATATGTTTGCACTCTTTCAATTTGGTCTATGAGACTACGAAATTTACTAACCTAAAAAAAGTTGACCAAAATATGTATGCATTTTCTAAAATGTGTCTGCAATAAATTGTATATGCATTTAATAATGCTATATGGGATTTTGTAGTAATACATCTAAATATTGAATTCAATGACACAAATTTTAATCTTGACTCCCTGAATTCCTTTAACTACCGACCCATCTCCAACCTCTCAATCCACTCCAAAGTCCTCGAACGTGTCACCACTGTCACAACTCATCACCTACCTCACAGCCAACAACATCCCCAAAATATTCCAAACCGCCTACCTCTCCCACAAATTTTCTGAATCTACCCTAACCCTCATTACCTCCAACCTACTATCTAGCCTTAACAACAACCGTGGCACCATACTCGTTCTCCTTGATATGTCCTCCGCCTTCGACACCCTTGACTACAATGTCCTGATACACAGACTCTCCGCCATCGGCATCTAAGGAATTTCCCTCAACTGGTTCAACTCCTGCATTACCAACCGCTCTTCCTCAGTCAGGATTAACACACACTCGACCCCTCCCGCTCCATAAATCATGGTGTCCCCCAGGGCTCTGTCCTCGGCCCACTCCTCTTCAATATTTACCTCCTCCCCATGTTTGTTATATTCACTGACTACCCCGACATCTCCTTCCATACTTACGCCGACGATCTTCAACTATATCTAAACTGCACAGACTCCCCTACGTATGCCCCTGAACGACTCTCCTCCTGTATCAAGTCCATACACCAATGGATTACCTCCAACTCCCTCAAACTTAACCCCACTAAAACGGAAGCTATCTTTCTCTAATTACCACTAGATTTCTCCACCCTCCCTGAACCACCCCCATCTCACTCAACAATACCACAATACCTCCCCTACTCTCAACATGTCCGAAACCTTGGCTTCCATATTGATACCACCCTTTCCCTTGACTATCATCTTATACATATGTATAAATCCATCCACTACCACATATACTGCTTCCGCTTAATCCGACGCTCCATACACCTCCCCGCCGCTATTACCATTGCCTCCTCCTACATCATCCCCCTATTCGACTATTGCAACTCCCTACTCTTTAACCTCCCAGACTACAAACTCATCAAACTACAGCGACTCCAAAACGCGGTATTTCGCTGCGTCCATTTACTTACCCGACATTTCCCTGACTCCATTACTCCTCTCCTAAAACAACAAGACTGGCTGCCAGTCCCCTATCGTATAAAGTACAAACTCTCCCTAACCATCCACAAAGCTATTCACCACAATTCCCCTGGCTACCTTTCCTCCCTCCTACATCTACACACACCCATCACTACACTCCAAACCCGTTCCTCCAACACGTTTATCCTTACCACTGCCCATTTTTACAAACTCCATTCTTCAAATATACGCTCCTTTGCCTTCTCTGCCCCTTACCACTGGAACTCCCTACCCAAACACCTACGAATAAACTCATCAACTCCCTCCTTTAAACGCCACCTCAAGACTCATTACTTCTCCCTTGCCTTCCCTCCCACTCAATAATTTCCCTCCCACGGACGGCCGATTGCTCACGCACTTGCAGTCCATAAACCATAAAAAGTAAAAAGTAAAGTAAAGGCCTACATAATTCATTAGATACAAATATTAATATAAAAAATGGTATCCCATCAGTTCCGAAAGTATGTGTAATTATTAGTCTATTTAAAAATATTATTATTATTTCAGGATTTAAGTCAATATTATAAAATTTGTGTTCAGTTAAATTAAAATATTCGGGTAAATTTCCATTTTGTTGAATTGAACTAAAATATGAATTTAATGTATATTCTTTGTCGAGTTCTGAAATTAAATTAGTATTATTTGATACATCAATTAGATATATTCCAGATTTTAAATTTGGTCTTTTTTTCATAAATTTATAAAAACTTTAATTTAATTTTTGAATTAATTGCAATAATCTTCTCATAAAATGTAAAGATTATAATTCTTTGGATACATTTTGTTGCTTCTTTCGAATTATATTTATATTGTAAATTAGTTTTAGATTTTTGTAATATATTTTTTACTTGCATAATTTATTTAGAAAATTATTAAAATATTATATTTGTTATAGATATTATAATCATTTGATTTAGATATGCTTAATTAAATCTAGAAATATGATATATAATCAATTTTATATTAACATTATTAAAATCAAAATTTTTTGATTTTAAAATATTTTTAAATGGGTATTTTTCAATATTTACATTAAATGAAACAGAATAATTTTACTGATCTAATTTTTAAAACATATTTAATTAAATTTAATAAATATAATTATAAATATATTCTGATATATTTCTATAATTATTTCCATTAATCAATAATAGATAACAGTTAAAAGAGGATGCACCAAAACAAAGAAAATATCACCAAATGAAACTTGTACGAAGAAAGGTAAAATAAAATATTGAATTATATTATAGACGTATACTTAGTATATATAATATATAACATATTATGTTATCATCTAAACAACAATAAATGGTAATATGCTAAAAGATTAAATAACTGATAATAACTTAAAAGTCTAAATACGCACTTAGACAAAAGATGCATAGTTATGGACACATAATTCATCAAATGATTATTTGTTCACAACTTTACTATGTCCTCATAAACAAAACATGGAAAACAGTGCCAAAAATTGTAGGGCTTTCAATTCCTTTGTCAGCGTCTCATCAGATCACCGTATTGTTATAGCTCGTATTCGTTTAACTCTCCAGGCTAATAAAAATAAAACTAGCAAAATTAAACCACATGATTGGATATATCTAAAGGATAATGCAGAAATAATAAATAATGTTATCACGGAAGTTAACAACCAATTTCAAGCACTGCAAAATTACTCAGAATAATGCCAAGTTAGAAGCATCAAACCAAAAAGATCTAATATTACTATGGCAAAAACATTTCCAGGATTGCTCTGAGGTGTCAAAATAACTGCAGATGAAGAAGAAACCCACAAATAAACTAAGAGCTTATTATTCAAAAAGTTCTTTTCACATCAGATGAACCATCAACATGTTGATACTGCAGTAATCAAGCATATAAACAATGGAAAAGCATGTGGATTAGAAGAAAATCATGATGAAGTCTGAAACTAACAAACATGCAACGCATACTACTTTAAATTTTAGTAATAGTGTATATGATCAATATAATATAGAGATATTGACTGAAGGTTGCATAATTCCCATTTCCAAAAAAAGGGAAACATTTCCATAGCAAAAAATTATCTATGAACAACGCTCACATCTATAGCAGTATAAATATACAACTTAATGCTACTAAATCTAATAATACCAGAAATAAACAACATATTATGAAAAAAAAAACGGATTTCCAAAAAACAGGTTAACAAACGGGCAGATTCTCACTATCTTACATCTACTCTTTTCTATGGAAAAAAATTCTATAAATAGATAATAAATAACATAATATAAAAAAACAAAGATCAGTATACGAATATACATATTAAACTTTGATAATTATTACATAACCAAAAATACAAATAATTAAAAATATATACTCAATTAAAAATAACTTATTAAAAATTAAAAAAAAAAATGGTAGTCTTCTACTTATATCCTACAATTTTTAAAATGAAGTATATAACATTTTAAAGTATACATAAATAAATAACTACATTTTATATTGTGCTGTACCCTAATATCGTCACTCAATTTAATCCCATACGCTTCAATATTGTCACATTTTCGTACTCACTAAACTGTGACCATAATATAGATATTTTTTACAACAAAACCCTATCTCTGTAATTTTCACCAAATCCCCACTTTCTAATGACAACGCTCTATCTCTACAGTTATAATATTATACCCTTATATTCCTTATAATGATTTATTTATCTTGTTTCTAACTTCCATATATTTCATATTTACATCTCGTACCCATTATTTCGTTATTACCCCCTTAGTTGGTATTCTATATTTTATATTAATCATTACTATAATATATCGTGATATGCGACATTATATTATATCAATCTATTAAAATGTAGTATCCAATTTCCCCTTTCGTTCTTAAATAACGTTCTAATCAACCATAGTCGTATTCTAAAGAATTCAATATATTGAACCTTTAGACTTGACCATAACATTTCATATAGTATGAGTCGTTGTATTTTTTCACACATATTATGTTTATTACCAAAACTACTACAGATTTGTCTCACTACCGCATACACATAATTTCTATCCGTATCCGAATGTATTATATTCGATATTCTAAAATGAAGGCGCCATTCATTCCTTAGTATGTTCACCACAGTTATTGCTATTATATACTGATTCCTATTCGTTATTGATTTTGATAATTTTGTTTAACAATAACTATAATATATATATATATATATATATATATATATATATATTATATTAATATTATCTACAGGGAATACGTTACAGTGTTGGAATAAAATAGTGTGTTATGTGAATAATTGTAATGTAAATGATATGCCAAGCGTTATAGGAAATACATGTTATTTTATTTTATTAAAATAACATATACATATATTTTTATATATATATATACAATATATATATATAAAATATATTATATAAATATACATATAAAGTATATTATAATAATATATTAATATGTATTTTCAATTTAACATAAATTAAATTTATAATTTAAAATTATATTTTTAAGTTTAGGACGTAAAATGAATAACCTTGTATATTTAATAATGTAGAAATAATACATTACTTCTATTATATCTACTATTATTTAATTTGTTAAATTAATAATTAATGTTATAAAAGTTAATTAAATGTATACATTATAAATATAATTAAACACATTTATTTGAAATTAACTTCAATATCTCATTAACTGCCGTAAATATACTATATTTTTAACAATATAATATTCTGTAAGATAATTTCGTTATTTTTATGGTGGCGACATATATTGTGGAATAATAAATATCTTCCGGTCATTATTTCTGGAAATATTACCGGAAAAATGTAGTAAGAAATACTATTAAGTTAATACTTTATTGCTTTTACTTTATTGTATAATAATTATCTTTAATAATTAGCACATTATATATAATTTATAATATAAAATTGTATACAAGTATGTGTTATTATATATTTTACTTACTATATAATTAAATATATGATGTAACATTAAATTATTTATCCAAATGAAATTATACTTAATATATGTATATGTTGTTTTAGATAATGATAAAATCGAATGTATTAAAAATAATCACCCGTGTGTTAACTTTCGAACCCAACATACTACATATATTGCAGGTTAGATGATACAAAATTAATATATATATATTGTATTTTTCACTAGCTGACGTTATTTTCCCAAATGTTTAAAAATAACTAAAGTCATTCCACTTTACAAATCTAGAAAGAAATCATTAGCTAACAATTATAGATATATCCTTATTGCCATAAATTTCAAAATATTTGAGAAACTAATTAAAACATGATTTAAATTCTGAAAGAATTTGTCTACATATTATATATTGTCTGATGTATTAGAATCAGTTAATACAAACTTACAAAATGTATATAACTTTGTTATTGTTTCAATAGATTTAAGAAAAGCCTTTGATACGCTTAATCATGGAATGTGAATCAATAGGTTGATATTTATGATAGCAGAGCTTATCGCTAACATAAATAAACATATTATTTTTCAAATAGTCTTCTATTTTGTAGACATAATAATACTGACTCAAATTATAATTATATAAAAGTTAGTGTACCACAGGGATTTGTACTCGATCCATTAATATTTATTTTATATGTCAACGACCTCTCGAATATATCAGACAATTTTAAGTGTGTTTTATTTGCTAATACAACATTAATTTTTTCAAATATATCTATTTTAGATATAAATAAACTATATTAAATTTAATATTAACAAACTATAATAAGCTGAATGTAAATAAATTGTAACGTAATATTAGTAGGATTAGTCAAATGTATTATTATTTAATATAAATAAAAATTGAAATATTGATCTGGATTTGAATATTAATAATATTATATTTAAACAAGTAAGTGAAATTAAATGATTAGGTGTTATTATAGATTGTAAAACGCCATTCAATTATATTTAAAGTACAATTATAGAATTTTACACCAAGTTAAAAATAAACTAAATATGAAATCTTTAATTTTATTATATAATGCTTTATTTTATAATGCTTTTTTATTATATAATGCTATTTTGTTATAATATCTTAATTATTGTTCAAGTATTTGAAGAATACCTTCAGATCTGTTTTAAAAAGTATTTTCATTTAAATAAAAGAGCAATAAAATGTATTAGTAATAATCATTCTATATGTACACATTTTATAAATATTTATAATTCTCTTAAATTTGACGATATTGTAACAAAATAAATAGTATAACATTCTTGTTTCGAGTTAGGAATAATATATTACCTATGAATTTATATTATTATATAAATCCAAATCTTATAATGGGAATCTGTTTCATATAATAAAAGTAAGAACTGTCAGAAAAGCATTTGTTTATCGAAAATATAACCAATTGTGTGGAACATATTACCATAACGAATAAGAAATATTACTATAATGAATAATTTTAAAACAATTTTTAAATCATGTATGCTATCTTCGTATTAATTTTAATTTCAATTTTTAGAATTTTCTATATTTTGAAATATTGGATTAACTACCTTTTATTATCAGTATATATCAGTATTTATATTATATATTTTATTATATTGTTTTATCGGAGGAATTTTTTTTCTGTTTTATAGCTTTTATTTATATGGTTTTTTATATTTTTAATGTGTTAGGTTAATATTATATAATTCCTATATAATTTTTAATTTTAGTATTTTATTGGTTAACATTTTTGTTAAGTTACATATAGATAGATAGATAGATATAGTTTATTAGAGTAAGTTAATTTCATTCTTTGTTTATTTTGGTATTCTTGTGTTTTTTTTCTTCGTTATCTAAATGGCTTCAAAATAATACCTTGGTCTTTTCATGTTGTTTCCAGCAATTCATTCATGCAGTACACGGGAGAGGAACAATCAAATCAAAATCAAAATAATAATAAAAATAATTTATATATACATATATTTGATATAGATTTTTTTTTATATTTGATTAAATTAAATTAAATTCATATATTGTATCTTTTAATTTACCTATAATAAAATTCATCATTTAGTAACATATTTTTACTCTTTTCTCGAACAAATTTTAATTTTTTATATTTTTTTATATTTGTTGGAAGTTCCAAAGTTAAGGACCTTTTATCAGTAAACAATGTATTGTTATTGTTGATTTTGAAATAGGTATAGTATACGTTTTATTTGTTTGTAGAGTACATTTATTATTATTTGTTATGTGTATTTTAGTTAAGTTTATTTATAATGGATTTTAATAGTGTTTATGTATATATATAAGTATATATAATATGTTAGCTTATCTAATCTAAGTATTTTATTTGATATGAATAATTCTTTTGTATGATCTCGAAATTTTCTTTTATTTATTACAGTTTTTTTTGAATAATTGTAGTATTTATAGTATTTATAGGTTTTTTTTCGTATATATTTAACAATACATATAATTATGTTTGATTATTTATTGTATTAAATATATTCCATCAATTAAAAATATATTCCATTTAATATTAAATAAATTCCCACAACATCTATTTACACATCTTATTATATGAACATATAATTCATTTGAAGTATAACAATTTATCTAAATAATTACTTTTAAATAATAAATTTGATTTGAAAAATATATATATATATATATAAATTATGTTAACATTTGTATATAAAAATATTGATTCAATATATTAGTATTATATATAGATAGATAGATAGATAGATAGATAGATATATTTTATTGGATTAATTAATGTCGTTCTTTTTTTTGTCATTTATTATTCTTTTTCGTTTCTTTCTTCGTTTCCAAATGGCTTCAAAATAAAACCTTGATCTTTTCGGGTTGTTGCCAGCGATTTATTCATACATGGGATAGGAACAGTGATTGTTTAATTATAATAGTTAGCTATATATTTCGTTATTTTATTTTTTATATTTTGTATATTTATTGGAAGTAAGTTCCAAAGTTTTGGACCTTTTATCAGTAAACTATTTATTGTTCTTGTTGATTTTGAAATTGGTACAGT
Organism: Osedax fenrisi; assembly: GCA_964019155.1. NCBI lineage: Eukaryota > Metazoa > Annelida > Polychaeta > Sabellida > Siboglinidae > Osedax > Osedax fenrisi. The sequence continues at coordinate 20,918,044 of OZ025245.1, read as the reverse complement.
ATACGTTTTATTTGTTCATAGAGTATATTTATTATTATTTGTTGTTTATATTTTAGTTAAATTTGTTGGTAATTGATTATAATATTGTTTATGCATATATATATTAGTGTATTATAATATGTTAGCTTATCTAATCTAAGTATTTTATTTGATGTGAATAATTCTTTTGTATGATCTCGAAATTTTCTTTTATTTATTATTCTTAAGGTTTTTTTTTGAATAGTTGTTGTATTTAGGGTATTATTTGAGAATATATTTCCCTAAATTATATTTCCATAGTTTAAGTATTGTAGGACAATACTATTATATATAATTATCAATGAATTTGTTTTAATGAATTTGCTCAACTTTGAGATTAAAAATTGAATTTGGGAGAGTTTTGTATTTAATTTAATAATATGATTTTTGAAAACAAGTTTGCTATCAAGATTAATACCAAGATATTTATTATATAGATATTTTAATTATATACGTTATTTATTAATGTATCATTTAATGAAATTATATTGTTTGGATATTTATTTGAGTTATAATTTGTTATTTCTGTTTTACTAATATTGAGTTTTAACTTATTATATTTATACCATTTTTCTATTTTTATTAAGGTTTTTTTAATTAAATTTGTTAGTTCTATATTATTATCAGCTGTAAAAGTTATAGCAGTATTATCTGCATATACTGTAAATTTTACATTATTATCTTTTAAATATAATGGTAGATTATTGCCATAAATTATGAATAGTAAAGGACCTAGTATGTAGCTTCTGGGTACACCAATATCATTAATGATAATATCAGATTCGGTTATGTTAACTTTAACTAGTTGTGTGCTATTATGTAAATAGTTTATTATCATGTTAAAGTAAGATATAAATCAGTCTATAGTTAGATATAAATTAATGTTATTTTTTTATGAATGGGTTTAATGGAAGATAGTTTCATTTTTAGAGGAAAAGTTCCTGACGATAAACATAGATTAAAAATAAGGCTTAATGGAAAGTCAATGTAATCTTTTATAATGTTTAACAATTTCATATTTAAAAAATCAGTATCGATTATAGAAGACATGCTTTATTATTTTATATAATAGAATGTATCTCATGTTTTGATGTGAGATGAAGATATATTGAATTAGATATTGGTGTAATGTTCATTGGGTTTAGGTTATTGATGTGAGATGTGAATTGTTTATTTATGGATTGAATTGTAATTATAAAATAAGAGTTAAGTGCATTTGCTATTTGTTTATCATTAATGAATTTATTTTCGAATTCATCTATTATACTAGTTGGAGATTGTTTAATTTGCTGTTTATTTATAAGGTTATTTATTAGATTCCAATTTTCTTTAGTAGATATAATATTTTTTATTTTATTATCTATATATGATTGCTTCGCTTTTTTAATATTTAAGGTTACTTTATTTCTTAATTGTTTGTAGTTATATAAGTTGATTTAATTTGTATTATCTAAGTAAATGTTATACTATATAGTTTATACTTTTTATTAATGTCTCTTTTTATTTTAGTTGTTATCCAATGTATTGATAACATTTTTGAATATATTTTATTTGTAAGTAGTGGGATAAAATGGTCAATTAGTGATATATGGTAATAAATTGATGTGGGAGTTTTCAGTATAATTGTCTTCAATGACCGAATCCCAATTTATATTTTTCAGTGCATCAATAAGTCTTTCAGTAATATTTATAGTTATTTTCCTTGTTTTAATTTCATTTAAGTTATTTCGTATTTATTTTATTTTTTTATTTTAATTATAGTATATATTGGGATGTGGTCTGTCAAGTCTTCTAAGAGTATTCCACTATTATAAATATTTGTTGAGTTTATATTTGTATAAATTTGATCCATATTTTAATTGTTACTTTTATTGACACGATGAGAATTATATTGGTTTTTTTTTGTAATTTTATTGTTGTAATTTATTTCAAATTGTACATAATTAATATATTACTTACTTACTTATTACATTTTAATACATTTTATTTACAATTATATCAGTATTCTTTTATATCCAAGAAGTGTAGTTTTTTATTAATTATTTAATATATGATTATCTCAAGTATTTTGTATTGATTCTTTGTGTTGCCGGTAATGGTTCGTGGTTCGAAGTTATCGGGTACAAGGATATATGTGATATTAGGGTGCCAGTGTACTTACTCTTGGTGAAAGTAAGTAAACCAATCACACTAGGTGAACAACTTGATAAGCTTTATTTGTTCGTTCATTCAGGTTAATTCCTAACCTCTGATTATTATATATATATAATATATATATAATAATAATACTAATAATTTGAGATATATAATCATGATAATACTGTAGGTAACATAATCGGCTTAGTAATTAAGTTTACCTCAATATGCCACTATAACACATCATAACTGGTGGTAATATTATTATATTTATTTGGAAGGTAATACTAGAGTATTGAAGCTTATATCGTAAAATAGATCTAGGATTACACAAATGAAGTATATTGAGCGGAGTAAACTGTATAGTAATACGCGCATAATGTATGAAGTACTGGTATTATATATTATGAGGAATTAGTAAAATAGAAGAATGGTTTATAATAAATATCCTATAAGGGTTATTAGCTACGTTCGTTATATTATTATTTGGGGCATAGATTTATAGTTGGAATAAGTGGGAGTTCCTTTACAAATATGGAATATTTATATATTTAGTACCAGGTAACCCAGTAAACAACAACATACACATATTTTCATATTATGAACATACAAATATGAACATATTATGAACATTCAAATATGAACATATTAAGAACATACAAATATGAACATATTATGAACATACAAATATGAACTTATTATGAACATACAAATATGAACATATTATGAACATATTATGAACATATTATGAACATACAAATATGATCATATTATGAACATACAAATATGAGCATTGGTATTATATTGACCTGATTCAAGTTCATGTGAACTCATACCATTATATTTATATTATATGTGATATTATAGTTTGGCTTTAAGGCTAGGTAATTGTATATATTTATATATATGTATATACTACATTATCTGAATATTTCTAGTAAATCAAAGCATTATTAAAAGAGTTTAAATTTGAATAAGTGAAATATATATACAATAATTATTATGAGTACATTTATTCTATAATATAATTATGACATTATTGCTACTATAAAATAAAATTCCCAATTATATTTATCTTACATATACACTATTTATTATTCAGATAATATATAACGATAATAGATAACATACACGAATTATTTTAAAATAATGACAAGAAAATAAATAAAAAATATTTTATAACATGCAAATCCATGTATAAATAAGTATTGTAATATGTTGATATTTTTATTTTAAAACTGATTCTTTTGAGATATATTTTACATAAAAATAATTATATAATATGAATTCCCATAACAAAATAATAAGATATTTCCGTTATTCAATTCGACATTGCAGATGAACTCTTTAACAGATTGGCATAGATCTGTATTGATAATAGATATTTTTAATATGATAAAATATTATTATACAACGTTTGTTTTAAATTTAAATAAGAATACTCTACAGCATTATTGAATTTCATTATGAGGATTATTTAATAGTTAATAATTGATAATAATAACATTTAATAATAATCATAATAATAATTATATAGAGTTACCTATTACGGAGTGAAATGCAGTATGAAATCTGATAGAATTCACGAGTTCTTGTATGGCTTGACATGGTATGCAAACTCTATAGCAGATCAAGACGGCAGCAAACTCTTTAGAAGCTCGACATGGCAGCAAACTCTTTAGCAGCAAATTCTTTAGCAGATTGGCATCGATCTGTCATGATAATAGATTTTTTAATATGAAAAATATTATTATACAACGTTTGTTTTAAATTTAAATAAGAATACTCTACAGCATTATTGAATTTCATTATGAGGATTATTTAATAGTTAATAATTGATAATAATAACATTTAATAATAATCATAATAATAATTATATAGAGTTACCTCTTACGGAGTGAAATCCAGTATGAAATCTGATAGAATTCATGAGTTATATTATGGCTTGACATGGTATGCAAACTCTTTAGCAGCTCGACACGGCAGCAAACTCTTTAGCAGCTCGACACGGCAGCAAACTCTTTAGCAACTCGACATGGCAGCAAACTCTTTAGCAGCAAACTCTTTAGAAGATTGGCATGGATCTGTCATGATAATAGATTTTTTAATAAGTTAAAATATTATTATACAACGTTTGTTTTAAATTTAAATAAAAATACTCTACAACATTATTGAATTTCATTATGAGGATTATTTAATAGTTAATAATTTATAATAATAACATTTAAGAATAATCATAATAATAATTATACTTTAGCAGCTCGACATGGCAGGTGACGGGTCAAAACAAATTAAAATATATTTATTATACATGTACATTTAATACATGGGTGCAAGAAGAACCGTAAAATTTACAAACCGTACAAGAACAAGCGTGAAATTATCTTTCGTGAAATTTCCAAACGTGAAATATTATATCCGTGAAAATATAAACCGTGAAATAATTATAAATATATGTTTTATATGGATATATATTATGTATATATATACTTAAAACATAGTGTATATGTATTAAGTATGTAAATAAGTATAAATATTATAAAAATATATATATTATGTAAAATATAAAACCTAAATTATATAGTATATTTTTGGAAAATTAAAATCTAATTATACTCTTAATTAAAGTTAACGAAAGACTTATGATACATCACATTAATTTTATTATTAAATTTATAAATATACCATAGTATATATCTATGAGTTAACGTAAATTACTTAATTATACGTGAATGCTCATATTGGTCGCCGATACTTTTCAAAGTTCAAGTTAGGCGTTGCCTATATGTGTATATCAAATGCAACCTTTACGTTCTATTGCACAATAAAACATATTCTGAACGAGTAACATATATAAATATAATATATATATATATACCTATAAATAAATAATCATGAAAATACGGGTATGTGTGTGTGTGTTCTCACGTATGTAAGTATGTATGTACATTGTTAGGGGCGTCGGAACGATATTTTGTATGGGGGGGGGCTATTTATTTCTGTTATATTATATATCCTATTATTTATTACTAATATAATTACTAACTATATCTTATTAATATCGTATACCTTTTTAGTCTATGTTAACCCTTTAATATGCAATTAATAATATTTAATTTGTATAACAATGAGTAGGAATATATTAGAAAATAAATAATAAACATTACATAATTTATTATTATATAAATATAGATTTTTATTTATAAATATACCCATCTCAATTGTGTGAATTATTTTTTGATTGATATTTGCCAATACTAATGCATTTAATCTACTATCTAGCATAGTAGATCGTAACAACGTATTTATTATTCGTAGCTTACTAAATCCACGCTAACATGACACAGAACTTGAGGGGTAAACCAATAAAATGTGATCTAATCTCTTATGCCAGAAAATATTTTTTGAATTTTAGGAGATTGTTCCCTCATGTATATGTTTATCCTCATTAGATAGTGTTGAACATATTGATTGATTTGGACATATGGAAATTCGATCTTTCAATCGTTAATTCTTCATACATTTTTTAATAACATCTGTTTAGTGTAGAAAATTAATAGGATTAATAAGATTAATCTAAAAAAACAAACCTTTTTTTCATGAATTATATTATTTGTAATAATGATTACTTTAATTTATAAGAATGTATAAATAATATTTTCTTAGTATAAAATGTGGTTATAATTTTCATTATTATGGAATCAAACAACTCAGTATATTTTATTCTGTAAATACTAATGATAAAGTATATTAACTTATTAACTGATAATATCTAATCACATGCTTATATTAACATAACATTAACAATTTTATATTATTTTATCTAGATGAGGTACCTTACATAGTCTTTTAAACTTTCATTACTATTCATCTCATACATATTTATAATAATTTATATTATATGTCTTATTATTATTCTCTGAATTAGATATACTTAGATATACTTAGAAAATTAAATTAGATATATTTAAAATAAAAATAAATTATATAATATTTTATTATTAATATTTATTATAAGCTATTTTGTATTTTATAAAATGTTTTATATAATATGTTTATAAAAGTATGTTATTAACCTTGAATCAATATAAAAACTTGTATATATAAAATATAAAATACTTTTGTTTCTATATCTTCAATGAATGTGTGCAAATTATTTCTATGATTATTCAATTTAATTAGAATCATCTTTACTATTATCTGATCCTTTATGTTTAGTTATTATTTTTATTATAATTAGGTATATATAATTATAATCATATATGCTTTCAAGTATATTTTTTATAAATGTTACCTTCAATAGTATGTGTTGGTATCATGAAAGCTTTCACCTTCATATCAAAGCTTTCAAATATAAAACTTTAAATATTCATAGAAAAAATATTTGACTTATTCATATTTTTTAATAATAAATTTACAATATATTTGTGGTCATTGGTAATATAATCTAATTCTTTATATTATTTCAGTGCATCGATTAAACCACTATATAGATCTAATGTTGTTTTAATACATGATTTTCGCAGTCCATCTTGTTGGGCATATTGTTTTCAATTTCTTTGCTTTGTTATTATTAGTATTATATACATGATTTTCGCAGTCCATCTTGTTGGGCATATTGGTTTCAATTTCTTTGCTTTGTTATTAGGTATAATGTACTATACCTAATTAGGTATAATCCTATTAGTATTATATACAATCAGGAATTTTATCGTTTGTTCATATAATAATCCCACATCATGAACCACTCTCAAGGCTTTTCTTATATTTATATTATTATCTAATGATTATGCTATTCAGTTTGTGCGATGAGCTCCACATTATGTATACAAAGTTAATGGCTGTCTAGTCATTAGTATAGTCTTTACACTATTATATTGACCAGACATATTAGCTGCACCGTCATATGACTGTCTTCTTAATTTAGAAATAGGCAAGTTAAGATGTTAAAGTTCAGATAATATTAAATTTGCTATATTTAAGTTGTATCCTCAGTCATATTGCATATTAATATGCATATTTCTTTAATTTATAGTTTTTATGCAAATATCGAACCATCAAAATGTCCTGCTCACTTCCGGATATATCTTGAATCCCTCACATTGAATTGAGAAACTTACATTAATATCTTATAATCAAATATTGAATAATTTAGATTTATATAGTTGAATAATTTCATTCTAAATATCACCAGATAACAAGTATCTCTCAGAGATTATCTCATGAATATTATCATAGTTCATGGATGGGGGGGGGAGGCAAACAATACATAGCCCCCCCCATATGTTTGGTAAAATTCTTTAGAAAAAAATTTTATTAACAAAGACAATATACTAGATTTAATATATATAAAATTTATTAATACACATTTCATGGGGGGGGGGGGGCAAACAATACTTAGCCCCCCCCCCCCATATGTTTGGTAAAATTCTTTAGAAATTTGTTTTATTAACAAAGACAATATACCTGATTTAATATATATAAAATTTATTAATACACATTTCATGGGGGGGGGCAAAACATACTTAGCCCCCCCCATATTTTTGAATGGGGGGGTCCGATACCCCCCGCCCCCCCCTGTTCCGACGCCCCTATACATTGTACATGTATGTGTGTGTATATGTGTGTTTTAATTAATAAAACTTAAATGTGTGTGTTGTGTGTGAATACACGAGCGTGTTTGTATATATAGATTTGAAACACTATTGTTTTACACTTTACACTATACAAATATACATCCTATATTATATATGTGGTAAGTAGAAATTTAATAATCATGTATTGACACGTTGCAGTGGGAATGTATATATGTGTGTATGTATATGTGTGTATGTATGTATGTAGGTGTGTATGTGTATGTAGGTGCGTATGTGTGTGTATGTGTGTATGTGTGTGTGTATAGATTTCATAAATTATTGTATTACACTTTATAATATAAAATATACATGTTATATCACACATGTGGTAGGTAGAAATTTAAGAACCATACATTGACTCATTGCAGTGGGAAATCTTTGTTTATTTATAATCTATTGGTGACCTATATATATATTTTCTATAAAATTCAACACATGTCGTACGTATATAATTGGTAATATTTAATAAATAGTTTCCTAAACCTATATATATAATTATTTATGTACGTGTATAATCTATATAAGAAAGCTTTATTTACATCTATGATGTGTATATGTATGTATGTGTATGTTATGGTGCGTTTTATGTAAAGTACCACAGTCCCAACTGTATAAGCATATAGATTGGACGTTGCTTGTTTTTTTATAATATATGGTATATACCAACGTAACATAGTAGCACGTCCCATCTGCATTTACATGTATAAGCATACATATGGGACCGTGTTACGTTACAGATACTTAGTGTTTGTGCGCACTCGAGGCGTGTATGCTTAGGTATATGCATACCATCGATGTATACATACTATGTAACATATGTAACATATGTATATATGTATCTTATAGGATACATATACTATTTTATAATTGAATAAGTAAATTATACAAAATAAATGCGTATGTACATTGAATATTTAATTGACAAGGTATATGCATATGTGTTTTATTGTAAAAGTATATTGTATTATATTTATATAGATGATACTCGCTCAGAATATTTTTGATTGTGCAATATAGCGTAACGGTTGCATTTGATATACACATATAGTCAACGCCTAACTTGAACTTTGAAAAGTATTGGCTGCCAAGATGAACATTTACGTATAATTTAGTAATTTACATAAACTCATAGATATATACTATCGTATATTTATAAATTTAATAATAAAATTAATGTGATATATCATATGTCTGTCGTTAACATTAATTAAGAGTATAATTAGATTTTAATTTTCCAAAAATATACTATATAATTTAGGTTTTATATTTGACATAATAACATATATATTTTTATAATATTTATACTTATTTACATACTTAATATATATATATATATATATATATATATATACAATATGTTATAAGTATATATACATAATATATATCAATATAAAACATATATTTATAATTATTTCACGGTTTGTATTTTAACGGATATTATATTTCACGGTTGATATTTCACGAAAGATAATTTCACGGTTGTTCTTGTACGGTTTGTAAATGCTACGGTTGTTCCATAAGCCTTAATATATGTATATATCAAATTCGTAATTTGTATCACTAAATGTATATAATTTAAACTCTATAGTATGCGTAAAAAATACCTAAATTGTATATTTATTATACGAATATATTAAATGCCTACAGTGAATTTAGGTATCTCTTACTCATAATATTGTTTAAATTATATAAATTTAGTGATACAAATTATGAATTCAATATATCATATATTAAATTCGTTATATATATTTAATATATTATATTCGTTATTATATTATATGTATAATAAATATACAATTTAGGTACCTTTTACGCGTAATATAGAGTTTAAATTATATACATTTAGTGAAACCAATTATGAATTCAATATTATATTGAATATATGTATACTAAATAATATTTAGTTATTTAAAATATACAATTTAAGTACCTTTTACGTGGAATATAGAGTTTCAATCATATAAATGTAGTCATATAAATTACGAATTCAATATTATAGTGAAAATATGTTACATTATATAATACATATAATTATTATAATAATATAATATTTAAGGTACATTTTACGCGGAATATAGACTCTATAATAGAGTTTCAATCATAGTCATACAAATTACGAATTAAATATTATATTGAATTATTCAATGAATATATGTTACATATAATATTTAATTCGTTACATTTAATACACATATAATTATTATATTAATATATGATATATTTAAATAATATAATATTAAATATTATTTAATTTAAATATTATTATTATAATGATATGTAAAATAAATATACAATGTGTGTACCTTTTACTCGTGATATAGAGTTCCAATTATATAAATGTATGATACAAATTATGAAGTCAACAATATGTATAATAAATATACAATATAGGTAACTTTTACGTATAATATAGAGCTTCAATTATTTAAATTTATATAAAATAAATAATTATAATTCAGGAAGTAAACAATGTTTATTATCATTATAATCCGGATTATAACGACAGTATGATCATATTATAAACGATTATAATGTTATTATTATTATAATAAAATAAATTTAAAATTGGGTACTCATCTAATTAGTTTTAAATTGTTATCATAATTTATTCAAATAGTGTAACCAAAGTAAAACTTGTAATGGAATATCAATTGACTATGAAAAAATATATTTTTAATTTATATTTTTATAAAGTATATATTTTATCTGTATACCAGTCTTTATATTATTTTCTTATATTTTTACACTTATTTATTTATAATTTAATAGTATATTTCGTAATAATTATTATTATTTATTTTATAGTACACTATTAATTTTAATTTGAAAACAATATTATTAATTTTATTTAGTTTCATACAATTTTATAAATCTAATGATATTAGCTTATGAATACATTATAACTTTGAATAATATGTGATAATATAATAAGTTTAACTTAGTTATATATTATTTTATAATTTAATACTACTATGATAACTTATGATATAAAAATTATTATTATTTATGTAGAGAATATCGAATATGGCCCCGATATGTATTGATAAATTTATGGGGTCAAGTTTAAATATATTACATGTATTGCTATAGTATATATGCTATATGCTATAACTAAACATATATATTTTAATTGTATAATAATAGACATACTTTTATTTTAATTTTTTCACAGATTTTATAAAATTCAATACATCATAATTATATTTGAGAATATTGTCTATCTTGAATTGTGCATACATATGTTATTTATATATAGCAAAATAAATTAGGTTGATCGCGTCAGTACTTTTTATCTAAACACTCATTTATATACTCAAACATAGCAAACAAATTATTCTGAGAGAAAAGCATATATATGTATAATTTATTTATATTTGGGTATATAACTGAGTTAGGTATTATTATAATAATTATAATAACTATAATAATTAAACAACGTTTGAAATCAATTTTATCAGTTGAACATTTAGGTGGATCTCTTCAGTACTTTTATCTAAACACTCATTTATAAACGCAAATATAGCAAACAAATTATTCCGAGAAAAAATCATATTATATGATGTAACGTGATAGTACGTTGTGCTAGAGGGGACAGTATGATATGATATAACGTGACAGTACGGTGGTCTGAAAGTATGCTATGATTTAACGTGACATTACAATATGATATAACATGACAGTAAGGTGTGCTGAAAGTATGATATGATGTAATGTGATAGTACGTTGTGCTAGAGGGGACAGTATGAAATGATATAACGTGACAATACGGTGGTCTGAAAATTATATTTGTGTGATAATATATTAATATGAAAATATTATGAACATAATATGTTCATATTAATATGTTGTCATATCAATATTTGTATGAAAATTATATTTGTGTGATAACATATTTATATGAACATATTATGAATATAATATGTTCATATTAATATGTTGTCAAATAAATATTTTTATGAAAATCATATTTGTATGATAACATATTTATATGAACATATTATGAACATAATATGTTCATATTAATATGTTGTCAAATAAATATGTTTATGAAAATATATGTGTGTGATAACATATTAATATGAACATATTATGAACATAATATGTTCATATTAATATGTTGTCAAATAAATATTTTTATGAAAATTATATTTGTGTGATAACGTATTAATATGAACATATTATGAACATAATATGTTCATATTAATATGTTATAAAAAAAATATTCAGAATCATATAAATATGTTCATATTATGAACATAATATTTTCATATTTGTATGTTGTTGTTTACTGGCAATGCAAATATCGAGATTTTTGTAAATATATAAGAAATATTTTTGTTTACATGATTGTAATCATAGTATTCTAAAATAATATATCTGATATTTTAAATATTGATACTGGTATAATAAAAAACATATTTATTAAATTGGTAAATATATAGATTATTATAATTAGATTAAAATACGAGAATAAAAATACACGAATTTATGTTTTATTCAGGTTTTAATTATAATTAATTGTATGAAATTTGAATAACATATTAGTAGAATCATATTTAACTGCATGTGTGGCTCAGTGGCTAAGGCATCAGACACACAAGCAGTAGGAAACGGGTTCGACCCTCGTCCGGACCATTAATTAATTTTATAAAATGGGTCTTAAAATATTATTTAGAAGTGATCTTATATAATTTTGTATAAATAAATGATCGGCTCTCGTTAAAACCATGGATGCCTTAACATGAGAGCGGCTTCGAAGGGACATTAGAGACATATATGGTTATAAGTGTAAACTTCATCTAAGTTCCAGGATGGGATGAGAAGACTCCACCGAATAAAACAAAAACAAAAAAAATAAAAAAAATATATGTAGTATGCAAGCAGTAGACGTTAATATATTTTGTTAATTTAAAAAATGTCCTATATTAAAATTCCCCTTACATCGTAATATATTATTATGTATATATATATATATATATATATATATAAATCATAATTTATTTAGAAACTACGGAGGCCGTATCTACTACGGCAGGTTATTATAAATATAATTATGGACAGTTGTTGTGTATATATTATAGTTATTTACTGTTTATAAAATATACATTGATCAATAATATCGATATTATATTAATCTTTAAATATCGCTATAATATTAGTAATTTATTATTTGTGTAATTATACTTATTGTTTATATAATAATCAATGTATTCATTATTTTTATTATAATTATACACTAATTGTATATAGTTTATAATATTATATTACAATTCAATGTTATATATATTTATAATTGATGTTAAACTTCTTAAAAAATCATATATATATGCATATTTCTAAATATTATAGAATATTATTATAATTTTGTGTATAATTCACATATATTTTATATATATTTTGTACTACTATTTTAAATGTATTTCACCAAAGTATATTTCCATAGTTTTAGTATGGTTGGAAAATACTATTATAATTATCAATGAATTTGTTTTAATGAATTTGCTCAATGTTGATATTAAAAATTGAATTTTTGAGAGTTTGTTATTTAATTTAATATGATTTTTGAAAAAAAGTTTGCTATCAAGATTAATACCAAGATATTTATAATTATATACGTTATTTATTAATGTATCATTTAATGACATTATATTATTTGGATGTTTATTTGAGTTAAAATTTATGAATTTTGTAACTTAATATATTTATTAAGATTTTTTTAATTAATTTTGTTAGTTCTATATTATTATTAGCTGAAAAAGTTATAGCATCATCTGCATATACTGTAAATTGTACATTATTATATTTTAAATATAATGGTAGATTATTGTGATAAATGATGAACAGTAAAAAAAAGGGTCTGATATGGAGCCTTGGGGTACACCAATGTCATTAGTGATAATATCAGATTCGGTTATGTTAACTAGTTTAGTTATATTATGTAAATAGTTTTTATCAGTTTAAGAGAAATCCCTCCAATTCCATAGTTATCTAATTAGTTAATTATAATAGATATTGGTCTATAGTTAGATATAATATTGATGTTATTTTTTTAATAATGGGTTTAATGGAAGATAGTTTCATTTTTAGAGGAAAAGTTCCTGACGATAAACATAGATTACAAATATGGCTTAATGGAATGTCAATGTAATCTTTTGTAATTTTTAACAATTTCATATTAAAATAATCAATGTCTAGAGAAGACATTTATTTATTATTTTTTATAATGGAATTTATCTCATGTGTTGATGTGGGATGAAGATATATTGAATTAGATATTGGTGTAATATTAATTGGGTTGAGTGTATTGATGGGGGATTTGAATTGTTTATTTATGTATTGACTTGTATTTATAAAATAAGAGTTAAATGCATTTGCTATTTACTTATTATTAATGAATTTATTTTCGAATTCATCAATTATACTATTTGGAGATTATTTAATTTGCTGTTTATTCATAAGGTTATTTATTAGATACCAATTTTCTTTAGTAGATATACTATTTTTTATTTTTCTATCTATATATGATTGCTTCGCTTTTTTAATATGTAAAGTTACTTAATTTCTTAATTGTTTGTAGTTATATAAGTTGATTTCATTTTTATTATCTAAGTAAATGTTATATATTTTATACTTTTTATTAATGTCTTTTTTTTATTTTAGTTATTATCCAATTTATTGATAGAATATTTGAAGATATTTTATTTGTAAGTAGTGGGATAAATTGTCAATTACTGATGTAAATATTGTATGAAATTTGTTGTGGGAGTTTTCAGCAACATTTTCTTCGATGACCGAATCCCTATTTGTATTTTCTAGTGCATCAATAAGTCTTTTAGTAATATTTATAGTTATTTTCCTTGTATTAATTTCATTTAAGTTATTTCATATGTTGTTTTTTATTATAATTATAGTATATATTGGAAGGTGGTCTGTCAAGTCTTCTAATAGTATTCCACTATTATAAATATTTGTTGTGTTTATATTTATATTAATTTATCTATATTTGATCTATATTTTAAGTGTTACTTTTATTGAATTGGGGTCTGGTGTATATTATATATACATTTATTTTATTTTAAATACACGATGAGAATGATTTTGGATTTTTGTTCAATCTTATTGTTTTAAATTATTTCAAATTGTACATGATTCATACATTGCTTACTTACATATTACATGTTAGTTACATTTTATTTACACTTATATCAGTATTATGTTATATCCAGGAAGTCTAATTTTTAATTAATTATTTAATATATGATAATCTTGAGTATTTGTATTGATTGTTTGTGTTGTGGTAATGGTTCGTGTCGGGTACGATGATACATTTGTTATAAGGGGTCAGTGTCCTTACTCTTGGTGAAAGTGAGTAAGCCAATCACACTGAGTGAACTTTTTTTCATTCATTCAGGTTAATGCCTAACCTCTGATTAGTATATATATGATTATTTATATAATATATATATATAATAATAATACTAATAATATGAGATATATAATCATGATAATACTGTAGGTAACATAATCAGCTTAGTAATTAAGTTTACCTCAATATACCACTATAACACATCATAACTGGTGGTAATCTTATTATATTTATTTGAAGGTAATACTAGAGTATTGAAGCTTATATCGTGAAATATATTTAGGATTACACAAATGAAGTAGGTCAACCTATATTGAGCAGAGTAAAATGTATAGTAATAAACGCATAATGTATGAAGTACTGGTATTATATATTATGAGGAATTAATAAAATAGAAGAATGGTTTATAATCAATACCCTATGAGGGTTATTAGTCACGTTGTTATATTTGTATTTAGACATATATTTATAGTAGGAGTTAGTGGGAGTTACTACACAAATTATAGCAGATTTATATATTTAGTACCAGGTAATGCAAATATCAAGATTTTTGTATATATATAAGAAATATTTTTGTTTACAAATTGTAATCATAGTATTCTAAAATAATATACCTGATATTTTAAATGCTGATACTGGTATAATAAAAAACATATTTATTAAATTGGTGAAAATATAGATTAGTATAATTAGATTAAAATACGAGAATAAAAATACACGCATTTATGTTTTATTCAGGTTTCAATTATAATTAATTGTATGAAATTTGAATAACATATTAGTAGAATCATATATGTAGTATGCAATCAGTAGACGTTAATATATTTTGTTAATTTAAAAAATGTCCTATATTAAAATTCCCCCTACATCGTAATATATATATATATATATATATATATATATATATATATATATATTATTATTATTATTATTATCAGATTTGGTTTTAACAACCGGGTAATTGTAGAAGCAGAGTTTATCGAGACAATTACCCTTTATTATTTAGACAAGTCCTAAAAAGTACAATTATAATTGGAATAATAAATTCCTGAAGAAAAGAAATAACTATATATAACATAATGTTATATCTAAGTTGACTTCCTGTTTACACTAAATCTAATTATGAATAAGATCAAATAATTGTACTTATGAAGGACTTGAAAAAATTATCAAAAATCATCATATAATATATAAAAATAAACTAAATAAACATTAAGAAAACTAAAACGACTAAAAAACTAAAAACAGACAAGAAAGGTTAAGAAGAGTAAATATATGAAAATTTAATATAAAGAATAATAAATATATGTTTGGCAAATATTCAAAAATAAATTTACAAATTATCTACACAAAGTAAAAAATATTTAGATAGTTTTCATAAGTCGAAGAGTAGTTATAGTATAAAATATGGAAAAAAGAAGAAATTAATGTAAAAATGTAAAATGTAAAAGTCTGAGTAAAGATAAAATGTATTAAAAATAGTATATAATATTATATAAAAGCGTAATTATAGTATAAAATATGGATAAAAAGGAGAAATCAATGTAAAAGTCTGAGTAAAGATAAAATTTATTAAAAATAGTAAACTTATTAAAAATTAAACAAATGTTAAAATATAATTTGAAGTAGAAAAATAATAGTAGATTAAAAAATCACAAGGTTAAAAAATAATTAAAAATATTATTACTGAAAAGGGAAATATATATATATATATATATATATATATATATATATATTTACACTAAATCATAATTTATTTAGAAACTACGGAGGCCGTATCTACTACGGCAGGTTATTATAAATATAATTATGGACAGTTGTTGTTTATATATTATAGTTATTTACTGTTTATAAAATATACATTGATCAATAATATCGATATTATATTAATCTTTAAATATCGCTATAATATTAGTAACTTATTATTTGTTTAATTATACTTATTGTTTATATAATAATCAATGTATTCATTATTTGTATTATAATTATACACTAATTGTATATAGTTTATAATATTATATTACAATGCAATGTTATATATATATATATTTGTAGTTGTTTGTTAAACTTCTTAAAAATCATATTTATGCATATTTCTAAAGATTATATAATATTATTATAATTTTGTGTATAATTCACATATATTTTATATATATATATTTTATAATTATGTGTATGTTACATAGAATATATATTATATATAATTATAATAAATTAAAATAGTATATCTAACTTAATATATTGGTTTTAAAAATAACAACTATGTATAATTAAATATACATATCTATACAATTATTATATACTATTATTTATTGTAAGTTCAGGCAGCTAATTAAATTACAGTCTGTTTTTAAATTAAAATAAAGATAATATAATTTATATAATAATAGTATATATTATTTTATGATATAATTAAATAATTAATATATTAGTAAAAGTAATACATAATTTAAAATGCATAATATATCATTATAATTTATTTACAGAAATTATACATACATCAACGACTAAATCTATTAAATTAGGTTAATATATATTTTATAAAATAGTATATATATTATATATGTAATAGAGCAATTCATTTATATATCTTCATATTTTATAATCTGATGACGGTTAATTAATTCTAAAATTAAAATAGTTGCATTTTTTAAAATAATTATTATTTTAAATAATAGAATAATAATAATCCAATAATTATAAATATTGTATTAATCTACTATAATATAGTGATGAATATTAAAACCGCCAATTAATAATGTGACCTATTTAAGTTTAATTATTATGTATTTAGATCTAAAAAATGGGCTATATTCCATGTTTTCCTATAGTAAGAATATTGTCGGTGCATTATATTTACAAGAATTAATAATATGTTATATGTAGGGTATTTATTATATATTTTCCTAGAATAAGAAACAAATCGAAAAACTAACACTACTATTGATCATATAATTCAAGAACTGAGAGAGAAAGTATAAATTGCATACAGTAAACACACACTTTCAAATACAAATGAAAGCTATGAAGAACTAGTAAAGGCAAAAGATAACTTACGTAATATGTACATGAACATCGAGAGTAACGCACTACAAAAAGCCACAGAACAGGTAAAATTAACAAACCAAGAATCTAAACATTCTAAATGCTGGAAGTTAATAAACGAAATAACACCAAAAAAGGAATTATAAAGGCGAAAAGTAAAGAAGATAGAGTCAAGATATGGTACGAACATTTCAAAAAATTACTGGGTAGTGACAGAAAAGGCGATGAAAACATATCAGTTAATGCAGATCTCAATTTGGATTTAAATGAAACATATAATATAAGTATATTATACTCATAACATCTTTTACTCTGGAAGATTATAGAAATGTGACAGACAATCTTAAAGATGGTAAGGCTGCAGGACCTGATGATATAAGTCCAAAGATACTAAAGTACTGCAAATTTGACGACATCATACTAAACTTTGCAAATAATATACTTCCTTTACAAGAAACACCAGCTCAATGGACATCTGGCAACCTAAAGCCACTACCTAAATCTGGAGATATAAGCAATGTAAATAACTACAGAAGAATAAGCTTATCAAGTAGTGCATCAAAGATAACAAACAAGATGATTCTGAACAGAATTCAACCTACAGTCGATAAATTGTTGAGGAATAACCAAAACGGATTTCGATCATGTAGAGGAACCATTGCATATATATTAGCAATAAGACGACTCATAGAAGGAATTAAGACCAACAATATTCAATCTATCATAACATTTGTGGATTTTAAAAAGGCTTTCGACAGAATCGACAGAGCAGTTCTATTCAAAATTCTCAAGATTTATCGAAGTCCAGAAATACTAATAAGAGCTATAAAATCTCTTCACAGTAACTCAAAAGCGTCTGATGGAATCACTGAAACTTTCCTTATTCAAAACGGATTACTGCAAGGAGATACTCTAGCTCCATTCCTATGCATTATAGCTTTAGACTATGCTATGCGACTAGCAATAGATGGACGAGAGAGCGAAATAGGTTTTGAAATAGCAAGAAAGAAAAGTAGGAGACATCCAGCAGTAAACGTTACAGATTTCAGCTATGCAGACGACGTAACTCTTATTAGTAAAAATATTGAAGAAGCACAAATACTGCTTCAGAGAGTAGAAGAAGAATGTGGAAATATAGGTCTAAAGATAAACTGTAAAAAGACAGAAGCCATGTATTTCGGTATAGACAATAACCAATATATACACACCATACTCAATAATGAAATCAAAATATTAGATAACTTTAAATATCTAGGGTCATGGATGCAAAGCTCAGAAAAAAGACTTCAATATTCGTAAAGCACTAGTCTGGTCAGCCGCTAATAAGATGAAGAAATTATGGAAATCAAGCATAAGAGACTCACTTAAAGTTAGAATATTCAGGGCTACGATTGAAACAATATACACATATGGTGCTGAAATATGACAACTACAAAAACTATGAATAAACAAATAGATGGATGTTACACCAGACATCTCCGAATGGCATTAAACATATCCTGGAAAGATAAAATCAATAACATAACGCTATATAATGGACTCTCAAGAATATCTGAAGTAATAAAAGAAAGAATACTAAAAATTGCAGGTCATTTGATGAGACACGACAACGAAATGGCTCATATACTTGTCCTTTGGGAATAGACAAATGGTAGTGCAAGAAGAGGTCGCAAAACCATAACTTTTGTAGATAATATAAGAGAAGACATAGGACTACACGATATAAATGAGATAAAGACGATGATGTTGGACAGAGATGTTTGGAGAGAAAGGGTAAAGAAGAGTCGAACGAGAGCTCGACATAAGTAAGTAAATATATATTGTATATGTATGTTTAGAGTAAACTATTATATATAATTATATTATCTTTTATTTAGAAACCACGAGGCATATATCGATTTCAACAGGTTATTATCAATATATATATATATATATATATATATAATTATGGATAGTTAGAGTTTATACATTATAGATATTTAATATTTATATGTTATATTTGCATTACTTTATTACATAAATAATGAAAATAATTAATATATTATATATTTGTATAATAATTAATATATTATATAATTTTATTATTATTATATAATAATTATGATTGTATATGTTATAATAAATGTGATGTATTTTTATTGTTTTCTATATTTAATTAAAAATCTTAAAAATTTATAATAATGCCTATTTCCAACGATTATATAATTTTATTATTATAATTATGTATATAATTCACATTTATTATATTACTGTTTATATGTATATTATATATAAATAATATGTTACTTATATTTAAAAAATATAAAATAGTCAAATATATATTCATTTCTTAGTTTAATAAATAACAACTATTTATTTTAAAACATATATTTCAATATAATTTAATTATATTATACGAAGATGCACTTTACGATCAAAGAATAGATACGGGATTTTTATATTTAAGTTCCGAATAAAATTCTACGCGTGTATATAATTGTCTAAATGCATATATTCAATAACTCTCTTGCATATATTATCGTAGTTCTAATATTAATAAGAATAGTTATAATAAGAGTACACAGAGTTACCTCAGAATACGTGGTGTACTACGACATTCTATGTCTATTAAACACGAATTTCCTGTATGACATATATGTTTATATACGTGTAACCTACCAACCGTGGCAGTACTCGGAATTTGCGTAGGAGGTGTGTTTATGTTTTTTGGATAATGATTGAAACGTGATTGCATGTTCTCAATGCAGACAAAGTAATTGATTATATAACCAAAGAAATATTTATATATTTATATATGTTCATATTTAATCGATGGCGTCCACATAGACGGACACATTATTGGAAGGATGTTTACACACGCGCGGATAAATGATACAGGTATATGGAATTAAACCCTGCACAATATACTAGTATTTATCTTGTCAATATCTAAGTAGTATTATACTACAGGTGTATGGAATTAAACCCTGCACAATATAAGAGTGTTTATGTTGACAATATCTAAGTAGTATTCTACTACTCGGGAGTCTATTTTTCACGTAACATATACTATATGTTGTTTCAATAACTGCATATTAGTATTCGCTAATAATATAACGCATTTTCCTCGTACATTTTCGATTGCTTATTACGTTATAATTAATGTATTTTATTAAAAGTGGGAGAGGGTTTTTTTGTAATATACCATTTTTTATATAGTTAAATAATTTATATATATATAATTATAAAATTTAAATTTATATATCTATATATATATTATTTATAAATATATAAATATTTATTATTATACAGATTCCTATACAATGATAAATATACCAAAGATTATACACGAAGATATATCAACTAATGAATGTTAGTAATATACAGTATAAATAGTTAAATATATTTATATAGCATCATTTTAATAATGGGTCATATTTCGTATACAATACTATATGATCAATGTAACTGAATAATGAAGGTAAATAATTTCATATCTAAGAATTAATATATTAATATATAAGTATATCTACGTAAAATATGTTTAGATAAGGTATACAATAGTTACTATATTTAGACTATTGTTAATATATGAGCACGTGAATATTTATTAAAGCTAGTCTAAGCTTATGGTTATTGATGGGAAAATGTTGTAGAAGTGTAACAAATTTTAAATTATAATTCGTAGTGGTAGCAAATATCATTAAATATTCATATCACATATGTAGAATAGGACTGAACATTATGTACATATATGTTACAATGTAATCAATTGTGAATTAACATTACTTTATATTAGCCTAATGGGTTATATTTATATTTTATTTATATTCTATGTAATTAATTCAATAATATAATGTATTCATAAAATGTATTAATATTATTGAATTGTATAAATTCGTTAAAATTGTGTAAATTGTATAAATGTTGTTTAAATATTGTATATATATTTAATGATTTAATATAATCTATAATTGGTTTATAATGATAAATAGAATATCAATTATGTATAATTATGGATAATTATCCGCATTCATAATCAATGAAATTATAAATAAGGAATAATAGGAAATGAATATAGAAAAAAATTAAAAATATATTAGTTATACAAATTCTGTTCAGAGTTTATTCATTTTAATATATGTTTTATGTCTATAATTGATAGTCTAAAATTGAAATATTAATAATAATTTTAGATATCTATCAGATGTTTATTAATATTCTACCAGAATAATGTACTTGTTAAATAATTAAATTACGTAAATAACCTAAATATATAAATAAAGTTAAATAATATAAATATAAAACAAATAAATACAATTAAAAATATCATACTTTCTCTAATATGTGGAAAATAAATAAAAATTAATTAAATAATAGTTAGTATTATTAATTAGTAGTTATGTTATTTAAGAATATGTGTGACTAAAATAAAAATAAATAATATATAAATTATACATAATAGTAATAATATAGTAATAGTATACGAATAATAATAGTTATGTTATTTAAGAATATGTGTGACTAAAATAAAAATAAATAATATATAAATTATATATAATAGTAATAATATAGTAATAGTATACGAATAATAATAGTACGAGATAATAATAACAATACAAATGTTGAGTGTATATCGAAGTAGATCGGTTATAGTAAATTACCAATTACTTAGAAGAATGAGTTTGCGATACAACAGATGATCACAAATGATGTAGAAACGAGCAAACGGAATATTTGTTCATCGCTTATTAATGCAGATCATAGACAATGTAATTTGTATTATATGTAATGAATTTATGTAAATAATTTATTAAAATATTATGTTATTATTAATTATATAATAACATATAATAGTAATAGATATACAATAACTTATTAAAGTATAAATATACATACCTACTATTCACAGATACTATCGATAGCTACACACCATCGGATGACTTATATGTATTAGAGACTACGCTATTTGTAATATTTTTATTAGGTTTAAATCTTTATTTTTTATATTTATTAGTGGAACACATCACAAGAAATGAAACTAATGAACGACATAATTCTATGAATAAAACAATATCTAAATAACATTTTCTGCGAATTTCTTGAATCTGATACCATCGAAACCCACCTTTATTTTCACACCTATAGGGAAGTGGATAATTCAGTAGCTAGTGACAATGGTGTACAACTAAATTATTGGTAATATACGATTAAAACATAGAAAACATAATCTGTATGGTATCGTAACAACTAAATAACTTACATATTACAAATTACATATTACATTTAAATATCAAGTTCTAATCTAAAAATAATAATTCAATATTATAATCGCTATTTCTACAGTTATATACGAAACAATATCGATAATTTGAAAAACTATATATTTTGAAATTTAAGTAAATATTGAAAAATGTTTAAAATTTTCCCCACTGAGGCTATAGGTTGAGCTACTCGATATCAACTATAAAACAGCGAGTGCACACACCCCTTCCCGGTATAATGATATTATCTTCCATATCTTATACGATAAGGTCTCCTCGTCTCACTACCCATAATATTCGTACCTCAACAATTAATTATCGGGCCCTTAGTTATATTGGACATAATATATTGAATTAACGCCCACCCTCAATCAGATCATGTCCCATACGATATTAAATTACATCACCAATATATTAATATCAAGTGGAAATATGTACTACTTATAATGTTTAACATTATTATTTATTTAGTTCATTCCGATATATTTTATTATTATAAATGTCATTTCAGTATTACTAAATGTCATTTTTATTTATGAGATTATTTATTAGTTATGTAAGTATTACAATATACATTCAATTATATATTATGTGTGTACAATTATAATTGTAAACAACTTAATTTTTAATATGATTTGTTACTATTAGAAACATGTATATCCAACCCTATATAAACCTATATGTACTACATGTACTATATATACTATATATTATGTAGCAGACTAACGTATTTTATAGTTGTAATGTAGTTTTTTATAATTGTGTATTATCTATTATGTAGCAGACTAACGTATTTTATAGTTGTAATGTAGTTTTTTATAATTGTGTATTATCTATTATGTATCAGACTAACGTATTTTATAGTTGTAATGTAGTTGTTTATAATTGTGTATTATCTATTTTTAATTATTTATTTTTTAGTTTTGTATTATGTAATTATATATGTATGTATTGATTTTATGTTTTTTTTATTTAACATTATTTAGTTAATTACTTATTTAGTTTATTTTAATATAATCTGTTGGACCAATGAACTATCGCGTAGCAATATTATAATCTGAATTATATTAGATTTAATAATATTATTTCCTTTTTGAGTATAACTTGGCATATATTAGTTTGTATACAAATTACATCGACTTATTCTATATAGTAATGTTGTGTATATTCATAACATAATTAGTGTATGGTTTTTATTCGAATATTGAATAAAATAATTAAATACAACGGATAATCTATCTTTTGAGTGGTGTCATAATCCAAGAGCTATTTCGAACACTCATTATTACAAATTGATATTTTTTTACATAAACATGTTTTTCTAATTTAACAATTATTTAATAATACATATATATATATATATGTAACAGAGAGGTATAGATTCTTTGTTGAATACGTTTATTAAACTCTAAAACATATATACATTAAACAATGAAAGATACAAAAATAAACACAAACTGTTGTGTCCCCTGATAAACAATAATAAGTAATGCCTGCTTTAAAGTAATATAATAATAACACAATGACGAAATGTGGCGACATCCACATTTCGTCGCACGCCGTCACGTACCAATGAACACGCCGCACGCACTAATAGCACTTAGCAACGGCCTACCTAGATGCATCATTGCAGCTTCTCTCTAGATACCCGTCCCGCAGCCTAAACACTCGATTAACCAGCTCTACCACATACACCCCCCACGAGTTCTGGGGAGCCTCTCCTCTTATCCCTAGACCAGTGATCTTGGTTGGTTATATGGATTTGGATGTTTACCGGCGGTCGTTCTGGTTGTCCGCCTCAATAATGGTATATCTACCAATTATTGTACTATACTTTCAACTGGTTCTTCTATTACGGGGTTACCGATATTATTATTCGGAGTACTTTCTCCTTCAGGAACGTCTACTAACTCATCCATCCAATTACCATCATCCACATCATTGTTCACTCGTTTATCCATACGCAATAACCCCGTTGCGTGAACTACTCGTCGTTTCCCTTTTCCCACCGTTTCTAATAAGTATAATTGGTCATTTAACCTCTCGACTACCCTATAATCTATTTCCCCATACTTATTTTGGATCCGGCAACGTCCTAGCGGGTGGTGTTTTATCCGCACTAACTCGCCTAGTTCTAGCTCTACATGCTCCTTAATATCACCTTCCTTAATTTGTTTCCATGCATTACAAACCTTCCTGCTTATTTCATTATTCGGTTCAACCCCTAGAACGCGATCAATCGGTAAGATTGGTTGGCGACCAAAGAAAAGAAAAAAGGTGACTTACCCGTCACTGAATGGGTACCACTGTTATAGGCCAAAAGTAACTTTGGGAGTTGATTTTTCCAATCCTCCTTCACCTCAGTGGATAGCGTTCTAAGCAGGTTGTGCAGGGTCCTATTGAATCTCTCCACCTGCCCGTTTCCTTGCGGATGATAAGCTGTAGTGCGCGACTGTACTATGCTATATGCCTCGCATAAGCTCTTAACTACCTTGCTCATAAAGTTGCTCCCTGGTCCGAGTGAATTCTGGAAGGTAATCCAAATCTCACGAACCATTCTCTTTCTAGAACACGTGCTACCGTGATGGCCTTTTTATCTTTAGTTCCCACGGCTAAGGTAAACTTAGAGGCCACATCAGTCATGACTAACACATGCTCGATACCGCCCTTGCATTTCTCTAGCGAGGTCAAATCTATCGCCAAGATTTCTCCAGGGATCTCTGAGGTCAAAGACCCCCGGATGACCTTCAGAGGAGCTGCTTTTGCCACCCCGCATATTCTACACTTATCTACATAACTCCCCACATATTTCCATAAACCTGGCCAATACCCTCTCTTTCTTATCAGTCCCACCGTCCGATCCCGACCCTGGTGTCCCATATCGTCATGTAAACGTGATAACATTATCAGTCTCATAGACTCTGGGATTACCAGTGTTAGAGAACCCCGTTGACCACTCTCTCGTCTATACAATACTCCCTCTACTAAACTTAACCGGTTCCAATCCTTCAATAATACTTGTGAACTCCAATCCCACGCTTTCGTTACTTCCCTACTAGGCCGCTTATTCTCGCTTACTGCTCCCATTACTCTAGCCATTCCAATGTCCGCCTCTTGTAGCCTACTTAAATTGCTTGCCGCTATAGCTGGCCACATGTTAAATGAGTTGTCTGCATCAATTATTCCTACCTCTACTAGCCCCCCCCCCCCTGATCCCTTATTCTACCCTCTACTCGCTCTTTCCTGCTCAAACTATCCGCATTCCCATTTGCTCTACCTGGCTTATATTTTATTACTATGTCGAATTACTCTATCTGTGCCACCCATCTCATGTCGGTAGCTGATAGTTTACATTCCTTAATTCGACTAAGGGGGTTATTATCAGTGTACGCAACTATCTTACTGCTTAGACAATAATCGCGGAATTTATCGGTTAGTGCCCATTTCAACGCGAGTAGTTTTAACCGCATACTACTATAATTAGCCTCATTCCTTTCTGGTCCCCTCAAACCCCTACTCGCATATGCAATTACTCGCCTCTCTCCTCCCTCCCCTTGAGAAAGTATTGCCCCCAATCCTAATAAGCTCGCATCCGTTTCAAGGATGAAAGGTTCCTGGAAATGTGGATAACCTAGAATAGGTGAACTTGATAAACAGCTCTTCACTTCATTGAAAGAACTACTACATTTGTCACTCCATATGAAATTTTCATCCTTAGCTTCCGGTAATAGGATACCAGTCCCAGAAAAGATCTTACATCCTTCTTATCCGATGGAACTGGCCAATCTTGTACCGTCCGTACCTTTTCCGGATCAGCAGATACCCCTTCCTTAGATACAACGTACCCTAAATATATAGTTTTTTCTTGAAAAAATCTACATTTTCTTGCTTTCAATTTCAACCCAAAACTACTTAACCTTTTAAATAAATTATCAAGTCGCTCTAACATTTCTCCCCAAGACTTACTAAATACCAGGACATCGTCAAGATATAGCACCAGCGTTCGTAAGTTTTCCTCCTTTAGACACGCTTGCATTAAACGCGAAAATGTGCCTGGAGCGTTGATCAACCCCATCGGCATCCTGGTATATTCATACAGACCATAAGCCCCGCAACTAAAAGCTGTCTTTTGTAAGTCCTTTTTGTCTAGCGCGCATTGCAGAAACCCATGGGATAAATCTAATGTCGAGAAATACTCAGCCCCGCTTAGACAATCTAGGGCTTCCTCGATCCTTGGTAGAGGATGCGCATCCCTGATTGTCTTTGCATTTAATTGTCTAAAATCTACGCATACTCTAATAGATCCATCTTTCTTTTTAACGAGAACCATAGGACTACTGTACGGTGAGGTACTTGGTCTGATGATTCCCGCTGATAAATGCCCCTCTATATAAGTCTTCACCTCCTCCCATTGGTTAGGTGGAATTCTCCGATGTGGTAAACGTATAGGTATGTTATCGGTTAATGCAATGATGTGTGGGACTTGGTCTGAGAACCCTACATCATGTTCTCCACTACTGAATACCCTACTATGTCTAGTCACTAACTCCCTAACTTGGGCAGTTTGTTCCTTAGATATACGTGATGTATCCATAGCCGTCATAGCCATTTCCACACACCGTTCCACATCACCTTCATCTTCTTTCACCACTGTCACCCCTGTCGTTAGAATCGCTATTATTTTTCCCGCCTTTATCACTACTTCCTTGTCAGAATAATTACTCATATCCACCCATACCTTACCTCCCTCCACTTGGTTTAAGCCCGGACTAATGACTACACTATCTCCCCCATACCCTCAATTAGGCCCATACAACATACTTTCCCACTATCACACTCTACCATTTGACTTACACCCGGTTTAATTTTTATCTCCTGTACCACCTTAACCTCCACCACCCGTTCTACTCCCTCGCCTAGCGCCCTTTTCTTATTCCTATACAAGTCCAAGATCCCTAACCAAGGTATATTACTTATCTCATGTACCTGAAAGCTATCAGACATATACTGAAATATGTTACTACCCAGTATTACGCTGGGTTGTGTTATTCTATCTATAAGCAGGAATCCCATTTCCTTTAACTCTCCCTGAATTCCCGGAATTAATACATCTAATTCCACGTAGCCATAATATCTTATCTCCTTCCCACCAGCACCTCTCACTACCACATCTAATTGACGCACCTCTACCCCTCTCCATGTCTTCTTAAACCATTCTACGTTGATACAAGAAATATCCGCCCCAGTATATATCATTACCCTACATTCAACCCCTTGAACTACTATCTGTACCTCTGGGCTACTCCCGAATATCGGTCCAGATTTACTTCTGACTGCCGCAATATATTTGCTCCTCTCCGACTGCGGTCGCATAGGAGATGGAGCTACTCGTTTCCCTGGTTATATCCCTGGATGTTACCCCGACCATGATCATATTCTTGATACTGAACCCTACCTTGCCATCTCAGCTGGCCTCTAAATTGCCCGTTTCTCTCGCACTATACCGCTCTATGCCCTAGCGCCCCACAAACCCAACACCTACCTGCAAAACTAGGTCGCCCTGAATCCTTACCCCGTTGCACCTCTTCGGTTAATTTCCCAACAAGGACTGTTAATTTATCAATCTGACTTTGTACAGTTTCCCTCTGATCTCCCAACTGATAGTTACCGCTTACGCCTACTTGTGCAATAACTTTAGGTATTTTCTTATTTTCCTTCACCCACGCTATAGCTCTAGCGCGGAAAAGTATAAAGCTTAATAATGGTTGCTCTAGCTGTAAACGCCGCAGTTCCTGTCCTAACCCCTTGTCATTAACCGCACCGGTTAATCTCGCTCTTAACGCTTTTTCCCGGCCCTTATCATTACCCACTTTATCCCATAATCCGTATAGTGATAAAGATAGTTCCAAAATGGATTCGTCGGTTTCTTGACTTCTCGAATAGAAAGTTTCCAAGGCCATATCTTCATCCCCCAGATTACCAAAAGTACTGATTAATGCGTCATACATGTCGCTAACTTCTACTCCCGGTTTGCATAGCTTCCGCGCACTCAACTCCCGTTTAGCTATACCCATCACATGATCCCTAACAAACTCCACCATATACTCCGCATCATAACCTGTCCCACTCAGATGTTCTTTGACATCCTCTACCCAATCCTCTACATCTATTCCATTAGTACCATTGAAACACTCTAGATCACGCCTCCTACTTACGTATTGTGGACGATGTACCGATGTACATACCTTCATCGCCGGTTTGGTATCAGAGTCCTGACTCTCATTACTCGTAAAGTCTGCCTGTGGCATATCTAGTTCAACAACTTGACTCACTCGTTTGATTCGAGTGTTCAACCCCGCAATAACTACAGCACCCTTATCGTATGCCTAGGCTGTGGAACGTTTACCCTCGGATAAGCTGGTCCGACCCACTTTCGGCAAGCGTGCCTCTACGCTCCATAGTGCGGGCTAAACGTGTTCAATAAGACGCTTATAATATGAATGATAACGACTAGAATATATTCACTAGTAAAATAATCAATATCTCCGATATCGGTATGTATATGCAATACACTATAAATGAGTAATATATAATAGCGGTGTAAAATAGATTCGCTATACGGTTACGTAACTCGGTTCTATTGTTAGAATAGAATAAACAAATTATGAATACGTAATAATTTCAATACGCCGTATTTCAACTTGAAATTGTCAAGTTATCGTATATATATATATATATATTAGATGTCACGATTATATATATATATAAAGCTTCACGCGTGTTACTAGCGGAATTCCAGGACTTCTACAGATTATGTAATTCCTCCTTCCGTAGTCTAGGATCACACGAGTCCAAATCTTTGTATCCTGCCGAGTGCGCCAAATGTAACAGAGAGGTAGAGATTCTTTGTTGAATACGTTTATTAAACTCTAATACATTAAACAATGAAAGATACAAAAATAAACACAAACCGTTGTGTCCCCTGATAAACAATAATAAGTAATGCCTGCTTTAAAGTAATATAATAATAACACAATGACGAAATGTGGCGACATCCACATTTCGTCGCACGCCGTCACGTACCAATGAACACGCCGCACGCACTAATAGCACTTAGCAACGGCCTACCTAGATGCATCATTGCAGCTTCTCTCTAGATACCTGTCCCGCAGCCTAAACACTCGCTTCACCAGCTCTACCACATATATATAATAATCATAATATTGTATAATATATACAATCGATATTAATAGCAGAAATGTATACATAATTGGTGACGTTATTATTATAAAACATATTATTTAAACGTAATATATTAATATCAATATAATAATTAGCATAATATACATTATAATAATAGTTTAGATTTATTATTGAGTCATAGTGAACATATAGGTCGCTTAGTATTATAATGGGATAACGATATGCTTACATATTACTTTTGTTTATATTTTATGTTTTTTTAATAACATATTCAGGTTTAATAATATGTTATTTGGATTGTAGGACAAATTCTAGACAAATTTCAATAAAAAATATGATTTATAAATGTTATCAAATAATGTTTTATATGGGTAAATAAAAATATGCAATATGATAATATTTACAAATTATAATTGTTATATGAATGAATGAATGAATTCAGTTTATAGACAAAGTCTAAATAGGATCAGTGAAAGCGATTAGCTTTATTGATTCGAAACCTCCTAACAGTATATGCAATGTCATATCATCATTTCTATTCAAATAAAATAATAAAATCGAAATAATGATAAACATAATAATATAATCATAGTAATATAAAAAACAACGAAAATATTAAATAAAAGGTTAATACGAAATAATAAAATTTTAAATTAGAAACGAAGATAAAATATAAAATCACAATAATAAAAGAGATATAAATAAAGTTGATACAGATTATAAAAATAAAAATTGTGATTCGTGAATAGGCATTCAAAATTAAATTTTAAAGAAAGAGAAAATTAAATAATTTGTACTATCAATATGACATATATTTTAATACTCTTTAAATAAAAATTAAATTTAAAACTGTTAAAGAAATAATTGATTATTATATAATAAGCATAAAAATGTAATAGGTTAATATCGCGATAGTGTAATATGAAAAAAAAAATGAAGTTAAAATAATATACAATAAATTAAATAATTTTTTTTAGATTTTGTTTTAATACTGTATTGTAAACATGTTTATAATTTTAATACTGTTTTTTTTAAAGATTATAATCATTTTATAATTTTTATATTTTTTTAATACTGTTTAATTTGTAATAGTTTATTTTTAATACTGTTTATAATTTAAATTTTGTAATACTGTTTATAATGAAAATGTGTAAATGTTGTAATATTGTATATAATAAATATGTGTAATTGTTTTAGAATCATTAAAAACATATTTGCCAAAATTATAATAATTAATATTTATAAAAAAATTAACAATACTGTTTAATAAAAAAATATTTTAATACTTTCTTCAGTTTTAAAGTATAAGTAATTGTATTAGTTTTTAAAATATTATTAAACATTATTAAATTATAAAGCTTAGGTCCTTTGAAAAATATTGTATTTTGGAATATATTGGTTTTCATTAGTGGTAAAATAAATTTGGTTTTATTTCTATTAAATTTAAAATAATCAGTTATATAGTTAACATATTTATTATTTAAAAGATTATATATAATTAAAATATTTCTATTAGTTATAAGATCATCAAGTTTTAAAAAGTTACTATTATAAAATAAAATTGATGTATGCGATAATCTTATTAATGGTAATTTTGAATTGTCAATAATCTTTTTATTAATTATTCTTATTATTTTTGTTTATGATAAATTTAATATATTTAAATTATAATTATAAATATTACCCCATATTTCAATACCATATGTTAAATTAGATAAAAACAAAGAGTTGTATAATAAAATCAAATTTTTAATATTTATGATTAAATATGATAACCTTTTAATTAAGTATATTATTTTTGAAAATTTCATATTTAAATTATCAATATGTATATTAAATATGTATATTAATTTTGTATCTAAATACAAACCCAAAAATGTATAGTTATCTACTATATCAATTTGTATATTGTCAATTGTTATATGATTAGTCAGTTTAGTATTAAAATATGGAAGTATTTTAGTTTTTTGTATATTAAGTTTGAAAGTATTTACATCGAACCAATATTTTAATTTATCCATATATATTTGAAGTAATGTTGTTAGTTCAACATCACTATTAGCGTAAACTGTTAGTGATGTATCGTCAGCATATAAATTTAAATTAATATTATTCACATTTTTAAAAACATTTGGTAGATCATGTATACAAATTATAAAAAATAATATGAATATTTATGATATGTAATGTAATATATATGACACTACAATTTGTATCAGCAATCATGTATGTGTATAGCTGTCATAACATTAGTATCACGTAATATATACAACCATTCAACAAAATATGCATTATAATTATTTATAAAAAACTTATAATAATCTATGTATTTGTAATATATCAAATTGAGTGGAATATATGTTAAAACATATTGATAACCTTTATACTTGATTTTCTCAGAATAATTATTTTCATCTTCATGTTGTTATACAAATGCTAATTTTTTCTTCAATATTTTATCATCATAGTAAATTTTAGTCATATTTTATATTATATATACCTATAAATGATAACTCTAGTATCATATATAAATACTTATTTATTATATATTTATATAACTTTATACCTAATTTTTTATAGAATTTTCATAAAATATTTGTTATTTTATTTATAAATTATGTATTCATATATAATATATATCAATAAACCATAGTATTACATATATGTCTTGTATATAATGATGATTATTGTATGTGTAATATTCCAAATATCATAAGAATTATACGATATGTACTGCTACCTATCTCTTATTTTTAAATGTAAATGTACACAATTACGCTAAATATAAACTTAAGTTATTATTAAAATAATTGTGTATGTGATCAGATAATTCAGTTAAGAATAGTATTTGAGGTTTTTCAAGAGAAAAGTTGTGATGAGGATGATGTATAGAATTGATATAATAACTATAGTTATTTCATATATACTATAGTACTATATATATACATATAGTAGACATATATACTATAGTATTCTTATATTATATACTGTACTCTTTAGCAGGTTTTGTTATTTATTACCACAATGTGTTCTTTAATCTATTCGTGTGAATATTGTAAGTAAGTACACTTATATATTATATTGTGTAAACTATTTAGTGCCTAAGATATCGTAATCTAAGTAAATTACGATTGTTATGTCTGATACATAAATTATGAATCATAATGATATTTATATATGTGAACCATTTTATTTAACTAACTTATCTTAAATTTCGACAATGATAGATAAGTACATTATGTCCACATAATGATACTCGAT
The DNA here is from genome assembly GCA_964019155.1 of Osedax fenrisi. NCBI lineage: Eukaryota > Metazoa > Annelida > Polychaeta > Sabellida > Siboglinidae > Osedax > Osedax fenrisi. The sequence goes on along the minus strand of OZ025245.1, from coordinate 20,884,136 downwards.
ACACATCGTAATATATCAGAGTTGGGTACATTAGTGTGTGAAAATTGTTAAAAATCGTTATCTTTATCTTCATTTAAAGAGCTAACTTGTCATTATTTATCTCATTTATAAAATATTCAATAGTCTATACTCATTAATATATAATATTAATTCAATATCTCAACTCGCATTGCATTTAAAACATAGGCTATATTTTTTGCGAAAGATAAACATAATCAAGAATATGTTGAACACGATTTTCAGGAAAATCTATATGATAGCTGAACTCGTATTAAATAAATACTTGAATCAAATTTTAACTCATATTTAATATGTTCTGAATGTAAGTTTTAACTTGTTATAAATAAAGTTTAAACTCGTCTGAAATAATTTCTAAACGCAAGTTTCAATACGAGGTTCCCTCTTATTAAAATAAACTTAATTATTGTAGACAAACTAATAAATATATAATTGTTTTTCAATCAGACTTTATTCATGTTAAGTATTTTACTTGTATTTCTTTTGTTGTCTGTACCCTTTCTTTTGAATTACTTATATACTTAGAATTAACAGATTGAACTTTGTTGATGTTGCTTGAGCTTGTTGGTATAGTGTTGTATATGTTATAAAATAATATATATATTTTATAATAAAATATGTATATTATTATTTGTATAAAATAAAATTCTATTATAAAAGAATACTAAAAATACAATTTTCGAATAATTTATAGGATTATAAATTATCCGAATTATTCCAGAAATTAAAAAATATATTGTTATATAATTCTTATTACATTGTAATAATCATTATTTTTAAATATAAACATTATTATATATATATATATATAAATAATTATTATAATAAAATGTTACTTACATAAATGTACTAAAATGAATTTCTTCGGGTTTATTAGAACTATTAAAAGTATCCGAATTATACCTGTAATAAAAATATATATTATACATATATGAAATGTAATGTTAATATATAACTATACTTTACCGTATATGCAATAGTCTATACTCATTTATACATGATTTTAATTCAATAACGTAATATATATATAAATATATATATATATATATATATATATATATATATATATTTTAACGATAACCTACTTTCTATATACATTGAAATTACCCTATTATATTAGCTCCCACTTAAAACGACAATTCCGTTGTAGTGATAGTTAGTGAAATAATTGACGATTATTCATCTCATAAAACTCAAAAATATGAACGACATTTTTTTTTACAATGTATGTATTTGTAAAAAATTAAATATTTATTATATAATTTTTTTTTCGAAATCACTGAAGCATTACATTGTTGTTTACGTTTTTCTCTATTCTATTATTTCATTTTATAATCTCTATATTCATAATACCATTGAATTACTATTACACTATACTATACTACTATACAATTTAATTATTTTTCTATTTCATTTTCTAAAGAAACATAAATTTATATCTAATAATATATTGTATATATTGTATACATTTTATTAATTGCTTCATAAAAATCCATTAGTAAATATAGTTCTTATATTGGGTATTATAATTGTATTTATTTATCTATATGATCATTTATTTATTTATAAATATATAAATATAAATTTATATATGCTAAGTATATATATTCAATATTATATAATTTAATTTTGTAAATTGCATACACTATGGATAAATGCTATCATTGTAGCAATAGTGTATCAAGTGATATTATTAAATTTTCATCGTGTATTAATATCATTCATATGTTATGTTTATTTGATGCTAATGTTATTGATGTACAGATTGCACATAATAATAAAACTAAATATCCAGCGAATTATGCCAAAGCTATATTCAATAGTGATAATTTCACTTTTAAATGCAATTCCTGTATAACTATACCAATCATTATCAATAAACCTGATACAAATTTACCACTATTAACTAATATTAATGATAAATTAGATGATATTAAAAAATTAATACTTTCTACAGATTCAGAATCTATAAATTATAATAATCATTTTAAAATATCATACGCGGATTCTCTAAAAAAGATGACTGATTTATCATCACAATTAAATACATCAATTCATACTAGAAAAAATAGTAGAAATGTTAATAGTGTTGGTAATAATGATACTTTATTAATGGTTGTAATTGAGAATATTGCGCAAGATAATAATATGGATACATTAAAATTAATTGTTAATGTTCTAAAATTAAATATAAACCCAATACTAAATGCCAAATTTAAAAACCGTAGTGCAATCTTAACGTTAAATTCATTATTTTCTAGAGATCAGTTATTATTTTCTACATCACTACTGCGTAATTCTATATATAATTATTTATTTGTTCACCTATGTTAGCATCTGATGTTATGTATTTTAAAAAAATGTCCTATCATGCTATAAAAAACAATTTAATTACTGGTTATAAAAGCGTATTTAATAGGAAAAATAATAAATTTGAACTACGATATTTTTTAACTGATGATTCAAATAAAATTAAGTGGAGTAGTAACCCATGTGTACCATCCAATGAAACTTTTATCTCCTGGGAAAAATCTTTTAATGAGTATATTAATAGATAAAAATAGACAATAGTTCATCTAACTCTACTTCATCCATAATACGTCCACCGTTGAAATACCTTCAAACTCCCTTACTCGTTAACTCCACATCAATCAACACACACTTAACCATGAACGATCAATATTAACAATCATACCTACCACATTAATACCCGAATATAATATGTCTAACTCAACCATTCCAACTACTACTCCTAATATTGCCATCACTACTAATACTACTCCTACAACTGTTACCAATACTACTGAACATACACACACTAAATCCTCTCCATTGATTAAAGCCGCCCATATAAATGCCTCATCCATTAGAAATAAATGTCACTTTGTTGCTGAGTATTTCAATGATAAAAATCTAGACATTCTATTTATCACAGAAATATGGCTGAAATTAGATGACATACCCCTCATTGGTTTATTAACTTCTGGCTTACTATACTTTAGACATATACTTCGACACTCAGTTCACTTTGGTGGGGGTATTAGTATACTATACAAACCTCATTTGAAACTTACTTCACTTACTGACCTGTCCCTCAATCACTCTGAATCAGCTTCCTTTTCTTTTCATACACAATCTACAAGACCTTTTACAGCCATATTGACATACAGACCACCAGCACAATCTATTACTCTCTTCCTTGATGAGTTTCAAATCCTCATAACTAACTCTACACATTCCACAATCTTTATTGGTGATTATAATATACCGTTTAATAAAACTAATTCATACTCGCTTATATTACATAATATTATTAAATCTGCTAACTTCCATCAACGTATTAATCACTCTACCCATATCACCGGCAACATCCTTGATTTAGTTATTTCCCATAAAGATACACATTTGGTATCTAACCTTTCGATCTCCAATCTTATCTCTAATCATTATTTGATCTTATTCAACATTAATTATCACAAACCTCCTACTTCCACTAAGACCATTCATATCCGTCAGCTTAAGAAACTAGATCATTCCATCTTTTTTGATAAATTTGAGTCATTGTATTCAAAGAACCTTCATAAGCCCTCGATTGATGCATTTAACTCAGCTCTATGCACTACCCTTAATTCACTTGCCCCAATAAAAACCAATATTGTTTCCAGCAAACCTCACGTCCCTTGGTATACAAATGAACTATCATCTTCTAAACGCTCTCTTAGACTTTCCGAAAAACACTGGAGAAAGAACGCAAGTGATACTAAACTCTATGATATTTTCATACATAAGCGAAAATC
>OZ025245.1:20840321-20872821 GCA_964019155.1 Osedax fenrisi | reverse complement strand
TACCCAACACAATACTGCTCCATCATCATCCTACTTGACCTATCAGCTGCATTTGATACCATTAGTCACAACATCATGATTCATCGACTGGAGTATATCGGCATAACTGGTACGGCACTCGCATGGTTCTCTTCCTACCTTAGCGACCGTACCTACTCGATCTCCATCGAATCACACACAACTGACCCCAGACTTATATCACAGTTCCTCAAGGCTCCGTTCTTGCTCCCATCCTCTTTAATATTTATATATCTCCCCTATTAGACATATTTGATAACTACCCTGACATTTACTTCCACACCTACGCTGACGACTTACAAATTTACTGCAACTTACCCAACCCATCAACAAACATAGCCACACTAAACAAATGTCTAGAAGACATTCGACTATGGCTCTCAACCAACTCGCTATCACTAAACACCCACAAAACACAAGCAATACTAATCAATACTACTAAAACTGTTCCAATCGTCCCACTCATTCAGATAAACAACCATAACATAAAATACTCCCCCTACGTAAAAAATCTTGGAATTACCATTGACCAATCACTGAATTTTACTCAATACACAACAGACTTATCAAAATCCATTAACCGAACACTACACACAATCAGACTAATAAGACCATCTATAACCACAGAACTATCAAAATTACTAGCAACATCCCTCATACTTCCACGACTTGACTACTGTAACTCTATACTTCATAGACTCCCCAAAAACGCACTAATACCACTCAACCGATTACTTTATTCCACTGCACGAACTGTCTACAGAATCCCCAAATACTCCAGGACTCACATAACTCCATACCTAAAATCTCTTCACTGGCTTCCCATCACACAACGTATCCAATACAAAACCTTACTGATATCCCACCAAGTCATTCATCACAATCACCCCGACTACCTTACTGACATACTAATAGAAAATAAACCATCTAGAATACAACGTAAAATCAATAAATACAAATTACTTATACATAATCCAAAACACTTATCACGCAAACAAGAAACCGCATTCTCAATTTCTGCCCCAAAATTATGGAATAACCTCCCTTACAATATAAGAGAAATCACCTCAACCCCACTCTTTAAACGTAAATTAAAAACACACCTGTTCGAAATCGCATATAAATAACCCACGAAAACACGGCCGAAAACTCACACGATGTTGATGGCAGTGTATAAACCATTAGGTTACAAGGTTACAAGGTTACTACTACTACTACTACTACTACTACTACTACTACTACTGCTACTACTATTACTAATACTATTACTAATACTACTACTAATACTACTACTACTATCACTACAACATTTATAATTCTTGAAAAATATAAAATATGATACAAATATTATGTTTATAATAAATGTAATTACATAATCAATTACCAGTGCTAAAGCTTCTATATGAATATTTCTTATAGTAATAGATTATATAATTTACATTTTATATAAATATATACATTACTAATAATAATTAGGATAACATTAACCTCGAGTTTTTATTATTAAATTTATAATTATTCCTTGTATCTAATATATATTTAATTTTTAATTATAATAATAAATATATATATATATATATATATATATATACAAGTCAATATTCAATACAAGATATATTTTATTTATTTAAATGTCAATAATTTAGAAATAAATTCCCAGTCAATACAAAATATATAAAATAAAAGTATATCTATACTAAAATAATGTTAACATTGTATTCAAATGAGATAACATATTGAAATTCTCTTTAAATGAAGTGCCATATTTATTAAGTGTGATAGTATATAAGGAATATTTTACAACTGAACACTATTGACAGTACAAATCTTACATATTTGAAATGTTTGAGATTAATAAAATTATTTATTAATCTTTATTTCACTGATGGTCTTGCATTTGGAATTACAATATTATTATTATTAAACCAAGGAGAAAGTGAACTATATTTCTTTGAACTTATAGTTAAAGATGAATATTCATAAAAAGAAAGTCGCAATTCCTCATTAAAAGTATCATATTATGTAATTAATTGAATATATGTTATGAGAAACGAATAATAATATACCGAATTAATGAGGATTATAAATGGATTATTGATATTCTCTATGGCCATTCATTACAACATAATATACTATAATGTCAAAATAAACAATAACATTATCAGAAATAATAGTATCCTAGGTATATTTTGAGATAATAGAAGAATCAGAGAAAATAATGAACATGCCAATAGTTTTGCAACTAGTATGTATTGGTAAATTACAAATTGATTATAAGAATGTTAAAAGTAAAGTGTCTTAAAAGATTCAAAAGATAATGTGCATTTACTTTAACTTTAAAATCACCAATATTGACCAATTTATCTATCATATATTTATGTATTAATCATTTATTAATAATGACCTATGGTTAATTATTATAATAAAAAATATAAATATATATATATATATATATATATATATATATATATATATATATATATATATTTATATATGTTTATTTTATAATAATAATTATCATTATATCATTATTAATAAATACCTTTGGTTTTTTCGTTTTTAGAAATTATGATAAATAAAACTGCAAAGCTTATTAAAATAGTAACTGCAGTTATAATAATATAAATTTCAGAATTACTATCTATATTGTAATTGTAAAATATAATTATTATTAGTTTTTCAGTATTATAAATTTAATTAATATGATGAATATATATATATATAATATTTATATATCTGATATTAGATTGGATATATATATATATATATAATTATAGGATAAATCTAAGTATAAATATGATATATTAGTTATAAGTATTAAATCAAATAAATATGTTGTGCAATAATGCAATTAAATCAAATTAAATATATATTTGGTATAAATAGAATGAAATAAACAAATAATTGACTTTAATTAAAAATCAATGTTTGAATTTAAATTGAAAATAAGTCAAATAATATATCAGATTTATACTAAATATTACACATGCAATATATATTAGTTGGTAATTTATTTAACAAAATATTAATTACTAACTATTATTACTATATATTAATAAATAAATAATATATATATGTATACAAAATACTGTACTACTAAATATATATATATATATATATATATATAAATATATTGATTATGAAAAATAATATAGAATGTAATGAATAATATAGTTTCATGGTTCAGTGATTTGAATAATATGTAGTATATTGCTAATTTAAGGATGAATCAAGTTAATGTAATATTAATTTATAAATATATATAATATGTAATATATTTATAATTATTATGTTAATATTATAGTATATTATGACTTAGCTTTATATTGATATTTGAAGTTCTAAACAATTTTATAATTATAAATGTATCAACATTATGAACCAGTAAGTGAAGTGTATTAGCTTACTATCTATTATATTATTTAAGACCTAATAAACTATTATGTACGGAAAAATATGGATTTTTAGCCGGTAGATCCACGGAACTACTACTTATAGAATTTTATAGAAATATAAGTAGAGCCACTAACTATTCTTTTAATACTGATATTATATCGATATGGCTAAAGCTTTCGATAAAGTATGTAATTCTAAACTTCTAAAGAAGATTTCTACATTTGAGATTGGTGGTAATTTCCTTAAGTGGTTTAGCTCATAGCTTACTAATCGATTTCAAAGAACTATGGTAAATGATGAATTTTCTGATTATATTCATGCAAGTTCAGGTGTTCCTCGAGGTTCCGTTTTGGACCTCTTCTATTATTAATATGTCTATATATATATCGATGACATCCGTTCGATATTGTCTTCAAAGTTAACATGCTCTCTTGTTGCCTATATATGCATCATATGATGCTAAAATATCTCTATCGTATAGGAATACTACTAAACGTAATATGCTTCAATTAGGACTTAATGATCTATATGATTGGACAGTAAAATGGAACCTTCAAATAGCTTTTAAAAATGCGCCTTTATGTCAATCGGAAAATCTGATATATCTTTCTATTCGTTAAATAATACCCTGCTTCCAAAATACTCTAATTTTAGTATTGTTTTTGATGATAATATTAAATTCAATATTCACATTAATAACATATGTAGCAAAGCCTATGTGATCTCGAATATCATTTTTAGATGTTTTATTACAAATAATTCGTATTATCCAGTCAAAGCTTATACCACCTGTATACGGACATTACACGAACATGGTTCTTATGTTTGGAATCCAGGCAAAGACTTTATTGGCCTAAACAAACTTATTGAACAAGTTCACCATAAATTTACTAAGCGAATTTACTTCAGATGTAACTTTATTAAATCTACTTATGATACTAGATTGTATTTTCTCAATTTAATGAATGTATCTCATCGCAGGTTAAGAGCTGACCTGATTCTGGCTTTCAAGATACTGAACAATCTCGTAGATATTGATAAATCATCGGTATTCACAACTTATTCTACAAGTAATCGTGAACCTCTAATCAAAATGGCAAATACAAATGGATTAATAAAGCAACTATTAATGCATTCAGCAACAGAGTGAGCACCGATTGGAATTCACTTCCTCGTTCTGTGGCTTCGGCTAAATTTATAAGCATATTTATTACAAATATATATACTCTTAATATTAATGGAAACTTTTATTCTCAACATGTATAAATTTAATATCGTTATTTTTATAATTTTATTGTTTTTCTAGTTTTCGTTTTCGATTTGTACTTTATTTGGGTATTTAATCTTACCAGCTGTAAAATTATTTGATATTCTAAGTGTGGAGAGATGTCAAAAACCAATATGCAGGGACCGTCCATCCTTCAGGATGTATGGGCATATAATCCTATATGGGCCTGACCAGCCCGATACCTCTTCTCTAGTTATTTGATGATGTGTTCAGCACGTTTGATCAACATCCCAAATATTGCTTTATTATTATTTTATTTACTTTCGGTATGTGTAAATAATAACTTATTTATATTTTCTAACTATTATTTATATATTTCTGTCATTATTATTTATTGTTACCCATCGTTTTGAATCTATTCAATAAACTATTATCTATCTATCTATATATTTATATATATATATATATAAATATATATATATATATATATATATATATATATTTATAATTAATTCATTATTATATTATTTATTTTGTACATAAAGTATACATATTGATATTTTAGATTAGTTTAATATGTGTATTATTATATTTTTAATATTTATAAAAGTTGTGGTCCAATGTGGTATTTTTTAAATATTATAAATGTATTTTCTGTGTTGTTATGTAATATTACGAAATATGACAGTTGTGCAATTTAAGTTATATTAATTTGCAATGATCATACTATGAAATAAATTATATAATACTGAATCTAAATGAAATAAAACATATTATGTTATGTATAGTGTATTCTTATTATCACATCAATAACTTAGATCAAGTTTTCATTTATAATAAAATGTATCTACTTAATTTACTTACTTATAGGGTGTTCACATCAATTCCGTTTTAAAAAACGTACGTGTAACTGCAACTTCAAATGATTCATTCACGGCAAATTTGAAGTTATGAGTCACATTCCTATTTATTTGAAGTTGAACTACACGTTTTCTGAACGTTTTCTGAAATAGGATTAATCCTATTTTCTGTACGTAACAACACACAGAATTAGAGAGAACAGCTAGAATGAACATACAGAATTAGAGAGAACAGCTAGAATTCCACTTGATTCCAATTGATATATATATATATATATATATATAAAGTATATTATTACATATAACTTATCGAATAACTATTTATTAAATATATATATATATATATATATATATTAAATATACTATTTATTAAATATATATATATATATATATATATTGATATATACATATATATATAAAGTATATTAACAAATGTTTATTATTACATATAACTTATCGAATAACTATTTATTAAATATATATATATATATATATATTAAATATACTATTTATTAAATATAATATATATATATATATATATATATATATATATTGATATATATATATATAAAGTATATTAACAAATGTTTATTATTACATATAACTTATCGAATAACTATTTATTAAATATATATATATATATATATATATATATATATATTATAAAAAGGTTATATAAGATGGTATACAACTATATATATATTTTAATAATATATATCATCTATACAATAGTAATATATAATATATATTTCAATAATTTATTAAATATTTATTTAAATTATATATATTTCATAAGTTTAGATATAATTATAAGGATTTATGTATTATATAATAATATAGTATTTGTTATATTAGTTAAAAATATTAAATTAATAAATATAATGTATGTAGTATTTATGTATTTGTGTATTTAAAGAAATATATAATACTACTATTTATACATTGAATTTAGCTATATCCCACAATTAGATTTGTTACAATTGATTTTATTTGTACATTTTTAAATATAGGTGGCGATATATGTCTACCCTTACGACAAACTAAAAAACACGGAAATGATGTGAACACTTAAAAATCTGTTACTTCAAATTTGCTGTGAATGAATCATTTGAAGTTGCAGTTACACGTACGTTTTTTAAAACGGAATTTATGTGAACAACCTATTAGTCAGGTTATCTTTTGACCAGATCTTGCAATTACTTTCCATCCTTCTCTGTCCATCACTAGTGTTCTTAATTCGTATTATTATTCCCAATCGCTGTAGTTATATTAATGTATTGGGTTGCCTCTCTCTGTTTCGTATGCCATTCTTTGGCTTCTACAAAATTAAGCTATGAGCTAGTTCATCGGTGTACTTATGTAGTGGCCTTCTAGTCGTAATATTCTTTGTGTTATCACCTTAGATATCTTAGGCATTATACTGTACTGTTGTGTGTTAGTGACCTTTTCTATTCATGATATATTTGTGGATATTCTTAGTAGCCTGGTATAATATATTATAATTACCAATTTTCTTACGCATTGTGGAGTCGATTGTCCAGCATTCGCTACCATATAATAATATAGGTTCGATTATAGCTTTGAAAGTTCTTATTGTTAGACTTTTTTCAATTTTAGATTTCCAGATTTCATCTTATGTGTTGCATCGCTTATATCTAATATATGTTCGAAGCCGCTCAAATGTTAAAGTATCCATGAATGTAACGAAAGTAGATAATTATTGTATACATAATTATATAAACACTTTTAAATAATATTTAAAACATATTTTATTTGTGTATACATGTATCAAACATACATTTCCTGCAACCTATTCGTATTATGCATTAGCCAATTAATCCACACATGGGCGTTAATATTATATATATATATATATACCGTTTATATTAAACAAAATTAAATAGTATTTTATAACATATATAGTAAAATAGCTATAATTATGAAATGTGTGTTTATTACAAGTATATTATCACTCATAACTATTAACATCACAATGTTATATATTTCAACATTATCATTTTAAAGATTAATTAAGTAACTAATTATTATAAAGTTTATACATTTTTTTAAATAATTATATTTCAAATTACTATTTTTCTAAATGATGTGCGAAAACAAAATTAAATTGGTAACAATTATTAGATTTTTAGATTTAGATTTTTTTTATATTTTATTCCCATTTTAAATATTATATGTACTACAATACAATATATTAAACGGTAATATAATATACTTATATAAATACTTCCAATGGTCATAAAAATGTACAAAATAATATTGTATATAAGATTTACTATATAATTATCAATAATCCTAAAGAATAATAATATCCTTTCTTAACTTATGGAATTATTGGAATTTTTATAATTCAAGTATCATGTAATATTATATTTATCTAACATATTCAAAGTTTATTATTATTAGATATAGGTTATAGAAAATAAGTTAGGAAAAATGATAATTATTTATTATACACTAACAGCTAAATATATAATATTAAGTATACATTAAAACCACCAGTTTGTAAATAAATAGATAATTCATAGAGTTTATATTTCCACCATTTTATATAATACCATAATATCGAAAATATACGTTCTTAGATTAGTTTAAATACTATGTTGATGAAATTAAATGAATTTATTGAGTAGGGTATACAATTAATAAAATAAAATATTAATGTATGTATATAATGTATTTAATAATGTATATAATGTATTTTTATAATATGATAATGTATTTTATAATATATATATTTATATTATACGTTATATTTTATTCTATTACAATTGTATTTTAACCAGAACTATTGTGTCTTCTATTATCTATAAGTATATGCATACTAATTAATTTTAATAGTATAGTATATTTAATTTAAAATTAATTATTAATAAATATTTATAGTATCTATTGTATTTGCATGCGGATTCGCAAACTTACTTATGATTATAACCCTATTAAACGTATACTAGATATTTCCTTATGACATTGTATGCATTGTTTTATTATTGATATTATTATTAGTATGGTACGTATTAAAATAAGTTTATGTAGTCATATTCTTTGTTTAGTATACACATATATAAATATACTAAAATATTATATTTTCAAATATATATTATGAAGATATATTATTCCATTTATTTTTTATTAAATATTAAATAAATATTAAATTATATATTATATTATTTATATATGTATATATATATAATAACTATAACCATGCGAATGTCCGTGCATTCTTATTAATGTCATATTCATCTTCACTAATTCTTCTATATAATAAGTAATTTTATATGATATTAAATTAAAAATTAAAAATATATTATTCATAATAATTGTATTTTAAATATTCATATATTATATTACATTACAATTGACATACTATTCTTAAGTTTCCTCCAAGTAGCGCACCCTGTTAAAGAATAATGGCTACATTATTGAAAGGGACCCGCCAGAGGAGATAAATAACACCTAAAAACCATTGCCTAATGACAAATCATGATTACTAAAAATAAAAAATACAATATACCGGATCTTTCGTAGCCCGAGATACCAACTTTCGAGCTGTCTGGAATATCGCAGGACATAAGTTAAACATTAAATAATGGTGATATAGTAAATAGTACAATAAAAATCATGAAAATAAGATAATAAAAATAAGGTTTGTATCGAAGGTGACGACGATCCGAACATGGAATGATAGGACTCTTGCAATATGTGGTAAATTGGCATAACTTAGCAGATAACTAGATCACTATAAATAGAATGTATATATCAAGCAGAAACTCGATAGAATGTAGAGCTCGAAGTAATTACTGATCATGATCTTTTATGTTTTAATAGTGAATACAATAAACTAAACGTAACGATATTTGATTGTGTTATATTATATGCGCGCCTCTAGCGAGAAAGAGGAGAAAGAGGAAGTAAACAATAACAAATAATTAAGAATATAAAATGTTAGTTATATTTATATAGTATAGATAATTAGATATATATATATGTATTGTAGTATATAACAATTGGCGACGACGATTAACTAAAAACACAGAATATCTATTATTAAGTTTAGTTTAGTAAAAATTAGTAAAGATGACTAATTTCGGAACTATTGGAGAATTCTGTGCCGATGAGGAAACGTTTTCAAGTTATTCAGAGAGAGTTGAAGCATATTTCTTAGCTAACGAAATTAAAGATGGAGAGAAGAAGAAGGCAATATTAGTGACAGTGATAGGAGCCAGGACATATAAATTATTAAGGGACCTATTAATTCCAAAGAAGCCGATGGAAGTCACAGTACAGGTATTATTAGAAACACTAACAATACACTATGAACCAATTCCATGCGAAATAGTAGAACGGTTTAGATTTAATACTTGCGATAGACAAGATAACCAGAAAATAGTTGATTATATTGCCGAACTAAGACGAAGAAGTGAGCATTGCAATTACGGTAACAAATTAGATGAACATATAAGAGATAGGCTAGTCTGCGGCGTTAAAAATAATCGAATACAACGAAGATTATTATCGGAAGAAAAATTGACGTTAAAAAGAGCTATTGAAATCGCCGTGGGACTGGAACTTGCAGAATTGAATTTAGCAACAATTGATTCTTGTCATAACAATAATTCGGTAATAAACAAGATTGATTATACTAGACATAATAAACGAAAGGAAGAGGAAATCGGAAGTAAAGTAGAGCATAGTAGGAATGACAAGTACAAACTGAAATGTACTGGTTGTGGGAATAACGGTCATGAGGTAGACAAATGTAGATGGAAGAAATGTAAATGTTATACATGTGGAAAGTTAGGACATTTAAAATATAAATGTCCCCATACAGAGACTAATTATTTAACACAAGAAGCAGATGATGAAGAACTCATATATTCCATGTTTACCGTAGAGACAAAGGAAGATGGAGTTATGACGACTACATTACGATTTAACGATATAAGTTGTACCCTACAAGTAGATACGGGTGCAGCGGTATCGATTATATCAGAGAAGACCATGAAGGAGTTATGGAAACCAAGTAAACAACCGAAGTTACTATCATCATCTGTAAAATTACGTACTTTCACGAATGAACTTATACCAGTGATGGGAAGAATAGAGGTAAAGACGGACGAAGGTAAATATATTAAATTGTATGTAGTAAGAGGATCTGTACCAAATATAGCAGGTAGGGATCTAATTAAACTGTTATGACTAGACTGGGGGAATGCTGTTCCATGTAATCGCATTGCACATAGCTCGATGGGTACATGGAAACAAGAGTTCCCAGAAATTTTCAGGGAAGGATTGGGTTGTATGAGGGGCATTAGTGGTAAATTATATGTGGAAAAAGATGTTAAACCAATATTTTTTAAAGCACGAAATGTTCCATACGCCATGAAAGACAAAGTAGAGACAGAGATAGAAAGATTGAGGCATGAAGGGGTTATTGTAGAAGTAACTCATTCAGAATGGGCAACACCTATAGTACCGATCTTAAAGAGAGATGGAACCATACGAATTTGTGGCGACTATAAAATTACTATAAATAAGGTATCGAGGTTGGATTGTTATCCAATTCCAAGAATTGATGATTTGTATGCAAATTTAGCAGGGGGGGTTGAATTTAGTACCCTAGACCTATCAAACGCATACTTACAAATGCCATTAACAGAAGAGTCTAAGAAATATACCACAATTAATACCCATATAGGACTATTTCAGTATAATAGGTTGTGTTTTGGTATAGCTTCTGCTCCAGCGATGTTCCAAAGAGTCATGGATAACTTAATAAAAGGTATACCCAATGTATGTGGATATTTAGATGATATATTAGTAACGGGCGTAAATGAAGTGGAACACGACCGCAATTTAAGGAAGGTTTTAGAACGACTAGAAAAGGCCGGAATACGACTGAATGAAAATAAGTGCCAATTAAAAAAGAACGAAGTACAGTATTTAGGATATATCATTAATAAGGAGGGTCTACGACCTATAGAGTCGAAGGTAGAAGCCATACGAGATGCACCAAGACCGACTAATACAACACAACTTCGTGCCTACTTGGGCATGTTGAACTATTACGGAAAATTTCTAAAGAATATGTCTAACTTACTAGGCCCAATACACATATTGTTAAAGAAAAATAAACGATGGCACTGGTCTGACGAATGCGAAAAATCATTTATAGAATCAAAGAAGAGATTAATGTCGGCCGATCTACTAGTTCACTTTGATGCAAGTAAGGAGATCATAATTACATGTGACGCATCACAATATGGAATTGGTGCAGTGATGTCTCATATAATGGAAGATGCGATGGAACGACCAATAGCGTTTATTTCCAGAACTTTAGCGCCAGCAGAAAAGAATTATTCACAAATTGAGAAGGAAGCACTGGGGGTAATATTTGCAGTGAAGAAATTTCATAAATATTTGTTTGGAAGGAAATTCATTATTGCAAATGATCATAGACCTCTATTGACATTATTCAATAGTAATAAAGGTATACCACAAATGGTATCTGGAAGGATACAACGGTGGGCACTAACATTATCCGCATATGATTATACATTCAAATATTTGCCGGGAACTAAGATACCACATGCAGATGCACTCAGTAGACTACCATCACATAGGGCTACAGAAGAAGTTCAACCACTACCTGAAATAATATTTACCATAGAGACAATAGAGGACAAATTAATCGACTGTAAGTTATTGGAAAAGGCAGTAATAGAAGATACCATGTTAAAACAAGTTAAAAGATACATCAGAGATGGATGGCCAGAAGAGAATACTCTGAGAAATGAGGGTATTGGATATTATAGAAGGAGAACTGAACTTCATACTCATAATGAATTAATATTATGGGGGTCAAGAGTTATAATACCACGGTCATGGCAGAGAAAAGTATTGAAATTATTACACGAAGGACATCCAGGAATGACACGTATGAAGGGTTTAGCAAGAAGTTATTTCTGGTGGCCCTTAATGGATATGGATATAGAATCAATTGTTCGGGAATGTCCCGGGTGTCAAAATAGTAGAAATTTGACTGAATGCAAATACAGTTCGTGGCCAGATCCCCAACAACCTTGGAAAAGAATTCATATGGATTTCGCTGGCCCTTTTTTGGGTCATATGTATTTAATAGTAGTCGATGCATATACTAAATGGCTAGACGTAATAGTAATGGGGCACGTTACATCTTGTAAAATAATAGAAAAATTACAAGAAATATTCGCGACACATGGTTTACCACAGATTATCGTTACTGATAATGGTACAAATTTTGCAAGCTCCGAAATGTCACAATACATGAAGAATAATGGTATTAGACATCTATTTTCACCGCCATATCATCCAGCATCTAATGGAATAGCGGAAAGAGCGGTACAGACATTTAAGATAGCTATGGGAAGAACAGAAGGAGAAGGATCAATTCACGAGAAAATACAGAGATTCTTATTAAATTACAGAATTACACCACATACACTAACAGGGAAGGCACCATGTGAATTACTGATGGGCAGAAGAATTAGATCAAAATTAGATCTCTTACTTCCCATGGACAAAGAAGGCGAGTACAAACAAGAAAAGAGGAACCTGTATAATCCAGGGGATGCTGTATTCGCAAAAGACTTTAGGAATAACCAGAATTGGCTAGAAGGTAGAATTGAAGAAATACATAATTCTATAGCATGGGTTAGACTACCAGATGGAAGAAGTATTAGACGTCATATAAACCATCTACGAACGAGAGGTAGCCAAAGTATATTGAGGAAACCACCAGAAATAGAGGAAGACGTTCGTTCAGAACCTGGCATAAGACAAGAACCTATTATAACACCAGGAAACGCTATAGAATCTGAAATACCACTGTCGAATTCGTTCCATTCAGAAGTATCAAGAGAACAAACAGAATCACAGAATGTTGAAGATTCTCCGACGATTGATGTCCCACCAGTGAGGAGATCATCACGGGAGACTCGTCGACCCAAACGTTTCGACGAGTAGGTGATCCTGATTTATCAGGATAGACATCAGCATCGACTGATGTCGAGGAAGGAAGAAGAGACGTGTTATATGATATGCGCGCCTCTAGCGAAAAAGAGGAGAAAGAGGAAGTAAACAATAACAAATAATTAAGAATATAAAATGTTAGTTATATTCATATAGTATAGATATTAAGATATATATATGTATTGTAGTATATAACAAATTGCTAGTCGGATCTATTCTAGATTTTAATATATTTTCAAAACCATTAAATTTGAAACTGAAACAATGTCGAAACCTTAACATTGGGTTTCATTCTCATCACTAGTAAATATCGTAAGAAGAAATAACCCTCGACTACCTACCACATTCTAGACCTTTCTGATAATATAATAGTTATAAATTAACCAACAAAGATTAATCCAGAACTAAAAGATGAATAATGATAAATAAATATATTAATCGAAAATTAATTAAAAAGCGGAATAAGACTGAATAAAGAACAATTCATTTCTATAATAGAATCTATAGTAATATGTAGAGATAACAAGATAGTATACCAAACTCTAACAACTTTGACAATTTATACAAATAGATAAACCATGATATTTGTAGATATAAGCTATAAACGCATTACTGATAATGAACAACTTTGAAAAATATTGAAGTCATGGACATAATACTGTAAAGAAATATATAACTAAACTATTTCACCAAATAATAATGTCATTAACCTAAATGTTAATACTTATATAGAAGATTCATCGCAGTTTCTAGAATATGAAGTTGAAATGTAATTGAGATGCTAAATAATAGTAAATAATATGGCAATGACAATAATCAAGACAAGCTGAATAAGTATATAAGAGAAAGCCTAATATATTATCAATGATATTCCTTTATTTATGGAAAATAAATAAAAGCCAGATCAATGGAAAAATACACTAATATTTCCTATTAAAAAAGCGACTCAAAAAAATGCTTCAATTATTAATATTATTAATCTACCAATAATAAATATCTAAGTCTACGTATCTTTAAATTCTAGTAATGTCATTAATATTTATAGAGTAAATTACTAATTAGATAAATTCATATCGAGTTAATATCAAAATAATATATATATATATATATATATATATATATATATATATATAGAATACTAATATACCATTTTGACGACATGGGTTACCAATACATGCATTGGTAATATATTGACAGTATCGACCTTTACGACCTATTATACAAATGCATTTATATTTATACGCCGTACTTAAACAAGTGGACCCATTACTACCTGCAGAATAATAATTCGCATGCAAATTATTATTTTAATTTCATGAAATCTTAATATCTAAATACTTAATTGATGGAAGTGAATATTTTATATATTATATTTTATAGAAATTACATAATTTAATATATTACATTATATTTAATTAAATTATAAATATCTATTAGTATAAATATATATACGAGGTTGATAATCATTATTTTAAAAAAATTGTGTTTCTAATGAACCTATACATTAATCATATAATTAATATTTTATAATTGTAAAATAATTGATGGAGATTTCGATACTTTTCAAAGTAAAATTAGCGAATAAATAAAGGATTAACTTACTTATTATAATTATATAATAAATCTACCACTATAAATTATAATGTGTGGCATATATATATATATATATATATATATATATATATATATATATATATATATATATATACATTAATATATTATACTAGCATTTATTATGCAAGCATGAGTATATCTCACAATTGATGCCCTCGTATAACAGCGTACAATTACAACTATATTCGTTCACACTATCAAAACAGGCAGCATTATTCTGACAAGGGTTGCTCTCACATTCATCTATTTCATATTCGTATCGAGTACCATTATAACCTATACCATACAATCGTGTATATTATTATTGCATATATTCTATAAATATTGCATATATATACCCGCTAAAATATATATTATTTATTTTGAATTCTACGTTTCTGAATAAATAATAAATGTATAAACTCAAATAATGTTTACAACATGATAATAAGATTATTATTGCATTATTTTATAATATTCATCGATACTAAATGTGTTCGTTAACTATAATATGTATTTTTTAAATTAAATATATTATATTATTTACTAATGGAATATTATAATTATGTTATGTCATCGCAATTACATATTTATTTGGAATATAATAATAATAATAATAATATTAATTTATTGAAATCTCATATATATATATATTGAATACAATACAAATAGCGGATACAAATGGACCCCTCAAGAAGTCATAGACTTATACATGTTATAAATAACAGTGAGAGGCCCCTGACAATACAATACAAATAGTAACATTTTTTTTTCTTGTGTTTTGATTTATCGTTTATTAAGTTCTTTATAAACACAAGAGAAAATCAAGAACTGCCTCGAGTCGAACCCGGGACCTCTGGCTTACTAGCTTTTGGTTGTCCCACTGAGCCATCGACCCCAGACATATATATATATATATATATATATATATATATTTATATATATATAAATGATTGGATGGGCTCTTCTCATCGTACCCTGATACTCGTTTCAACATGGGCTAAATGCAAGAGAGGAGCTAAAAGAGGATATGAGAGGCAACAATTAGTGTGTATGACTATAGATGGAAATTGAACATGAATACACACAACGACAACACAATTCCGGATCGTTCGAGACACGTAACAACAACGACTGCGTAATTCATTTGTAATATCCATGATGAACGTATATAATTTGCCACTAGAATAAAGAACGAACGAACAAATAATTAAATACTTACATATATGTCTATATTTGTAATATGGAATGTAAGAGGTATTAAGTATCGATAAAAAATAAATAATGTAGTTGTAAAATAATACGAAATTATCACTTATTGGAAACTATGCCCCTCTTAACGCCGTACTAAACTGTGTTGTCTAACTCTAGAACCACTCGTCACAATTTTCTAGCAAAAGTAATCCTATAAGATACGTCTAAAATCACGATGCAACACGTATGGTTAAAGTTAAACATAGATATACTATTTATAATTGAACCTTAAATAATCTTTATGAACTCTTGTTAACTACCCAGAAAACACATAGAGTCTAAATAGAGGTAATTGCCTAAGGATGTTGCCTATGACTCTAAGGATGTTAACAACGATACTCTATTTTGACTCTAATTTGGCTTCTATTTTGAATCTATTTAGCTTATATTTGTATTAAAATCAATTGATTTTAGACTCTATTTAGTGTATATTTAGCTTATATTTTGATTGTATTTATACTCTATTTAGCTTATATATAGACTCTATTTTTACTCTATTTAGCTTATATTTTGATTGTTTTATACTCTATTTTTCTTATATTTAGACTCTATTTAGCTTATATTTTGACTCTATTTAGCTTATATTTTGATTGTATTTAAACTCTATTTAGCTTATATTTTGATTGTATTTATACTCTATTTAGCTTATATTTTGATTGTATTTATACTCTATTTAGCTTATATTTAGAATATATTTAGACTATTTATTATATTAATTGATATGTTAAAACTACACAATAGTAAACAATATGGTTATATTAAAAATTTATTAAAAATTGTTAATAAATAATAACATACATTTGAAACATCGTAAATATTTAATTCATCATCATCGACATCATCTTTTTGCTGGGATTCATCTTTAGGCTAAAATATAATAAATTCATTATTGTTGTTAATATATATATATATATATATATATATATATATATATATATATATATATATATATATATATGTTGATGAGTATCGTAGTATGCAAGGGTTAATAAGCTGTATATTATGTAGATTATGCATAACATTTTTATGAGGCTTAGTCTACTGCGGGTAAGTCTTTTAGTCATATTATAGAGGGTTGTGGGGATTCGACTATAGTGAAATTTATATATTATACTATGCCATTATAATTACAAAATATTGTTGTTATGCCGTAGGTTGCGATTGGGTTTATTGCCATATGCCTCTTATTGGCTAGTTATGTAGGCTTTCTAAGGTTATTGTATACCTAAAAGAATATTACATTACTTTAAGACCCTGTGACAACTTTAAATAATATATATGTTCTATTTTTAAAGGGTATGAATAATTTAATAAAAACCTTGTATCTTGTGTCCTGGTCTGCTACATGTACGTTTGACGTAATCTAGTGGAATTCATTTTTCTTTTAGTTCTTCTCCTACAGACAGATTCGAAGTGGTTCATCCTATTGCAAGTAT
The DNA here is from genome assembly GCA_964019155.1 of Osedax fenrisi. Lineage (NCBI taxonomy): Eukaryota > Metazoa > Annelida > Polychaeta > Sabellida > Siboglinidae > Osedax > Osedax fenrisi. Next base: position 20,855,008 of record OZ025245.1, on the reverse strand, counting down.
TGCATCTGTGTCCGAGAGCTGCGTCCAGTAGTTTATTTCAATATATAATTTGTTCATGATCTTAAACTATATAATTGAAATAAATTTGTAATTAGTAAATCATTTAAATGTGTATATATATATATATATATATATATATTACTAACGTTAATCAGTATCTGATATCGCGATGACACTCATCAAACAAACTATATTGCAGGTCCAATTCTATATAATTTAATTACTATTAATAAATATATATATCATATAGTTACTGATAGTTTGAGTAACATATATAAATAGTTAGTAGATAATTAATTAATATAATAAATATTATATAAGATTAACTAGTGATATAAAGTGAACCAAATAAACCATGCGGAGTATATGAATGACCGGCATATATCTAACAATTATTTAGCTGTAGTAAGGTATGTGGTGGTGGGTGCGATATGTATTTTTGAACACATAATTAAGGGGGTATTAAATGTGGCGCCATTTGTTGAATTTACATGTGTGGAACACATTACCTCCGTATTTTGAATGTTTCTAAACAACTATTTATTTAATAAAATCATTTTGTTGTTATTCAATTCAATTCAATTTATTTTAAAGACTCTTTGTGCCATAGTAATCAAGCGTCTAAAGTAAAAACAAAAAACAATATAACGAAACATAAACGAAAATAATAAACTAATAATAATATAAATAGGAATACAGAAAGTATTCAACATTAATATAAATTGTAAATAAAATTGTAGATATTGATAAATATTGATAAAAAAAATGATCAGGGAAATGCAATAGTAAATAGATATGTTTTTAATAGAGATTTAAAAGAGGTGGTGGATTGAGTGGAGCGTAGATTATGTGGTAGTTTATTCCATAGATAAGGGGCCGATATGTGCCATGCACGAATATTAGTGGTATGAAGATTAAGCTTAGAGGGTAGATGTAGAAGGTAAGAAGTAGTTGAACGGAGAGAGATAGTGTGAGTAGGAATAGAGATTAAGGAAGATAGATATTCAGGTCGGTTGTGGTGAAGAGAGTTATGAGTTAATAGAAGAACTTTAAATATTATTCTAAATTGTATTGGTAGCCAATGCAATCTATGTAAATATGGGGAAATATGTATTTGGGAAAAGCGATCAATTTTAAAAATTGAGCGTACTAACATATTCTGTAGTATTTGTAATTTTTTAATTTGATAGCCAGGTAAGGAGAAAAGGATAATATTGCAGTAATCGAAAAGCGGTAATATGAAAGATGAGGCGAGAGTTATAGAAACACTTAGGGAGATGGAGTTACGGATAAGACAGAAAGAGTGAAGATGAAAATGTATAGAGCGAAGAAGATTTGAGATATGGCGATGAAAAGATAAAGAACTATCGAAATAAACACCAAGATATTTAACATTATCAGAATATAAGATATTATGATTGTTAACCATGATAAATGGTGGGACTCTTAATGGGCGTCTGGGAGAAGGGAGGTGAAGAAATATAGTTTCTGTTTTATTGTGATTCAGTGATAGAGAGTTATTTGAAAGCCAAGTATGTATAGATTTAATACAGTTAGACATAAGATTGGGAGCAAAATTGATATCAGAAGTGCATTTTACGTTAAGTTGTATATCATCAGCGTAGGAGTAAACTGATATAAGGGGAAATTTATAAATTATATCAAAAATAGGAAGTAGATAAATATTAAAAAGAATCGGTCCTAATACAGAGCCTTGGGGGACTCCGTAAGAAATATTTCTAGGAGATGATATGTGCCCATTGATAAGAATAGAAAAAGTACGATCAGAAATGTATGACGTAAACCATTTAAGTGCAATACCGGTGATACCAATATTAGCCAAACGTGATATGAGAAGACTATGGTAAATTGTATCAAATGCTGCGCTAAGATCAAGTAGAACAAGAATTGTTCCATATGTATTATTAAGGTCACATAAGATATTTGTTGTTACCCTGGTTATTGCTGTTTCAGTAGATTTGTTCGGTACATAAGCACTTTGGAAAGTACAAAGTATATTATTAGTAGTCAGGAAAGAAGATAGTTGTTTTGAAACGACTCTTTCTAAGGTTTTAGAAAGTATTGAAAGATTGGAAATAGGTCTATAATTATTAAAGGATGAGGGGTCAAGAGAAGGTTTATTAATGATAGGAGTGATAAGAGAATGTTTGAAAATGAGGGGGACAGTACCAGAAATAAGTGATTCATGGATGATATGAGCTATATTTGATATATCATTAGCTATATCATTTAGTAATTTTAAAGGAATTGGATCAAAAGAAGAAGAGCTGCGAGAATTTTTAAGTAAACAAATTAGTTGATCATTAGAAGGTAGAAAAAAGGAAGTTAGTGTATTAGTTGTAGAGAACGATAGAGCTATAGATATAGGTTTGGGTAATGACGAAATAATATTGGTGATTTTATCATTGAATCAAATAAATTGGGTAATTCATCATTAGTAAAGTCAGTATATGGCGATATTTGTCATCTACCAAGTATGCTATTTGCTAATTTAAAAAGTGACTTGCTATCATGTTGCATAGAAATAAACTTGTCATGAGTAAACATATAAAAAGAACATTCATATCTATTACATAAGAAGGAAAAAAATATATATTTTACACATAATAATTATATTTTTGAATATGGGTTTTATATATTATGCATATATATGTTATTTATATATAGTAAAATAAATTAGGTAGATCACTTATATCTAAACATTCATTTATATATGCAAACTTAACAAAATATATTATTTTTAGTAAAACGCATTTGAAAAGTCAATAAATTAATTCAATAAATAAATTGTAAAGTAATAACATTATGTATTCAGCTAATATAAAATCAATATTATAAAGTAAGTTTTATATTTTAAAATGTAGATTTTTAGAAATGTAGATTTCAAAATATATAATTTATTTTAAATATTGTGCTATAAAAGATGATTTTTAGGAACGTAGATTTCAAAATATATAATTTATTTTAAATATTGTGCCATAAAATATGATTTGTATGTTATTTCTAAACTGATTTAATAGGTAATTTGTTCACAGTTACTAAATATTATATCATCAATCAATAGTTCATATTTAAATTTTTTTTCGATATTAATTAATTTATAGATTGAGATATCCCCTTAATTGATAAGTATATATATATATATATATTTATATACAACAATTATTTTATTTTACCATGGCAAGCTTTTTCGGTACTCCATGAAACGTATTCTCCGATTATATATATATATATATATATATATATATATATATCTCATCACATTTAGTATAGCTACAGACATGCATAGTTATGCCTCCTGTATCGTCCATCAGCTGATAGTACTTTATAAGCACCCAGGAGACGGCATTTATACGATGACATTCAGATAGGGACATACCTCACTAGGTACATTTTATTGCCAACAGTGTACTGAAAATAGAAATTAAAAATATATCAATGTATTTATTAAATTGTATTTATTTATATGGATGATTAAATTAGAAGTTAAATTTGGTTTTATAAATAAAATTATTTATTAATGAAATAAGTCATAATAAATTACTAAATAAGTTGTCATATATGTAATAGATTACTTTAAATAGGTAATTTATATGAGTAATTAAGAATTAAAAATATCGCAGGTGTAATTTCGTACGAATCATTAGAAACATCAACGACATTTTAAGTAATCTCGTACGACTTGTAAAATTAAGTGTTTTTCATAATTATATACTTATTATTAGAATATGTATATTTAATTATTAATTACTGATGGAAAATATATTATATAGATATATGTATATAAATAATGACTAGAGTCAAAAATAAAATAATTAAGATAACTATAGTGTCAAATTTATATAAAATACTTCTAGAATAAACTAAATTTAATAAGACCTTCAAGATTACATAGTCCGAAATGACCTCGTACAAGATTACTGCCTACCGTAATTAATACTATATAATTATGCAGATAATAATATAATAAACATACTAATATAATTATAATGTTAACACTAAATGAATAAGATTTTATTAATTTTAATAAACTATTATATTTAAAATTATACTATAAGAAATTATTATAAAATAATTATCTACAATTATTTATACATTACTAAACAAGTAATATTATAGTAAATATATTATATATAGGTATTATATATATATATATATATTATATATATTATATATATATTATATATTACTAATAATATTATAATATTATATATATATATATATATATATATATATATATATGTATAAGAAGTGTTACCATATATAATGATAAGTAAACAAATATTAATATGTATGTAAATTGAGCATTACATAATGTAATAAATGATTTATTTAGTTGACAATATTATTAATTAAAAACTAAAATAGATTTTATAAAATTATCAATAAGTTTGATAAATATATTATATTAAATACACAACATTTACAATAGGTCAAGTGAGCATGTTTTAGATTTAGATGTTAAAATCGTGTTTGTTGTAGGTTTTGGTTATGGTTTATACTTAGTTATATCTATTTGAACATAATATATTAATAAACTCAAGCCCACTGATCACCGCTTAAATCACCATTTAAATTGTACACTGTCTCTCGAATAATCAAAATAAAAAGTTTCCAGATTTTATTCATCATAATATTATAACTTTAATATTCACAATTATTTATTATAAATTATTGTATTAATAATTATTTGTAACAATAAATTTAATAATATAAAGCTGATTTAAAAGCACATGTTATAATAAACTATTGAATAATTCAATATATAATATTTCAAATTGTATTTTTAAATAATTTTAAATATACAATTTATATATAGGTAATATTAAAAATATTGGATAATTAACTGTTAATTAAATTTACAAATTAATTTATAAATGTATTATATAAACATATTATATTTATAACAAAACTAACACATTAGGTTCTTCATGACTTGTTCGATATTAAATAAAATCATAACAAATACAAAAAATGCGCATGCGCATTGATTAATATCACAGAGCTAGAGAGAAACTTTCTCTCTAGCTCTGTGATTAATATATATATATATATATATATATATATAAATATATACTATATACCATATATATAAGGCATATAGTATATATTGTATATAATATACATATACTATATTGACTGTAAATATTGTTTCCTCTAGTTGACTCTATTTAACTATACTGTTATTTTTAACATTTATCTGTAGTAAAATTCAAATTAATTTTCCTCTATTTTAACTCTATTTAGACTATACTATTTTTCTTCTATTTTTACTCTATTTTGACTATATTGTTATTTTTAACATTTATCTGAAGTAAAATTCAAATTAATTTCCTCTATTTTAACTCTATTTAGACCATACTATTTTTTCCTCTATTTAGACTATATTTTGACTATACTATTATTTTTAACATTTATCAGTAGCACAATTTACATTTTTTCCTCTATTTAGACAATAATATTTTGTCACTCTATTTAGACTCTTTTTCGTTTTTTTGACTATAATTAGACTCTGTGTATTTGCTGGGTAGGCTATACCGATATGATTGGACCGTTATTGTTCAACATGAAGTAAGTATTTCACCCCTTACGATAATAGTTTCACGGGATTAAAGTAAAGTAAAGTAAAGTAAGTATACTTATATGTTATATATATTGCATATGTTATAACATACTTAAAATATATTTTAATACATTTCTGAACTTCTAATGAAATATATATATATATATATATATATATATTATTGTATATAATATAGTATAAATATTAACATAATTCGGTAGATATAGTTATCCATGTTATAGTATATATAATTTTTTAATATAAATTATCACAATATATTATTTAGTATACATAATATATTACTATTTACTAATACATTACGTATTACAATAGATATACTTACTAGAACTTAAATAATATATATTTATATAATATCTTTATTTTAATTTTAAAACAAACTATAATTCAAATAAATGCGTAATATTAAATAATATTAAATAAATAATAATTGTATTTAAATATATTTAAAAAATAATTAGCTGTTATTTTTATAACCAATAAATGAAGATAAATATAAATATAAATATTTTAATTTATTTAAGTGAAATTAATATATATATATATATATATATATATATATATATATATATATATATAGATAATATATATAATTAATATATATAGGATATCCTATGTAATATTAACATGAATATCATTCTAAAATATATATATATATAACATATATATATATATATATATATATATATATATATATATATATATATATATATATATATATATATATATATATATATATATATATATATATATATGATTATACTAATTATAATAATTAAATTCTATAATCTTTGGAAATAATTAAAATTACTACTTTTACATTGTATAGTATAATATTATAATATAATAAATAAAACTATTATATAATTATAATACATATGATACAAAATATTGATTATTATAGATGTAATAAGATTTATAGTTTAACATAATTCAAATATATATGTTATGAAATGTTTACGATTATATACAATACAATCGGTATAGCATGATTATTTTCTAAATAACATATTATTTGATTAAGTATTTTGATGATGAGATATACTATATGATGATGATGATGATGATGATTTATTTAAACACTAATTCAATTATAAAATTCTTATAGTGTGACAATAATATATAAAAAATAATAAATAAATATAATAATAAGTACAGACATGTGTACAACGTGGCGAAAACGAATATATTTCAAGTTCAAATATCATGGTCAAGGAGGTACTTCTTCAGTTTATATTTGAATGTTACTGTTGAGGTATTGATGGCTTTGAGGGATTGAGGGAGTTAATTCCAAATGTGGCTGGCGCAAACATATATAACTAATATACATATTTATATTATCAACTCGAAGTATTTTATGTATATATATATATATATATATATATATATATGTATAATAACTTGTTGGTATCGAAGGAGAAGTAGTTTCTAAATAAAAAATATTGTAATTATATATTTTTCTATAAAGAAATATGTTTGATTATATATGTATATCTTTGAAATTTATTAATTTTTAAAATTATTTATATAAATATTCCTATAATATATAAAAACTATATTTATTAATTGACATTGCTTCGAATTACACATTTAATTCAGAAACATAGTTATACTAATGTCCACTGTATAATTTACTCCAATGGTCCAACAAATAATACCTGTCTATATATTACCAAGTATATTGACAATTCACCATGCTTCTATTATGTAAAATAATATCCATCACGCAAATATATTCCCTTCATACAATCCCGTACTATCTAACCCCCCTATTTACTCTATATTAGAAAAATACGTTGTAACTTCAATTAATATATATATATGTGTGTGTGTGTATATGTAATTACATTGTAAATATAATAATATAAGTAATAACATAAATTAAACATATTATTTTAATTTATTTTGATGAATATAAATATATTTATAACTTAATGAACTGTGTTGGGTTTCAAAGTTAATGCAAGGATTATTATATTTTATACATTCGATTTGGTCTTTATCTATAATAATATATATTAAGTATAATTTACATTTGTATACATATATTTAATAATATTTTAAGTAAATAAAATTTATAAATATAAATATCATGTATATTATTAAAGATAATTATTATGCAATACTATTAAGTATTGACTTAATACTGTTTCCCTTACAACTTTCCAGTAATATGTTATAGAAAGAATTATCTTAAGGTATTTCTGTCTACACAGTATATATATATATATATATATATATATATATATATATATATATATATATATACACATATTTAACATTATCATAACAATACTATCTTGAAGACGATATGTTTAACAATAATAGTAACGTTATTCCTATAAATCCACTGAGATGTTGATTTTAATTTTAAATTCATTTTTCAATTCACATTGAAATTTATTATATACCAATTTGATTATCTTTACAATATTAAATATTAAGATAACAACCTTAATTTAAATAGATCTAAATAAGTAAACTTAATATCTAAATATCACTGAGAAAAATAAATGGGTTAATGGACAGATATTATAGCAAAATATAAGTCAAAAAGTTGGTGCAAGTTTTGAACACAATTTTTTTCAATATAAGTCAAGTGATTTACATTATCAAACAAAAATGAGTATAGATTATATACATTATTTTCTCAAAAAACCCATTTATTAAAAATGATATGATTTAACTGACCAACTTTCATTTAAATTGTATAGTTAACATAAGTTATATATATACCAATATATGTATATGTAATTTAATATTATACAATAACATTTATTGCCGATAACACTTTTCATATTATGTAAATTACAATTATTCTTAGAACACACTGTTTTAGTCCAACACTGTAACATACTCCCTGTGGATAATAATTATATATATATATATATATATATAAATACATAAACATAATTACATTTAATATTAATGTGGATTATATATTAACAACACAATTCTCATACACCGTCTTACATCTATAGGTATCACTGGTACTGTACACAAATGGCTATCATCATTCATAACCAACCAAACTTCCTCAGTTTTAATTCACTCAACCCGTTCATCTTCCCATCTTGTTACCCACGGTATTCCCCAAGGGACAATACTCTTTAACATTTACATAATTCCCCTTCCCCACCTTATCTAAAATTATCCAGTTGGCTTTCATACATATGCAGACGATATCCAACTTTATGTAAAATGTAAAGAAAACGTTAATTTTGCACCTGATATCCTTTCCTCTACTATTGCCACCATTCATAACTGGTTCACAGTAAACTCCCTCGTCTTTAACCCAATTAAAACCGAGGCTATCTTCCTTCACCTTCCACTCCGAAGTAAAACGTTACCAACTCCCTCTCCAATTAACATTAATGGACAGCTAATCATGTACTCAACCCATGTCAAAAATCTTGGTGTTATATTTGACAATACTTTTAATTTTTATAGACAACTGTCCCACATAACTAAACTATTAAACTATCAACTACATTCACTACGCCTTATTCGTCATTGAAGATCAATATCCACCGCTACTATTATAGCTTCTGCTTAGATCCTACTTCTATTCGACTACTGCAATGTTATCCTTTAAAATACCCCCTCATCGTATATTACTTAACTCCAAATTCTTCAAAATTCTATATCTAGGTGTATATTCAACATACCAAAATACTCACATACACATATATCTCCATTCCTAGTTAAACTCCACTGGCTACCTGTACGCCATAGAATCCTATATAAAACTCTACTACTGAATGAAGGAATGAATGTTTATTTATACACAAAAATAACGTTGGACGTTATCTATTGTGTAAACAAAAATATAAAATAACAAAATACACACACAAATATAAATAGTTAATTAGAAAATAATAAAATTAATTTTTACGAATTAATAACAATAAATTTGAATTAAAATAAGAATAATTGACATTAGTTCTTAGTTCTACAGGTAGCGCTTTCCATAGGTCGGCTACATCTACACTGAAAGAACGTTTTCCATATCTCTTTAGCTTATAATTATTCTTTTATAATAATCGAGTATACTACTGGCTCATAAAGCAATCCACCATGACTCTCCTGACTCTCCTGGCTACCCTACTAAAACTTAAATTACCAACTAGTACCACTATACGCTCCACCAATACGTTTCTACTTCAACTCCCTCCTAAACACAACTTACATTCAACCAACACTCGCGCATGGGCAATATCCGTCCCATACTCCTGGAACACTATCCCCACATCCATCCGTACTACATCATCAACTCCAAACTTCAAGAAACTACTGAAAACCTACCTATTTAATATGAAACTTTAACTTCAAATATATATGGACGACCGATTACTTTATAATCACAGTTCGCAGTCCGAAAACCGAAAAATGTAAATGTAATGTAACATTTTTATAATAATACACATATATAATTACTTTATTATATATATATATATATATATATATATGTGAATGAATGAATGCATATTTTTCCCGAATGTTGAATATAATGCACGAAAGAATATCAATAAGCAATACGTCGATTATATTAGTAATAGCCTTAGGAAAATAATATCATATAATAATAAGAAAATAAGAAAAAATAATGATAATAATAATATTTATGTATATAAAATAAAAATAAAATAATTATAATAATAATATAAAAACGACGAATTTACAACATATATTATACTATTCATCAACTATTTATGTTATATTCTTGTATTTATTTTATATAATTAATTATTTATTTTTTATAATACTTTATAACTATTATTAAACTATTACTAAAAATATAAATATATATTTGTCTATTTTATAACTTCTATACATATATTAATTTGTATATTGCATTATAATATATATTTGAGTACTATATATTAGTACTAATTATTATTATGTCAATGTCGTTTATATACCATTATATTTTACTTGTCATTTATATATAAACGAAATATATATATATATATATATATATATATATATATTTTATAATATTATGTGATTATTTGTTTTAAAAAACTTTGAATGTCATTTTCTCAAGTTTATACTTTTCACTCAGTAACCACATTTCAACACTATACATGTAAAACATCTATTGGAATCCTAATATAATATTTTATATTAATTAAATAAATGATAATAAACTTGCATTTTAATGAAAACAAATAAAAAATATATATTTTATTAATTGAGACTATTTTTTACACCATTTTAAATTAACTACATTTATATAAAGAAAGAACTTTCTTAATTTTTGTGAATTTTCAATTATTATTTTTTATTATATCTAGAATGATTATTATTATTATTATTATAATTATTATTATTATTATTATTATTATTATTATTATTATTATTATTATTATTATTATTATTATTATTATTATTATTATTATTATTATTATTATTATTATTATTATTATTATTATTATTATTATTATTATTATTATTATTATTATTATTATTATTATTATTATTATTATTATTATTATTATTATTATTATTATTATTATTATTATTATTATTATTATTATTATTATTATTATTATTATTATTATTATTATTATTATTATTATTATTATTATACATAATCTATATCATAATATTTTATAAATAATGTATCCTAGTTAAAAATATAAAATTTTAAATAATTAATAAACATTTAAGTATTTAAATCCAATTATCCACATATAATATAATTTATTATTTTAGTTTACCTATTTTCGTACACGTTTCATTTGACAATATTAACTTCTTAACCATACAACCTCTTTTAACTAATATCTATTATTATTGTAATGATAATTATTATAACAATAATTTAAAATATATTTCTAATTAAGGTTATTAATTATAATTATGTTAATAAATTAGATCATATATATTTATAAAAATATATGTAATCTATATCATATTCTTATGTTACTATATAATTCACTTTTTTTATCTAATCTTCATTATGGGATAGAAATATGGGGCAACAATTATAGTAATATAATAAAACCTCTATATAATATACAAAAAAAAATACTTAAAATAATATATCTTAAAAAAACTAATACAACCTATAATTCACAATATACAAATAAAGATATACAACCCCTACCCATATACACAAACACACTTACTATAAAGCAAATCACTGAATATAAAACATTATGTTACATGTATAAAAATAAAAATAGATTCAAAAATAACATTAATAAAAACAATAACTATAATCTAAGAAATAACAATGAATATGAAATAAAAAATAAAAAATTTACTTTAACAAATAATAGTTTATTAATAGTTGGAATTAAATTATGGAATAAACTAGATGAAAATATAAAAAAAAGTAAAAACATTAACATATTTAAAAGAAAAATAAAAAAAATACTTATTTCAGAGAATAATTAAAGATATAAGATGAAGAGAAAGAAGAGGATGGCAGCCTTTATAAAAGTCGATGACTTACTGGTAGCCTTTTGGAGAAATTTTTGTTTTTATTATAGCTATTATATTATTATTATTATGATTTGTTAATCAAACATATATGTAATACTCCAATAAATTTGTTTCATTCATTCATTCATTCATATTTAAAAATAATATTAAAAAATTAAAATATATAATAATATTCAATAATATTTCAAATAATATGTAACGTCTAATGTGATATGTTAAGCTTAATGATATGATAAAGGTGTTAAATTGAACGTATTATTTGTTTTGAGTAAGAAATATTTATAAAAAAATGTTGAAAAAATTAGTATTATATTATGTTTTATAAGAAATAAATATTATATAAATATATAAAATATTATAAAACTATACATTCATTAATACCTAAACATATCATGTTAGGTCAACATCTTTTTTTACTGGCTAAACATATAATATATCAATACTAATATTATTTACTAGAATTAAATATAAATCATATGTATATTTATAAATAATATTAAAATAATAATAATAATAAATATTAGTAATAAATATAAATATATTAGTATAATAAAGTAAATATGAATGTACATAATTTAATTATATATTTTTCCAACATAAACTAATCAAACACATACAATGACATGAATTTAATAAATAAATAGAATTACTACCGTACAAAATAAGATGTAATGCATACATAATCCATACATAATTAATTAAAAGAGATATAGAAACAAATATATTTTTAACATTTTAAAATTGTATTTAATTTAATTTTTTTGTTAACTAATATTTTCCGGTGAATGTATCCAAAGTAGTTTTGTATTATATATATATATATATATATATTAATAACAAATATAATTTAATAGCTTTTATTTGTAGTAATCGATACGAACTCAAGGATATTATTATAATGTGTCATATAATTTAAATGTACAAATATGTACTTTATAATATATATATATATATATATATATATATATATGTAGTTTACACTTTTATTAGTTTACTTAGGGTCGTAATGCAGCTAAAAACGATTTATATTTTATTATATATATATAATATATATTATACATAATTATATATAATTTAAATAATATTAATAAATATTTTCAATTAATAAATATATATATATATTTATAAATATTTATAAATATAATAAATATGTAATATATATATATATATATATATATATATGTATATATATACATATATAGTTGTAGTGGGATACCCATTTAAATTTACTATAATTTCAGCAATTACAAAGCGGAAAGTAAAGAGGATATCCCACTACAATTGTAGTTAACTTGCTAGAAAATCACTTTCTAGCAAACATTTCCGGATATTATCTCCGGAAATACTTGTAGGAGAAAGTAAACTAATACGGACACTTTAACAATAAATGGTCTTAATATATTATGACTCAATATTTGTATTCAAAAATAGTCAATATATTATTATTAAAATATCAGAAATATACTAATTAATATATAAAAATATTAAAGTACTACAATAATAATATAAAAAACTTCTCAAAATCTAAATAATAATGTAATAAAATGTACCATACAATTTAACCATACAAATCTAATAGATAAATATATATATATATATATATATATATTATTTGGAAAATAATTAATATATAAATAAATAAAATGTGTCCTAAACAGAACCTTGTGGAATACCACAATTTACTTTTCAGATAAAATACCACCAAACTCAATACATTGATATCTATCAGATATATATGATTTAAATAAATATAAAGTAATACCTCTAATTCCATAATGATCCAAAGTATATAATAATATATTATGGTCAATGGTATCAAATGTTCTTTTTAATTCAATAGATACCACTTAACAATTTAAAAAATGTTTCAAGATTATCATTTATGGTTTCCATTACATATGCAAGGGCATCACGTGTAGACATATTTGTCCTGAACCCATACTTTGATTTATAAATTATTGAATATTTATTTAAAAAATCAACTAAACGAAATTTAATAATTTTTCAAAATATTTAGAAATATGTGGTAAAATAGACATATCATTTTTAGAACTTGATTTGTACAAGGGTTTTATTTTAGCATTAGTAACCATTATATATATATATATATTATAAAAAAGTATGTAAAAGTATATTAATAATTGGAATAACTTAGTTATTAATTTAAAATGTCATTAATAAATATGCTATTTAAAATGAGTATTTACATAATTTATATACAAAGTATTAACTACATAGTGTGGTTTATAGGAATTAAATAGTGCAGTTATCTATATATTTGTATATATATATATATATATATACTAACTGATATTCTATTTTTATTAATAATATTATATTTAACAAATACATAACATATTTGATTAGCATTAGTGCACTTTATTCTATTTCTAAGTCTATTTATTTGTATATCGTTATTAAAACATCTTATTCGATTAAACATCTTATTTAAATGAACAGTGATATTATTTTCACATCTGAAACAATTTAGAATCCCCCTATATATCGATTAATATATGTTTTTATTTAAATATATATATATATATATATATATATATATATATATATGTATCTATATTAATATATTATTAAATAAGAAGGACTTATTAATGAAGTATATTAATAATGATAG
>OZ025245.1:20830321-20837821 GCA_964019155.1 Osedax fenrisi | reverse complement strand
GTAGTAGTAGTAGTAGTAGTAACCTGTAACCTGTAACCTAATGTTTTAGGCACTGCCATCAACTTCATCAGAAATTTTCGGCCGTGCATTAAATGTTGACTAGTTGTTATTAGGATAAGCCAAAGAGAAAAGATATGTCTTAAGCTTATTTTTGAATAACATGGTTGATTGAATAGAACGAATGTTATAAGGAAGTCTATTCCAGGCTATAGGTGCAGATATTGAGAAGGCTCTCTTTTGTTTTATGGATACATTACGCAAATCTGGTATGACTAGAGTATACTTGAGGCAAAGTCGTATTGGGCGTGATGATGTATAGGGAGTAAGTAGAGTATGTAAGTAGTCAGGTTGGCTGTGATGAGTGGCATGATGGGTTAGCATACATATTTTATATATTATTCTGTATTTAATTGGGAGCCAGTGTAATATTTTCATGTAAGGTGATATGTGTGTTCTAGAGAATTTATTTATATTGTATATGAGTCTGACTGCTGAATTTTGCAAAAGTTGTAGTTTATGTAGTAAATAATCCGGTATACCATTAATAATCGAATTACAGTAATCTAATTTAGGTAGAATAAGAGATGTTATAAGTAGTTTAGCAATTTCAGTGGATATTGAAGGTCTAATAATTTTTATAGTGTATAATATAAAATTTACTGATTTAATTATATTGGATATCTGATGTGTAAATGATAATGTGGTGTCTAATATAATTCCTAGATTACGGGCTGATCTGGAGTAAGGTATACAATCATTACCAATATATATATTTGGAATAGTGGACTTATTTGATAAAGAAATATGGAGTGCAATGGTTTTTGAGCTATTCAGTGAGAGAGAGTTTGAGTTTAGCCATGTTCGTATATCCTCAAGGCAGTTGTTGAGTATAGGTATATCTTTAGTAGGGTCTTTTAAAATCATATATACTTGTAGGTCATCTGCATAGGAATGGTAGCCAATATTTGGATATTTATTAAAAATATCAAATATTGGGATCATGTATATATTGAAGAGTATTGGTCCGAGAACAGATCCCTGCGGTACACCATGATGGATTGACCGAGGTGTGGATGTCAGAGAATCAATCTGAATAGAAAAATATTTTGAAGATATGATTTGAACCATTCAAGAGCGGTTCTATTTATACCTATAGACTGAAGTCTTAACATTAAAGTGCTATGATCTAAGGTATCGAATGCTGCTGAAAGATCTAATAGTATGATCACAGAGCTATGTTTATTAAAGGATGCACGCTGAAGGGAATTAATAATATAGACAAGAGCTGTTTCGGTATTTTTCTTTTTAGTATAAGCACTCTGAAATTTATTGAGGATTTTGTTACTGAGTATATAGTCATTAAGTTGAATAGCTACAACTCTTTCAAGTACTTTAGAAATATACGAGAGATGTGATATCGGCCGGTAGCTCGCGAGCAGTGATTTATCCAAGTCAGGTTTTTTAATAGTAGGAGTAACATTAGCTAACTTCATACACGAAGGTACTGAGCCAGATATAATTGATTCTTCGATTATTTCCTTATAGTACATAACAATATAAGGTATCAGCTTATGTAAGAGGGTGACAGGAATGGGGTCAAGGGAACATGTTGATTTCACAGACAGGAGAAGCTTCTCAACCAGCGAAGTAGATGGAAGGTTCAGTAATGAAAGAGAATATGGAGGGATGGTTGGTACATATGATAAAGGGGAGGGAAGAGATGTAATAATGTCATTTACTTTAGCGGTAAAGAATATATCAAAGTTATTAATATTATCTAATATAGAAGTATCTGGAAGAATACGTCGATTAAGGCGCCCTAGTAGTGTATTGGATATTTTAAATATTTTCTTATAGTCTTTTCCTGCGTTAGTAAGTAGATCAGTATAATAATTTTCTTTCGTTGTTTTGAGTAAACTACGATATTGCTGTCTGCATAGTAAAAATATGTCAAAGTCGGTAGTAGATTTAGATCTACGCCAGCATTTTTCGGCTTTTTAGTAGTAGTAGTAGTAGTAGTAGTAGTAGTAGTAGTAGTAGTAGTAGTAGTAGTAGTAGTAGTAGTAGTAGTAGTAGTAGTAGTAGTAGTAGTAGTAGTAGTAGTAGTAGTAGTAGTAGTAGTAGTAGTAGTAGTAGTAGTAGTAGTAGTAGTAGTAGTAGTAGTAGTAGTAGTAGTAGTAGTAGTAGTAGTAGTAGTAGTAGTAGTAGTAGTAGTAGTAGTAGTAGTAGTAGTAGTAGTAGTAGTAGTAGTAGTAGTAGTAGTAGTAGTAGTAGTAGTAGTAGTAGTAGTAGTAGTAGTAGTAGTAGTAGTAGTAGTAGTAGTAGTAGTAGTAGTAGTAGTAGTAGTAGTAGTAGTAGTAGTAGTAGTAGTAGTAGTAGTAGTAGTAGTAGTAGTAGTAGTAGTAGTAGTAGTAGTAGTAGTAGTAGTAGTAGTAGTAGTAGTAGTAGTAGTAGTAGTAGTAGTAGTAGTAGTAGTAGTAGTAGTAGTAGTAGTAGTAGTAGTAGTAGTAGTAGTAGTAGTAGTAGTAGTAGTAGTAGTAGTAGTAGTAGTAGTAGTAGTAGTAGTAGTAGTAGTAGTAGTAGTAGTAGTAGTAGTAGTAGTAGTAGTAGTAGTAGTAGTAGTAGTAGTAGTAGTAGTAGTAGTAGTAGTAGTAGTAGTAGTAGTAGTAGTAGTAGTAGTAGTAGTAGTAGTAGTAGTAGTAGTAGTAGTAGTAGTAGTAGTAGTAGTAGTAGTAGTAGTAGTAGTAGTAGTAGTAGTAGTAGTAGTAGTAGTAGTAGTAGTAGTAGTAGTAGTAGTAGTAGTAGTAGTAGTAGTAGTAGTAGTAGTAGTAGTAGTAGTAGTAGTAGTAGTAGTAGTAGTAGTAGTAGTAGTAGTAGTAGTAGTAGTAGTAGTAGTAGTAGTAGTAGTTGTAGTAGTAGTAGTAGTTGTAGTAGTAGTAGTAGTAGTAGTAGTAGTAGTAGTAGTAGTAGTAGTAGTAGTAGTAGTAGTAGTAGTAGTAGTAGTAGTGGTGGTAGTAGTAGTAGTAGTAGTAGTAGTAGTAGTAGTAGTAGTAATAGTAGTAGTAGTAGTAGTAGTAGTAGTAGTAGTAGTAGTAGTAGTAGTAGTAGTAGTAGTAGTAGTAGTAGCAGTAGTAGTAGTAGTAGTAGTAGTAGTAGTAGTAGTAGTAGTAGTAGTAGTAGTAGTAGTAGTAGTAGTAGTAGTAGTAGTAGTAGTAGTATTAGTAGTAGTAGTAACCTGTAACCTGTAACCTAATGTTTTAGGCACTGCCATCAACTTCATCAGAAATTTTCGGCCGTGCATTAAATGTTGACTAGTTGTTATTAGGATAAGCCAAAGAGAAAAGATATGTCTTAAGCTTATTTTTGAATAACATGGTTGATTGAATAGAACGAATGTTATAAGGAAGTCTATTCCAGGCTATAGGTGCAGATATTGAGAAGGCTCTCTTTTGTTTTATGGATACATTACGCAAATCTGGTATGACTAGAGTATACTTGAGGCAAAGTCGTATTGGGCGTGATGATGTATAGGGAGTAAGTAGAGTATGTAAGTAGTCAGGTTGGCTGTGATGAGTGGCATGATGGTTAGCATACATATTTTATATATTATTCTGTATTTAATAGGGAGCCAGTGTAATATTTTCATGTAAGGTGATATGTGTGTTCTAGAGAATTTATTTATATTGTATATGAGTCTGACTGCTGAATTTTGCAAAAGTTGTAGTTTATGTAGTAAATAATCCGGTATACCATTAATAATCGAATTACAGTAATCTAATTTAGGTAGAATCAGAGATGTTATAAGTAGTTTAGCAATTTCAGTGGATATTGAAGGTCTAATAATTTTTATAGTGTATAATATAAAATTTACTGATTTAATTATATTGGAGATCTGATGTGTAAATGATAATGTGGTGTCTAATATAATTCCTAGATTACGGGCTGATCTGGAGTAAGGTATACAATCATTACCAATATATATATTTGGAATAGTGGACTTATTTGATAAAGAAATATGGAGTGCAATGGTTTTTGAGCTATTCAGTGAGAGAGAGTTTTAGTTTAGCCATGTTCGTATATCCTCAAGGCAGTTGTTGAGTATAGGTATATCTTTAGTAGGGTCTTTTAAAATCATATATACTTGTAGGTCATCTGCATAGGAATGGTAGCCAATATTTGGATATTTATTAAAAATATCAAATATTGGGAGCATGTATATATTGAAGAGTATTGGTCCGAGAACAGATCCCTGCGGTACACCATGATGGATTGACCGAGGTGTGGATGTCAGAGAATCAATCTGAATAGAAAAATATCTATTTTGAAGATATGATTTGAACCATTCAAGAGCGGTTCTATTTATACCTATAGACTGAAGTCTTAACATTAAAGTGCTATGATCTAAGGTATCGAATGCTGCTGAAAGATCTAATAGTATGATCACATAGCTATGTTTATTAAAGGATGCACGCTGAAGGGAATTAATAATATAGACAAGAGCTGTTTCGGTATTTTTCTTTTTAGTATAAGCACTCTGAAATTTATTGAGGATTTTGTTACTGAGTATATAGTCATTAAGTTGAATAGCTACAACTCTTTCAAGTACTTTAGAAATATACGAGAGATGTGATATCGGCCGGTAGCTCGCGAGCAGTGATTTATCCAAGTCAGGTTTTTTAATAGTAGGAGTAACATTAGCTAACTTCATACACGAAGGTACTGAGCCAGATATAATTGATTCTTCGATTATTTCCTTATAGTACATAACAATATAAGGTATCAGCTTATGTAAGAGGGTGACAGGAATGGGGTCAAGGGAACATGTTGATTTCACAGACAGGAGAAGCTTCTCAACCAGCGAAGTAGATGGAAGGTTCAGTAATGAAAGAGAATATGGAGGGATGGTTGGTACATATGATAAAGGGGAGGGAAGAGATGTAATAATGTCATTTACTTTAGCGGTAAAGAATATATCAAAGTTATTAATATTATCTAATATAGAAGTATCTGGAAGAATACGTCGATTAAGGCGCCCTAGTAGTGTATTGGATATTTTAAATATTTTCTTATAGTCTTTTCCTGCGTTAGTAAGTAGATCAGTATAATAATTTTCTTTCGTTGTTTTGAGTAAACTACGATATTGCTGTCTGCATAGTAAAAATATGTCAAAGTCGGTAGTAGATTTAGATCTACGCCAGCATTTTTCGGCTTTTTAGTAGTAGTAGTAGTAGTAGTAGTAGTAGTAGTAGTAGTAGTAGTAGTAGTAGTAGTAGTAGTAGTAGTAGTAGTAGTAGTAGTAGTAGTAGTAGTAGTAGTAGTAGTAGTAGTAGTAGTAGTAGTAGTAGTAGTAGTAGTAGTAGTAGTAGTAGTAGTAGTAGTAGTAGTAGTAGTAGTAGTAGTAGTAGTAGTAGTAGTAGTAGTAGTAGTAGTAGTAGTAGTAGTAGTAGTAGTAGTAGTAGTAGTAGTAGTAGTAGTAGTAGTAGTAGTAGTAGTAGTAGTAGTAGTAGTAGTAGTAGTAGTAGTAGTAGTAGTAGTAGTAGTAGTAGTAGTAGTAGTAGTAGTAGTAGTAGTAGTAGTAGTAGTAGTAGTAGTAGTAGTAGTAGTAGTAGTAGTAGTAGTAGTAGTAGTAGTAGTAGTAGTAGTAGTAGTAGTAGTAGTAGTAGTAGTAGTAGTAGTAGTAGTAGTAGTAGTAGTAGTAGTAGTAGTAGTAGTAGTAGTAGTAGTAGTAGTAGTAGTAGTAGTAGTAGTAGTAGTAGTAGTAGTAGTAGTAGTAGTAGTAGTAGTAGTAGTAGTAGTAGTAGTAGTAGTAGTAGTAGTAGTAGTAGTAGTAGTAGTAGTAGTAGTAGTAGTAGTAGTAGTAGTAGTAGTAGTAGTAGTAGTAGTAGTAGTAGTAGTAGTAGTAGTAGTAGTAGTAGTAGTAGTAGTAGTAGTAGTAGTAGTAGTAGTAGTAGTAGTAGTAGTAGTAGTAGTAGTAGTAGTAGTAGTAGTAGTAGTAGTAGTAGTAGTAGTAGTAGTAGTAGTAGTAGTAGTAGTATTAGTAGTAGTAGTAACCTGTAACCTGTAACCTAATGTTTTAGGCACTGCCATCAACTTCATCAGAAATTTTCGGCCGTGCATTAAATGTTGACTAGTTGTTATTAGGATAAGCCAAAGAGAAAAGATATGTCTTAAGCTTATTTTTGAATAACATGGTTGATTGAATAGAACGAATGTTATAAGGAAGTCTATTCCAGGCTATAGGTGCAGATATTGAGAAGGCTCTCTTTTGTTTTATGGATACATTACGCAAATCTGGTATGACTAGAGTATACTTGAGGCAAAGTCGTATTGGGCGTGATGATGTATAGGGAGTAAGTAGAGTATGTAAGTAGTCAGGTTGGCTGTGATGAGTGGCATGATGGTTAGCATACATATTTTATATATTATTCTGTATTTAATAGGGAGCCAGTGTAATATTTTCATGTAAGGTGATATGTGTGTTCTAGAGAATTTATTTATATTGTATATGAGTCTGACTGCTGAATTTTGCAAAAGTTGTAGTTTATGTAGTAAATAATCCGGTATACCATTAATAATCGAATTACAGTAATCTAATTTAGGTAGAATCAGAGATGTTATAAGTAGTTTAGCAATTTCAGTGGATATTGAAGGTCTAATAATTTTTATAGTGTATAATATAAAATTTACTGATTTAATTATATTGGAGATCTGATGTGTAAATGATAATGTGGTGTCTAATATAATTCCTAGATTACGGGCTGATCTGGAGTAAGGTATACAATCATTACCAATATATATATTTGGAATAGTGGACTTATTTGATAAAGAAATATGGAGTGCAATGGTTTTTGAGCTATTCAGTGAGAGAGAGTTTGAGTTTAGCCATGTTCGTATATCCTCAAGGCAGTTGTTGAGTATAGGTATATCTTTAGTAGGGTCTTTTAAAATCATATATACTTGTAGGTCATCTGCATAGGAATGGTAGCCAATATTTGGATATTTATTAAAAATATCAAATATTGGGAGCATGTATATATTGAAGAGTATTGGTCCGAGAACAGATCCCTGCGGTACACCATGATGGATTGACCGAGGTGTGGATGTCAGAGAATCAATCTGAATAGAAAAATATCTATTTTGAAGATATGATTTGAACCATTCAAGAGCGGTTCTATTTATACCTATAGACTGAAGTCTTAACATTAAAGTGCTATGATCTAAGGTATCGAATGCTGCTGAAAGATCTAATAGTATGATCACAGAGCTATGTTTATTAAAGGATGCACGCTGAAGGGAATTAATAATATAGACAAGAGCTGTTTCGGTATTTTTCTTTTTAGTATAAGCACTCTGAAATTTATTGAGGATTTTGTTACTGAGTATATAGTCATTAAGTTGAATAGCTACAACTCTTTCAAGTACTTTAGAAATATACGAGAGATGTGATATCGGCCGGTAGCTCGCGAGCAGTGATTTATCCAAGTCAGGTTTTTTAATAGT
>OZ025245.1:20792821-20822821 GCA_964019155.1 Osedax fenrisi | reverse complement strand
GTAGTAGTAGTAGTAGTAGTAGTAGTAGTAGTAGTAGTAGTAGTAGTAGTAGTAGTAGTAGTAGTAGTAGTAGTAGTAGTAGTAGTAGTAGTAGTAGTAGTAGTAGTAGTAGTAGTAGTAGTATTATTATTACTTTTTTTGTTTTTTCTTTTTTTTTGTTTTCCTGTTTACATTTTTACTATAAACGTCTAATTTTATTTACTACTTTAAATCGATTATTATTCTCATAAAGATAAGTCATCATATATTTATTTTTAGATAATAATTTGTATAAATATTATATTATTCTTATTTATCAATTCGTTATTATCGAACATTAATTAAATCATTTTTTCCAAATGATATAGATATAATAATTTTATACTTACTTAATATAAATAACAACAATATTTTTCTAAAATCGGTACAATATAATGAAATAAAATAAATAATAAAATATAAAACAGCTAAGAACTATTTATGTATTGACAATATTAATATTCAAATACTCTTATTAACATATTACATTTTTAATTAAAATATTAATACTCATGATTATAGAATATTTGAATCATATATTTAATATATATTTTAATAAATATATTTTACATGAGAAAATGAATGCTTTGTATAAATCAATACATAAAAAGATAATATCAAATACATTATAGACTTATTTCAATTTATCTTAAAATATCTAAAATATGTGAAAAGTAATATTAATGGGATCTAAACCTTTTTATTAAAATATAAAATAATTAATATATCATAATATTAATAAAAATACATATAAATATATCTGAATTTCTATTAATTCAACATTATATATATATATATATATATATATATATAAAATTAGTGATTACAGAAAATAATTGAAAATAAAATAGTATATTTTTATATTTATCTACAACTTTTAATATTTAAAATCACTCTATATTATTTATTAAATCATATATATATATATATATATATATAATAATAATAATAATAATATCAGAATTTAGGCATGACCAAGGTAATCGAATAAGCGCAATGCTTATCTAGTCGTTTACCTGAAACATATTCCCAATTAACAATTATGAGGAGAAAAAAAAATAAAAGTAAAATTTATATAATATAGAAGTAAAATATGTAATTTTATAAATCTTATAAGAATCATGAGAATATAAAATTATAAATCATATACAAATATAAATAACTTTAAAAATAATATTAAAAGTAAATAATTATAAATAAAAAAATTAATAGTATAAGAAATTAAAAGTATAATTGGAGTATATATATATATATGTTAGTTTTGAATGCTGTAGTTAAAGATTACTAATAAATTAGATCCAGAGTTGCCAATATTATGTTGAAATTAATGATGGTATATGATGTATCAACTTCAAGGATATGGGTACGCCATTTCCAATGCCTTAGGGATCTTAATACCGCCAATAATAAGAACACTGACAATACTTGCCCACTCCACAGTATATCCCATCCCCCGACACGTATCATAATCATATCAAGTCCAAACATATTAGCCACTCCGGTCATAGAAAAAATATAATGAAAAAAAAAAAAAAAAAAACTAATATATATATATATATATATTCCAATAATTAAAAACTCCTCATAATGTCATTCATCATATAATCATAAAATGTAAAGAAGAACAATAAATTAATATAAAAATCTAGAAATATAAATATAAAATAATTATAAAATTAAAAATTAAAAGACAAATCCTATTGAATAAAACAATTAAACATAACTAAAAATAACTAAAAAAATAAATAAAAAAATAAATAAAAATAAATAAATAGCTATATTATATACAAAAAGTTAAAAAAAAAATTAAAAAAAAGTTATAGTAAGTCGAACACTGTAAACACATTTTTTTTTAATATTATAATAAGTCAAGAAAAAGTCAAGAATAAAACAAACAAATAATATTTTGTAATTTTATATTATATCAAAGTTATATAAATAATAAAAAAATTATATAAATATTAAAAATAAAAATAAAAATAAAAATAAAAATTTAAAATTATAAAAAACATCAAAAATGTTTGTTAAATTTATATTATATCAGAAATAAAAATTAAAATAAAACAATAAAAAAAATTAGAAATAATTATTTAGACAAATTTTCCTTTTTAAGTCATTTTTAATTCAAGAATATATTTTTTAACACGTCTTCCAAACGATTTAATACACCTATTTTTTGTAAGTTGAATGGGAAGTAAGTTCCACTGTCTACAAGACACATTTCTCACTCTAAACAGATCTGTGCTAGTTCTTGACTTGAATCTTACAAATTTATCCGTGTTTTTATTAATCAAAAAAAGTTTTTGAATGTTACTCGGTAATTTATGATAATATGCTCTGTGAGCAACTTTAATCGAACTTAATTTTACAATATGATCAAAATTAAAAATTTTATTTTCTCTCAAAAATACATTATAAGATGAACTTGTGATTAGTTTTAGTATTCGCTTTTGTAATCTATTTATATAATCAGTTAATGAGGAAAAAGTATTTCCCCATATATGGGCACAGTAGTATAAGTGAGGAACAAATAAAGCATTATATATAGATAGTAAAGTATATTTGTTTGCCATTGGTCTAACTTTCCTTATAATTCCGGTTGTCCTAGATAACTTTTTGGAAATGTAATTATACTGTTCTTTCCAGTCTAGTTTGTCATCAATGAATACTCCGAGAAACTTATAGTTTTTAACCTTTTCGATCTTGGTATTATTTATTCTGATATCAAATATAGTGTTAGTATGTATATTTCTAACATTGAAAAGAATAAAATTAGATTTTTTCAGGTTTAAAGTTAACTTGTTTGCGCAAAGCCATTTATTCAATTTTTCAAGTTCCTTATTCATTTTAACATTTAATTTACCTAGTGAATCACTATTAAAAATAATATTAGTGTCATCTGCAAATAAAATTATTTTGAAGTCATTGGAAATATTCTGTAAATCATTAATATATATTAAAAATAAAAGTGGCCCAAGAACCGAGCCCTGCGGAACACCATATTTCATAATCTCAGTAGTTGAGTATTCATCTTTATAGTGAACAAATTGTAGTCTATTATGTAGATAACTGAAATTGCTGACCCCCTTATACCATAATGCTCTAGTTTAACAAATAATATGTCATGGTGTATAGTATCGAACGCTTTTTTTAGGTCAATTGATACAACTGCACATTTTTCGAATCGTTCAAGACTTTCAGATATTGATTCAGTTAGATCCATTAATGCATCCGAAGATGAAATACCTTCTCTGAATCCATATTGTGAGTCACTCAATATATCATTTTTTGTTAAAAAATACATTTAATCTTGTTTTTATTATCTTTTCAAATAATTTTGATATTTGTGGTAACATTGATATTGGTCTATAGTTGGATAACTCATTTTTAGCACCAGATTTATATATAGGAATTATTTTAGAAATTTTTAAATCATCAGGAAATAAACCAACCTGTAAACATTTATTAAAAAGTATTGCAAGAATTGGACTTATCTCATCCTTTATTTGTTTAATTATATGCATATTAAAACCTAAGGTATCAATGCTGTACTTATTATCACAATTTTCGATAATTTTTTTAATTTCTTTAACGCTAGTAGGAAATAAAAATAATGATTTTTTGTTTTTATTAGTTAATGTCTTATAGATTGACTGCAAACTATTATCACACAATTCTTTAGCTAAATTTGGGCCTACATCACTAATAAAAGTAATATCCTTAGATTTACTAGTATATCCAATTAGCTGTTTTATCGCTTTCCACATTTGTTTTGGGTTATTACTATGAGTTTTAAATTTTTCATTATAATATTTATTTTCTACATACCTAAGTATTGATGTTAAAATATTTTTATAACTGGTATAGCTCAGTTTATTGAGAACAGTTTTATTTTTTATATATCTTTTATAAAGTTTATTTTTTTTAGATATACATTTTCTAATTGTATTCCATATCCACGGTTTGTTTAGAAAACGTTTTTTGGATAGTTTATTTTTTATTAATGGACAAGTTTTATTATATAACATAGAAAGGTCTTTTAAAATTTTTGTAAAAGTATCATTTATACACATTTCACTGTCATATTTGAGTAAATTCCAATTAAAATTAGATATTGCGAGTTTGAAATTAAAAATGTTATTTTCTTTGAGCATACGTGACTTTTTAATTATACTTATATTATCTCTTTTAGGTGCTATTTTAAAATTTATAAAAATTGGTAAGTGGTCACTTATGTCTGAGTAGACTATACCAGATATTAAATTATCTTGAAAGTTTGTAAAAAAAATTATCTATGAGTGAATTTGTGCTTGAAATTCTTGTTGGTTTAGTTATTGTTGGGTATAAATTAAGTGAATATATGCTATCGTAGAAATATTTAGTATTATTAGAATCATTATAATTAAGAAAATTTATATTTACATCACCACCAATACATATTACATAATCTGATATATAATTTTCAAATTTATTTGTAAACATATCAATGAAATCAATAATGTTACTATTAGGTGGTCTATATATACCACTAATTAAATATTTTATGTTTGAGTTTTTTAATTTAAACTTAATTGTACACATGTCACATATTTCTTTATTAGTATAACACAATTCATCTATATTTTCAAATTCAATATAATTACTAACATATAATAAAACACCACCACCTCTACACGAAGATCAACTTATACCTGTTAAGTTATAATTTGATAAATTATATAGTTTATTATTTGAATCATTCAACCATGTTTCTGTGATTATAATAATAGAGAATTGTTTATGAATATAATCTATAAAATGTATAATATTATTATAATTTGCACTAATACTGAGTGCATTTATATGAAGTATAGACAAATCATTTATATTACTTGTATCACAATTGAATGCATTTTGTATATTTGTATAATCATAATACTGGCAATCAATACTATTAGAATTATCAATTAATATGTCAAAATCAGAAATAAATGTATTCATAGTGAATTAATTAATATAAAAAATTATAAAATAAAAGTATAAAATAAAATAAAAGTATTAAATAAAATATGAACTTATGTATTTGAAATCACTTCAGTATAATACGTTAATTGTGTTGTATCTGTAATCACTATTTTATTTTTTTTTTCGGTACTGATATAAACTTTATTATTAAAAACCCAGGTATTAGTAATTTTATTTGATTTTACCAACTGTCTGGTTTTGTAGAATATATTATTAATATTATTTGGGTGTTTTTTGTTTAAATAATAGTTTGTATTTATTAACAATATTTTTTTTTTAAGAATATTTACCATAGACTTATGATTATCTAATGTTATAAAATATTTATCTGATTGTACTGTGTCTGATGATTTGATATTTGTATCTTCTGTATTTGATTTAGTTATATTAATAATAGTTCCTTTTTCTAATTCTATATCTAGCTTTGATTTTAGAAATTTAATTATATTATCTTCACTTTCATATGATGTAGTATCCTCTTTATTGTTGTTTGTGAGTATTATAGTATTACTGGTATTATCGTTTATATTGTTATCTAATTTTATTAATGAATTAGTTATTTGTTTTAACGGTAATTTCTGTATTATTTCACTATTTTTTTTTAAACTCAGTATTAATCAAGTTTATTAGATTACTGTTATCTGTCTTAAGCTCTTGAATTAATTTAGTTTGATAAGTTACAATATCTGACAATTTTTCTACTTTAGAAGTTAATTCGTTTATATATTTTATTATTTTAACATTTGATATTGGTGACATGATCAAGATTAATTTAATATTACAATAAACGAATAATTTTTTTTTTAAATAATTAGCTACTTTATTATACATATACTTAAGAATAGTAATATATATATATAAATTCTTAAAGAATATAATATAGAATATTGAAACCTTATATATTAATATTGTAACTTTAAAACAGTTTTCTAACAAGTTGTAATGGGATACCCCCAATAAAGTTATTAATTTCAGGCAGGTAAGGGGATATCTAACTTGAAGTTAACTTGATAGAAAATCATTTTAAAGTTATATTATTTCCGGTAAGTTCCCGGAAATACTTGTGGTATCCTATAGGAGTACTGTCTTAAGATGACGATAAAAGAGGTAATGAAATCTGCAAGCCATAAAACGGAAATATACATAAAATGGAAATATACATAATTATTATCATTAATATTATTAAACAAATTTCTATTTTACTAATGATATATATATATATATATATATATTTATATATTTAAACAATAACTATTCTCTATAATAATAGTAGTTTTAACTAATACACCACCTAAAACGTCTACCATAACCAATGAATGTATATTATTACAGTGATTCATATACACAAATACAATATTCATACATATTCATCCTATATATGCGTTATATATGTAACTTATATTTATTGGGATTTATCATAGGTGTGATATCCTATCGTAGGTGCAAATATATATATACTCTAAACAAGACAATAAATACATAAATTAAACAATACAAATATAATTTATAAAAATATTAATGATGCACGATTAAAGTAAGTGTATATCTAATGTTTGATTTCACGTAAGTAATATCGCCTCTATTTTTGAAACTAGATAATATAGGTATGGTATTCGGTATTTGGTATTCGGTATTACTTTCTATAGAATGTATACTTATAAAATAAATTACCTATTATACTCAACTGTCAGAGTTATATAAATGTAATCAATATTATATAATCACTGTAATTCATTATATTCATATACAATAAAAATAAAATATAAATATTATCATTAGGGGATATTGTAATATATTATAATGATAATAAAATAATATATTATTACATTTTAATAAACATTTGAGATATTAAACTATAATATAATAAAACGTTCTAATTAAAATTTCACATGATCGGGTATTGGGTATACCATATTCTATTCAATGTCTTAAATAATATAATATTATATACCCCTTAAATAATAACGAAATCTACTAGATATTTAGAATATGATTTCATATTTTCATCCACGCGAATAGTTGTATAATAAATATTTGTTATTTTTGAATATATATTAAATATACCAATAATATATATATATATATTTATATATTAATTAAAATAATTAAAATAATAAAGTGTTGGTATATAATTAGTATCATTATTAATTGTATTAATAATATAAGTTAAGTGATATAAATATATATAAATTTATATATATATATACATATATATATATATATATATATATATATATATATATATATATATATATATATATATTAACCTAATTCACAATCTGTTGATGTTTGATTTAATAATCTTTCAGAATAACACGCTATACAAATAGTTCTGATGCAAATTATTATTGTATTATTATTGTAGTATTAATACTTTTATAAATATCATCATCACTATTTATATTTATTATTTACGAAACTGAATTAATTATTTAATAACCATTACGTGTTTCTTAATAATGTAATATTTATTAATTACAATCAAGAATTAATAAAGCGACATTATACTTTGAAATATATTGATACAATGAGTAATTTATTTTAAATGTGGCGAACTATATATATTGAGTTCATGTAATATAGGGCGTTCACATCAATTCCGTTTTCCTTACGTTACGTGAAAGATACATAAAATGAATCATTTACAGAAAATGTTCTGTAATCAGATTTGTAGGTGTTCACACCAATTCCTTTATTGTTACGTTTTCGTTACGTGAAATCCATACAGAAAATGAAAAAACTAAATTTGAAAATATACATATACCTAGTAAATCAAATGATTAAAAGTCAAGCGTTCAATCATGACCACTTGACTCCATATTGAATCAAGTGGTAAGCGTTTAACTATTTACTGTTGGATATAAATAGAACCAGGGTCTAACGCTGATTCATTATTGATTCATTATTGAATCAATTGGCCATGATTTACCTTAAACCAATTGATGCAATTTTAAATCAATTGGCAATGATTTAATTCTGACATAGTGATTCTTTTTTAAATTAATAGGCCATAATTCTACTTAATTTTACATATAATATTGATTTTAAATATTTATAATTAATTTGTAATACACTAATATTTGTAATACCTATACTTATCATTTTCTAATTACTAAATTAGTATAAATCATATACTTTTATGTCATAATAATTATAATTAATTTATTTATTATCTTATAATTCTATTATAATTTTAATTTTAATATAGATACTATTTATGAAATAGTTAATATATAAACTTATTTTATGTACTTAATTTAAATATATATTATGTAATTGAACAACAAAAATGTAACATAAATATGTATTTTTTTACTCATGTAGATTTCATGGCTATCATGTTATACATTGGGTTAATTTATAGTTTACCTCATACAACTATTATAATCTAATATAATATAAAATAAATTATAATAATTGACTAAAATAGACAGTAAATAATAATAAAGAATTATTTAAATTTATAATTTTATTAAGGTATGATATATATATACAGTATGTACAAATATGTATAAATAATAATAATAAAAAACAATAATCAGAAATACTTTTTACATTATAAAAATTAAATACATCATAAATACTAGTTACGTATACAATGAATTATTGTCATGAATCAGATTCTATTAGATCTGATAGTGCTTTAGGTTCAGTATACATATTGGGCTCCTAATAAATTATAAGATTTAGTATAATCAATGTTAGTTATATCAATTAAATAATACAAACCTTAATATATTTCCATTTTTAATTTCTTATATAATTGTCTATACTCTTAATGATTTTTACTTTTTTGCTCCATGATGTGATATCATTACAGATTCTATAAGGTGGTTATAAATATAATATACATTATTAAATATATTATGGTAAATGTTGGCCAATAATTTATAGAATTTAATCATTTAATAACTTTAATAAGTAATAATACATTCTCTCAACATTTATATAACTAAGGGTGTATATTTTGTAACGTACCTCAGTACCACAGTCCACATGATCCCATCTGTATGCTTATACATGTAAACTCAGATGGTACGTTAGTACTAACTTTTCGATGTCCCATACAAACATATCATAGTACCACAGTACCAATTAACCATCCATCGATATAGACAGGGTTTATTCATGTAAATTCAGATGGTATGTTGGTACTATGGTACGTTGGTGTGTTACAAAAAACGCACCAACATCACATCTGTAGGCTTATACATGTAAATGCAGATGGGACTTTGGTACTATGGTAAATTGGGACCATTCGTTTTTTGTAATATACCAATGTACCATAGTACCATCTGCATTTACATGTATAAGCATATAGATATGACTGTGGTACGTTACGAAAAACGCTTGCTAACTTGGTACTGTGGTACGTTACAAAAAACGCACCCTAAGATAGTTAATAATATTTCATTTCAATTTTATTTTATTAAAAAATGATAATAAAATATTAGTTAAAATCTGTATACAAAAATATTATTTCTTTACTAACGTATTATAAATTTTGATATATACTGATATTCGATCATGAATACTGCACTTGTATATTTCTTTAGACAGATACCAGAAACAATACTTCCCATAATCGTAATCGTGTTACATATTTGGTCTGTATTAGTAATTAAATAATAAATATTTACATATTGATAAAATTTAAATATTCTTATATACATATATCATATCAGATTAAATGATTTATCTTCACTAGTAACCTAATTAATTATTGAATAGTTAATGACATAATTAGAATGTGAATAGATATTGAGGTTTTACTATTTACATATCACAAATATAAAATATTGACACCTATTATGTAATATTAGTAAACTTTTAATAGCGATTTAACTGTACCAAATAATAACATGATCAAAATGAATATAATGAACAATTAATCTTAATAATACAATATATAACTAATATAAAACATGCATTAATTTATTATGCACATAAAAATTGTATATATACTCCAGTTCTGAAAGTGCTCACAAATGAAAACTAAATAAAAAGTCATAAATAACAAAATTGATTAGTACAAATAAGAGAAATTACAGAGATAGAACTGAGGAAATAAGAAGGGAAGTATAGTAATAGTTAGAATTATAGAAGGATTTGGATGAATGAAGATATATGAGTTGATGAGAAAAGTCTAATAGGGTATTTGTATAAGGGAACTA
This sequence comes from Osedax fenrisi, assembly GCA_964019155.1. Lineage (NCBI taxonomy): Eukaryota > Metazoa > Annelida > Polychaeta > Sabellida > Siboglinidae > Osedax > Osedax fenrisi. Next base: position 20,812,625 of record OZ025245.1, on the reverse strand, counting down.
GTTGGGGAGTATTTGGAAGTAATTAGTCGTAGGAGGAATATTGACTTGCTAAATATCAGATAATTCTATCTAGAGGGGTAAAAGATGAAGAAGGAAGTGATACAAAAGAGAAGTATAATAATCATATCGATAAAAGAGTAACGTACAAGTGATTTTTAACGGCAATTGGCTGATAATATTTTGAATACAGTGAATTAGAAAAATATGTTAGATAGCAGTTTTAGAAACCTTCAAGGTATAGAAAAGGAAAGGTAATATAGTAAGAAGCTATCAATGTTTATAATATATGAGTGTAGTATACGATGATTATCATGGTTATAAGGATATAAAACAATGGAAAAACTATATTAGATGTTTTTGATAGAAGATTTAGTATAATTGATGAGGCACATATAATACAATACGAATTACCAGTACAAGAGGTGGGAATGAAAGTATATAGTTGAATATCACATACACATGGCAGTGGATAATTTGCAAGATATCATAATAGGTAGTATGTATATAGAAAATAAAAGGGATAAAGGATAATAGGAGCCACTTTGGGACCATATATTAGAGTAATGTTTTCGGATAACAATTAATATATTATAACTATAGATGTCATTTTTAAGATATATGATTCCAATCATTTTAGGGCTGTACCATTAATACATATAATATTAGGAATAAAAATGAGTATATTATTGTGATGGAGGCATGTGAAAAATGTAAAAAATCAAATTGACAACACATAGATGTAATCACAGTATAATAAGTATTATTAAGATTTTGTAATAGGTATGTAGAATGACCAGTAGAGTGATATCTTCTAAATGTACTCTGAAGAATACTCTGGTAGAACTAGATAAACTTTGTGATATTAATCGATGAGATGTCAATTGGTACGCTGAGACACAAATCCACCATCATCCTTGTCATCTTGTATCGATACATCTTTAGATAATGAAGTCACTTTAGTTATGTTGAGCTTACAATCTCCTTATTCTAAAACTTTTCTTCTAACAGTTCATTGCATGCTTGTTTCTTAGATTGATGTATATGCTCTCATATCTGATTATTTGTAATAGAAATGTTAATATTATTATAACCAAAATGATATTAATTCAAATTTTACATCAAGATTCAAAATGTTTAATTGTCCAGTACTAGTTACTGGAAATGTAAATAAGGTATTGAATTATGGTAATTATTTCCAACCAATAGGATATTTAGAAATGTCAACTATGTTTAAATGGTTTACTTTAAATTTAATAATGGATATATCATTATTTATGACAATCTTATGATTGTAAATATTAAAGTAAAAATTAAAGTATTAAACTTGAATAATTCTAAGTTAATTATAGCTTCTATATCATTATTATCCATGATACACTATAGATCAAATAATTTTAAATAATTCTATAATTGAATTTTTAATAATTCATTAATCACGTGATGTAATCGCTATCTGAAAACATAAATAATATTTACCCAGAAACAAGAGGTACATGATGCTCGCGGTGTGGATACTTTAAATAATATGTATCGAGCAAAAAGTACGGCAATAGGCATATCACTGTACATATTGCTCGCGGTATGTACATACTTTAGAAAGAGAATATATCAGAAATCATGAAATTAATCAATACGAAACAGATAGTCAGTAGTAGTTGTACTATAATGCTCCAATCTACTAAATATCAGGCATTTGAAATAATCACTAAATAAATTAAAATAAATAACTTTAGAACATACCAATTAATGTATTCCATGATTCATCATCAGCCGGTTCTAGTAGTGAATGGTTATGAATTCTATGATTGAAGTCATAATCAAATAAATTCTTGCATATAATTTTTTATATTTTTATTATCTTTAAAGTATAGTAAATGTATATTAAATTATACTATATTATTATAGGGTGTAACATATAAATATAATACATATAATTATAATGAACATTCATGTAATTTTAAACTTAATTCATCAATAGAATAGTAATATTTTATATATATATAATTATCGCGCATGCCTTTGAAATTATTTGTTTTAAAAAATGTATTTTATTAAAATACAATTAAAATATAATTCATTGTTTTAAAAATGATATATAATGTTGTATACAAAAGTAATTGTAAGTATTTAAATAAGCATAAAATAAGCAATATAAGCCAGTAAAAATAGTATGAAATATTTGATTATTGCAATAATGTTGTTGACGACAACTTGTCAATTAATATCGTAATATTGGTTTATATTATTACAATATTAAAACTTTTAAAAGCATAACAAACATAATATATGTATTGTTAATATAATATATTTGTTATACAAAATATTTACTTATTTTAGTACATATATTACGACCAATGAAAAGCAAGCATTATAGATTATATATATTATATAACAATATAATATTTCACTATATATTATATTTTATAAAATTTCATTACATTTATTATATTGTTTATTTTGTATATTGTTTAGTATTACTTTGTATAATATTGTTATTTCATTATGTATTTTCATCGATGTAATCAAATGGGATAATGAATTGAATGTAGATTTTTAATATGCGAAAGAGGCGCTGCAGTTGAAATTTACTATTAGATATCTACTAAAACTTTATTATTTATATACATATATATATTGTTATTTTTATTTGGTGGAGTCCTTTCATCCCATCCAGGTACTTAGATGAAGTTTTCACTTATAACCATATATGGCTCTAATGTCCCTTCGAAGCCGCTCTCATGTTAAGGCATCCATGGTTTTAACGAGAGCCAATCATTTATATATATACACAATTATATAAGATCACTTCTAAATAATATTTTAAGACCCATTTTATAAAATTAATTAATGGTCCGGACGAGGATCGAACCCGTGTCCTACTGCTTGTGTGTCTGATGCCTTAGCCACTGAGCCATACAGGCAGTTCAATATATATATATATATATATATATATATATATATTAATATTTACGATCAATTTAATGTACTATCTATATTAAAAATAAAAGTTATATATATATATATAGTAATATTTACGATCAATTTTAATGTATTATCTATATTAAAAATAAAAGTTATATATATATAAAATACTAAATATCAACATTCCTCATAATTTGTATATTTAAATGTATTTAATTGAAGATATTATATTATTTGACTTATATAATTTATATCCATATATATAGATATACCTTTTTAATATTTAACATATATAATATGACTAATATACAATCAAAATTACTGTAGCTATTTGTTAATTTATCAATAGAAGTAACATTCGTGTATCTATCTATTATATGCATTGCGTATGTCAATTGATTATCCATTTTCTTATAACAATGGTACATATTTTATATGATAAATATTGATAATATATGATAATAGTATTCTTATTCTATACATATTAGTATATAATACATAAATATATAAATACAACGTATATATCACGTGTAAACGTTTTTTGTACGTTTATATTTTTATATAAGTTGCTAAGACTCTAGCTATACTCTTTGACGAATCTCTATAAACGTGTCTGTATATATATATATATATATACTTACTTACTTTTTACTTTTTTTGGTTTATGGACTGCATCAGTACGTTAGCAATCGGCCGTCCGTGGGAGAGAATTATTGAGTGGGAGGGAAGGCAAAGGATAAATAATAAGTCTTAATGTGGCGTTTAAAGGATTGATGTGTTTGTTCGTAGGTGATTGGGCAGGGAGTTCCAGTGGTAAGGGGCAGAGAGGGCAAAGGATCGTATATTGGAAGAGTGGAGTTTGTGTAGAGTAAGGATAAAGGTGTTGGAGGAATAGGTCTGGAGTGGAGTGATGGGTGTGTGTAGATGTAGTAGGGAGGTAAGTTAGTCAGGGGAGTTGTGGTGAATAGCTTTGTGGATGGTCAGGGAAAGTTTGTACTGTATGCGGTAGGGGACTGGCAGCCAGTGTAGTTGTTTTAGGAGAGGTGTAATGGAGTCAGAAGAACGACGGGGAAGTAAGTGGACGCAGCGAACTATGGCGTTTTAGAGTCGTTGTAGTTTGGTGAGTTTATATTCAGGGAGGTTAAAGAGTAGGGAGTTGCAATAGTCGAATATGGGGATTATGTAGGAGGAGGCAATGGTAATAGCGATGGGGAAGGGAATGGAGCGTCGGATTAAGCGGAGGCAGTGTAGGTGGTAGTGGATGGATTTGTGCATATGTATAAGATGGGATTCAAGGGAAAGGGTGGTATCAATATGGAAGCCAAGGTTTCGGACATTTTGAGAGTAGGGGAGTTAGGTGTTGTTGAGTGATATGGGGGTGGTTCATGGAGAGTGTGTATATATATATATATAGGAGCATGCTGGAGAGAATGCAATTATGTAACTGAGAATAAACCATGCAACAGTTTACCATTTGATTATATACAAGGTTATCATAAAATAAAATAAAAATATTATTTTTAATTACATTTAATTAATACAATATATGTAGATTATAATTCTTCTAAAAAGTTGTGGAAAAACTTTACCCAGGTAGATATAATTATAATAATAATAATATTATATAATATAATGTTTTCTAATTATTATAATTAAATTCTTAAATTAAATATCTGTGATATTATAACAAAATATTAAAATGATTATAATAATTTGTATATATATGGCTTCGAAGGGACATTATAGCCATATATGGTTATAAGTGAAAACTTCATCTAAGTTCCTGGATGGGATGAAAGGCTCCACCAAATAAAATAACAATAACAATAACAATATATCTGGGATCTATGGCTCAGACGACTAACATCTAGTAAGCCATAGGTTCCGGGTTCGACTACAGGAGGTATTGTTTTTCTCGTATTTGTATCAATAACTTAAAAACGATAAATCAAAACACAAGAAAAATGTAAAGTTTACTATGTGTAAGGTATTTTTCGTGCCTCTCACATGTATTTATAACATGTATAAGTCTATGACTTCTGGAGTAGTCCATTTGTATTGTATTAAATATATATATATATATATATATATATATATATATATATATATATATATATTTGTGATTTCAATAAATAAATATTATTAATATTATTAAATATACTAGCCGTACCCGACCCGGCGTTGCTCGGTTGTTGATTGTTTGCCTATATGTTATTTATTAATTATAGATGTTCCTGATTCTTCATTGTTATATATATATATATACAATTAAATAAATGTTAGCTGAAATACAAACAAATATAGACAAATATTTTAATAATTAAAATATTAGTAGAAAAATATTTCAAAAATATATTAAAAAATACAATAAATATTTCGAATATTACAAAATATGTTTTAAAAAGATGTCGAAAACCTAAACCCAAACCGTACCCGACCTGGCATTGCTCGGTTTTTGATTGTTTGCCAATTATTATTTATTAATTATAGCTATTACTAATTCTGCATTGCTAAATATTTATATTTGATTTTTTCCTAACTATTATTTATATACAATAAAATAAATGTTAGCTGACATATATATATATATATATATATATATATATATAATTAAATAGACTTTATTTTATATAGTAGATATATATATATATATATATATATATATAAATATATATATATTAATATAGTGTATTTAGATACTTATCATATATTATATAAAATGATAAATATTGATATTGTATACATTTAATAACTATTAACTTAATACTACATTATTACAGGTTGCAAGTGATTTTACATCAACAGGTACGGATATTAAATATAAATATGTATTTCATATTTAATTAATTATATTATTATATAATATATAGTTATTAATAATATATGTTTAATATATATATGTATTGTCATATTAATTATATTATTTGTTTTATAAATTTAAATTTCTATTTAAAAATATGTATCCCGTATACAAATACAATATTTACTTATTTACATATTTATCTTTCTAAATATTTTTTATATATTATATATACAATAACACTTTTTTATAGTTTAATGTTTTTATTAATTTTATACATGATTCATATAATCATATATCATAACAAATACTGTATACATATATTTATACATACTGTATATATTAAATTATATGTATTATTATTTAGATTTTACACAACTCATATATATTGATATCAGTTATACCCTAAGTATTATATTACTTTTATATTACTTGTGAATACTCAGGTTAAAGTATATATTTAAGTAATACATTAAACATATTTTTTTCATTTAAAATCGTATTGTTTAATAAAAATTATATCATTAATAACACGATTTCCGAAATAATAAAATATATGGTTGTGTTAAATATACTTTTAAATATATTTAAGTAATATTTTGAATATAAATTAATATACAAAAATATTCAATAATTGTTAATAAATTTGAATCATTTTTTTTCTCATAAATTTCAATTATTTAATAATATATTTAGGAAAATCTATAGAATGTAAATTAATAAAAATAAATAAAAAATATTGAATATTTGTTGATAAATTTATCATATTATAATAATAATAATAATAATATTTATTTATTGAAATCTCTTATATATATTGAATACAATACAAATAGCGGATACAAATAGCGGATACAAATGGACCCCTCAAGAAGTCATAGACTTGTACATGTTATAACTAACTGTGAGAGGCCCCGGACAATACAATACAAATAGTAACATTTTTTTTCTTGTGTTTTGATTTATCGTTTATTAAGTTCTTTATAAACACAAGAGAAAATCAAGAACTGCCTGGAGTCGAACTCGGGACCTCTGGCTTACTAGCTTTTGGTTGTCCCACTGAGCCATCGACCCCAGACATGATGTGTTAAATAACAATATATAATATATACAAATAATAGAAACTACCATACAAACTTGTAAATTAAGATCATATATTAAGGGATCCTATATAGTATGTTTTGCCAGGATATCAGATAAATCTGATACCGCACCACAATTTATATATATATGTAATTTCCAAACCTTAATAGCCAAAATATAATATTACATATACAATATAAATATAATGGTTTAAGTTCACATAAGTTTGAAGTATACAATATATATATATACTTACTTGATTATTTCGCGATTTTATTTACCGGAAAATAACAGTCCTCCACACATCACGGTTCATATTATCTACTCTCATCTCGCTCGCCGGTATACCAATATCGCGCTCTAGATTCCTGATATAAATTCAGATGGCATTACCCGTCTTCTAGTTCCTTGCGTAGGTTACCAAAGAACTAGATTCGAAACAACCTCATCATAGAATGTTGCTATACATCTATAGAATGTTGTATATTGCATAATGCACATGGTTATAGACTGTATCGTTATAGTTAGTATCACTCCAGATACATCCACCATCTAGCCTTAATGAGCGAAATGGAAGGCCTAACGTGTAAGTCCGTAGGAGGGTTTTATGATTATAGAAGTTAACACTAATTCAATGCCTCCAAGTGGCATACACGGTAAACTGTTTACAAGGTATCCAGGATCAAATGTAGGGGATGTAGGAGAAGATAGCTCTGATTCGAAATCCTTCTGATTCCAAAAAAAATCATTATTAGATTAAATGAAGCCAAAACAATAGTCAATTTTTAATATAATTCCAATACCCAAGAAAGATACATAACTTAATCTAGGTAGTAATTATCGTAGTATAAATCTTAGTTCATTATTAGCGAAAACTTATAATCATATGATAATGAAAAGATTTAGACCTCATCTAGATTAGGTCATCTAAGAAAAAATAAAAATTGTTTAATAAATGCAGAACAACAACTAGTCAAATATTAGCACTCAGACGACTGATTGAGGTAGTTAAAGATAATAATATAGAAGCAATCATGATATTCATCGACTTCAATGAAGCCTTTGATACTATACATGGAGGAAAAATTCTAACGATACTTAAATCTTACCGGATATCAGTGGAGTTGTTGACGGCTATTAGCATATTGTATGAAGATACTACCTCCGAGGTCATTACACCCGATGGAGAAACGAATATTTAAATATTCTAGCTAATGTCTAGATCCATACCTTTTATTATAGTTATCGATAATATTATAAAAACAGCTTTACTAGGAAGGGAAAATAAGCTAAGTTTACAACTAAGAGAAAGAAAAAGCAGAAGAATACCTCCTATCACATTTACATATATGGACTTCGTAGACGATATTGCATGAGTAATTGAATGTATCAAAGAAGCCCATTAGATGCTCACTCTAGTCGAAAAATAAGCCAAATGAGTAGGACTAAGCATGAATAGAGGGAAATATGAGCTTTATTTATGAATATTATGCTCATATGTATATACATATATATGCTCGTATTATGTTCAATTTTGTATGTGCATAATATGTTTATATATTTATGTTATGGTTTAATTGGTACCCTTTAAGGGGTTCTACACCAACTCGAACGCAATTATTAACTCTAATAATTAGACTTAATAATTAGAGTTAATATTTCGATATCATAATTCGATTATGAATTTGTTCATAGCACAATTGTAAAAAATATGGTAAATTAAATTTAATAAATTTGTACCGATTATATATTAATATTTAATATAACATAATATGAAATATAAATATTTATTATTTGTATAACTATTAATATTGATTTAAAAGAGTTATAGCCAAATATATTTAAAAAAAATAATCTCATGAGAACTATCTAAGAAATAAGTAATATACATACATCGAGAAATTCAATTTTTTAACATATATATTATATAGTTTAATTTATATTTTTATCAATTTAATAAATATCTAAATTTTACAATATTCAAAATTAAATATTATCTCTAATTATTAGAGTTAATAATTCGAGGCGGCGTGTAACGGAGTTTAACATATTTGGACGAAATATTAGAGTTGAAACATTGACGTATAATTATTAGAGTTAATAATTGTGTTAGTGTTGGTGTGAAATCGCTTTAGGTAACAATATAAACTGAGAGATAATATGAGATACTATAAGAGTTATTCATAGGATCAATAAAGGCTCGTTAATCATGACTCGTGATTATACATATCTAAATGTAATACAATAATAATACAATGAAAACCAACTGGTTATATGGTTGTGATATATATCAATCAATGTCATATTAATCTATATTGATTTATTAGGTTTATAGTTCATATGTTCTAAATATATATTAATATTTATATTACAGTAGGTTATATTATTGATATAGTTAAGTATATATATATATATATATATATATATATATATATATATATATATATATTATATTTATAATTATATTGAGTATATTATAATTATATTAGTAATATTTTAAATATTATAATTAATAAAGTTACAGATAAAGAAACAGCTACTAACGGTAATATTTTGATTATTTAAATAATATATATGTTAATAAAATTATGAACAATATTTACTATAAATTATAAATTTTGCATGTTGTAATGTTAAATTATATTTAATAATTAGTGTTTGGAATATGATAATACTTTACATAATCTTATACATATCAATTTTATTAGAATTTAAATAATAGTTATTATATTTAAATAATAGTTATTAAATAACTATATATCTTACAAGGCGATATATATTAACTATTTATTATTCTGTATTTTTATAAGATAAAATAAAAAGAAATATATGTCATGTATCAATCATGTTATCGTATTAAACATTATCTTAATTAAGCTTTTAATTGTTTTATAATATTACTAGCCGTACCCGACCCGTCGTTGCTCGGTTTAGATTATTTTCCTATCTATTATTTATTAATTATAGCTGTTCCTAATTCTGATTTGCTAAATATTTGTATTTAATTTTTTCCTAACTATTTTGTTATATACTATAAAATAAATGTTATCTGACATACAAACAACTGTAGAACAATATTTTAATATTTTAAAAATTAGTGGAAAAATATTTCAAAAAATATATTAAAGAATACAACAAATATTTAAAATATTACAAAATATGTTTTAAAAAAATGTCTAAAACCAAAACCCAAACCATCCCGACCCACCGTCTCTAGGTTTTTGATTGTTTTCATATCTATTATTTATTAATTATAACTATTCCTGATTTTAAATTGCTTGCCGTTCTTAATCCGACGTTGCTCGGTTTTTGATTATTTTCCTATAAATTATTAATTATAGCTATTCCTAATTATGTATAGGTGATATTTAATTTTGTTTCTAACTAATATTTAATAATTCTAAGTGTATCAGATGTAGATCTATAGATCTAACGCTATATATAGCGCTATAGCGTTGTTCGTTTTTAAGATTTATTCGTAAAATATTTTGTAAATATATAAAAAATAATTTAAAATATTATAAAATATATTTCAAAAAGTTAAATAAAGTTTATCTAAAATACAAACAAATGTAGAAACATATTTATTTTAATATTTAAAAAATTGGTGAAAAAATATTTAAAAAATACAACAAATATTTAAAATATTCCAAAATATGTTGAAAACCTAAATTCAAACCGTTCCAAATCGGCGTTGCTTAGTTTTTTATTATTTGCCTATCTATCATTTATTAATTATAAATATTCCTGATTTGGAATTTCTTACAGTACCCAACTCTGCTTTACTCGTTATTTGATAGTTTGCCTATCTATTATTTATTAATTATGGCTATATGATTCTGCTTTTCATATACAATAACATAAATTTTCCATAAAAAAAATTCAAACAAATTTAGACAAATATTCGTTTTTAATATCTCAAAAATTAGTGGAAAAATATTTCAAAAATATTTCAAAAAATATTAAAAAAAATACAACACATATTTCAAATATTACAAAATATTACTTAACAAATTTCGAAAACACAAACCGCACCCTGCGTTGTTCGATTTTTGATTTTTGATTGTTGTTGCCTATCTATTATTTATTAATTATAGCTATTCCTGATTTTTTATTGCTAGTATATAATAAATATTTCCAAATATTACAAAAATATTTTTTATAAATGTTCTACAAATATTTTAAAAAGTATAATATTTATATCTTATAATATTTATATATTTATTATATAATTATAATATTTTAATTATATCTTTAAATAATAATATAACAACGATTAGTTGAAAAATATAAAAAAATATTTCAAATAATATTTTTAAAAATAAAACAAAAAATATAGATAATATATACTAATATTTAAAAAAATTTCAAAAAAATGTCCACAAAAATGTTTACAAATATTTCAAAAAAATGTTTACAAATATTTCAAACAAATATTTCAAATTATTTCAAAAAATTTCAAAAAAAAAAACCTACAAAAATTAAAACTTAACCCAACCTAACCATAACAGTGAACATATACTTTAATAGGCTCACTCTGGAAGTAATGCAGCTAAAAAAAACCTACATAAATTAAAACTTAACCCAACCTAAACACAACAGTAAAAATCTACTTTTATAGGTTCATTCGGGAAGTAATGTAGCTAAAAAAACCTACATACATTAAAACTTAACCCAACCTAACAACAACAGTCAAAATATACTTTTATAGGTTCACTCTGGAAGTAATGCAGCCAAAAAAAACCTACACAAATTAAAACTTAACCCAACCTAAACACAACAGTAAAAATCTATTTTTATAGGTTCATTCGGGAAGTAATGTAGCTAAAAAAACCTACATAAATTAAAACTTAACCCAACCTAACAACAACAGTCAAAATATACTTTTATAGGTTCACTCTGGAAGTAATGCAGCCAAAAAAAACCTACACAAATTAAAACGTAACCCAACCTAACCACAACAGTGAACATATACTTTTATAGGCTCACTCAGGAAATAATGCAGCTAAAAAAACCTACACAAATTAAAACTTAACCCAACCTAACCACAATAATTAAAATATACTTTTACTCAGACTCACTCGGGAAGTAATGTAGCTAAAAAAAACCTACACAAATGAAACATGACTTATTCACCCTTATTGACCCGTTAGTATTTTGGCTTATATCAAATTATTTTGTAAATTAGTTATGATCAATCTGGATCCATTACATAATTTTGGGGGATTTAAATTTCTTAGTAGCATGATTGGCGCTCCTACTTTAGTGCTAGTTTATGGTCTGGTAATCCGGAAAGTTTAATGAAATTCAAAAATTCTATGGGATAATCTACAACTTCTTTTCTTTTGTACTCTGCCTATGGACCTATATACTTTCATCTCTCCTGGAAATTTATTTAGTAAATTATTATTTATTGTATATACATTGTCATTTTTAGGTGTTAATATACATCTTTCGCAAAGACAATTTTCATCCAAATAATTGTCTTATACATTTTCATAAATTGTCGTGATGAGTTCATTCTTATTTTCCATTATATTTCCGTTAGGGATAATATCCATACCATTATTTGTCTTCGTCATTCCATTACCTATATCTAAGAGGTGATTTTCGAATGTGGCTGTATCTTGATTGTTTGATAAGAATACTCTCATGTTTTTAGTTAATTTCATTAATCTTATATTTGTCCACATTACTGAAGTTTTCAAAAACGAATTTATGTGGTCTGTCTTTGTACCTCTTTTAACTACTGGAAGGATTTTTCTGAAATCTTTGCTAAGTATTAATGTCTGTCCTTCCATCGGCTTATCTTTGTTTACTATGTCTCTTACCATTCTATCTACGGCTTGTGAGTCATTGTTCATTCATCCCAAACAATAAATGTACAGCTTCTAAATAGTTTCCCTGATTTTGTATTATTCTTTATACTGCAAATGGAATCTTCGTTTAACTGTATTGGAATCTTAAAATGGAATGGGCTGTTATACAGTTCAATAATAGAGTTGCTGCTATTTATGATGATGCTACGGCAATATGTTCTTTATTTTCCATCTTCATTTTAGCTAGCAATAAATTAATCAAAAAAGTGTTTCCAGTTCCTGCGGGGACATCTAGGAAAAACAATTTTCCATCTTCGTTATTTATACTTTGTAAGATTTTGTTATAAACTATTCTTTGTTCATCATTCAATTTAATTTGATTTGATTTCCATCGGCTTCTAATGCGTGCTTGTGAGTCATTATGCATTCATCCCAACAAATAAATTTACAGCTTCTAAATAGTTTCCCTGATTTTGAATTATTCTTTATATTGCAAATGGAATCTTCGTTTAACTGTATTGGAATCTTAAAAATGGAATGTTCTACAGTTCAATAATATAGATGCTGCTATTTCTGATAATTCGACGGCAATATATTCTTTATTTGTCATCTACATTTTAGCTAGCAATAAATTTATCAAAAAAGTTTTTCCACTTCCTGCGGGGAAAAACAATTTTCCATCTTCGTTATATACACTTTGTAAGTTTTTGTTATCAACTATTATTTGTTCATCATTCAATTTAATTACATTTGCTTGACAATTTTCCGGGATACGTCCCGGCGTTGCCCGGGTATAATAGTAAATAATCGTTATCAACGTAGATGTAAACAAAGATTTAATTCGAGAAAACAATTTATTTATTTATAACAAAGCACTTAAATTTAATTGTTTATTGAAAAATTTAAAATTTCTTAAATTACTAAATTACTTAAACGTTATCACCGTTTATTGCCAATTACGAATGCATTAATTATGGTAAAGTGAATATAACTAAATTTTTACGAAACGCCTCACATTCGCATAGATTTTATGTGTAAAACATTTTCTTCTAAAATCAAAATATTTCCTGATATAGGGAAAATAGCTCTAAAAGGACAGTTTTACGTAATTATAATCGGTGTAGAAGCGGAAATCAAAAAATTCATCCGAACAACCACAATACTATTGTCCTGGATAATTAGTAGCAATTTAAATGTTGTAAATCCGTCGAGCCATTTTCTTAAACATCGATCGCATATAAATAAATAAATAAATAAATAAATATTTAAATAGACTTTCTTTTATATGTGTAGACTAGGGTGGGTGGCCGGCTTCGCCCGTGTTCGATCGTAAGGTTCACTTGGTGATGTAATGCAGCTAGGTATATAGGTATATAGTATACATATATATGTAATGCAACTAAACAAAGTATATTCATTGAGCTTTATTTGGCTCACTCGGGAAGTAATGCGGATAAAAAAAACCTACGAATATTAAAACTTAACCCAACCTATCCGAAACAATGACGATAACTAAAACTCAAAATATCAATAAAAACATACACACACATATCACTATACTTTTATAGGTTCACTCGGTAAGTAATGCAGCTAAAAAAACCATCAATATTAAAACTTAATCCAATCTAACCATAACTGTGAAATTAACAATATAAATAAATATTATTTTATAGGCTCACTCGGGAAGTAATGCAGCTAAAAAAAACCACCAATATTAAAACTTAATCCAATTAACAACAACAATGAAAATAACTAATACTCCAAATATCAATGACAACACACACATATATCACTATACTTTTATAGGCTCACTCGGGAAGTAATGCAGCTAAAAAAACCTATACAAATTAAAACTTAACCCAACCTAACCACAACTGTGAAAATAACAATATAAATGAATAAGATTTTATAGGCTCACACGGGAAGTAATCCAGCTAAAAAAAATCTACCAATATTAAAACTTAACCCAACCTAACCACAACTGTGAAAATATCCTTGTATAGGTCACTCGGGAAGTAATGCAGCTAAAAAAAACCTACACAAATTAAAACTTAACCCAACCTAACCACAACTGTGAAAATATAAATATAAATGAATATGCTTTTATAGTCTCACACGGGAAGTAATGCAGCTAAAAAAAATCTACCAATATTAAAACTTAACCCAACCTAAACACAACAGTGACAATAAATATAACTAAAAATATCAATTACCACATACACACATATATATATATATATATATATATATATATTTATATAGACTCACTGGTATTTAATGCATATATAATTATAGAATATATTTTAGAACAAATATTTTTATAAATCTATATTTTGTTCTTTGACCATATTATGTGATGACATTTGGCGAAATATTAAAACAGAGATGGAAACCCTATTATTCATATTTTCATGATTTTTCTGATTTTATTACATGTATTTTCGTACTTCTAATCTGATGAATTCATAATTTATACGAAAAATGTACATGAAGTCGGTCAAATAGACTATTCTAAAATCATGTATTTTTCACTTTTTCAGCCGTAGCTCGAAGAATATTAAACATAAGAAGTCACAATTTATCAAAGTATATTCTATTTTAATTAACTATTTAATAAAGTTAAAATTATTGAAATCGAATAATTATTGTAGATTTTGATTTTTTACATCACCTATGTTTAATAATTTATGTTTACATGTCGTAGATAGGAAATAAGTAATAAAAACTCGTAACGTAAAAAATATTAACTCGATTTTACTCGTTCGTGAACTTTTTCTCAATAATACGGGTGAATAAATTCCGATTTACCAATTGTTATTTCGATATTCAAACCGGAAGTACCATTTCGTAAATCTACGTAATGTATTCGAAATTAAAGAAACTCATTTTTACGAAATTATTTACGATAAAATTCTCCACGATAATGTTTGTTATTAAAAATTTGCGTCGAATTTAAATTTTTCGATTACGTAAATCGATTAAAAAATGACACTATTTAACGATTATTGGTATCGCGTGAATACATTTTCAAAAAAGTAAATCATTCATGTTACCCCCACTGCCCCACTTTATCTCCCGACGTTTTCCTTACGTTTTACTTACGGCGAATTTTAATTATTTGAATTTTTACAAAATATTAAATATTAAATTTTAACGATAAAAATCCAAAATACTACCTGAAATATTGCCCGTAGATGAAAATGAGTGTGCGCATACAATTTATTCCTAAATATATTTCGGGTAGCTAACATCATATATATACATTGGCAAAAAAAAATTTCAAATCGAGCATTATTTGAATTCAAGTATACACTTTGTTGAGATTTTTGACGGAAAAAGACTTTTTTGGGAAAGAGATTTTGAAAAATTTTGTAAAAAAATCACACCTCAATTTAAAAAAATTATTTTCCTATCTGTTAACATCGAGGTGGGGATGGCTCAGCCTGCGGCCTCGGCGTACGAGCCCGCCGCGCACCACCTAATTAAAGTATGTTTAGACGAATATATATATAGACTATCTGGCTTCGGACCGGCGTTACCCGGGTATTATACTTGTAGTGGTCATTATAACGTCTTAAATGTTGCCCTGATATTACGAATGACATTATAATTATTACGAATTTTATTTATATTTCCTTCTTTATAAACATATATGTTTTCTTATAAGATTTTCATATATATTATATAATATATATGAAAATCTGTGGCCAGTATATATAATTTTTTTTCTTTGCGTGTTATTGAACAGCCTGCATATAATTGACCGTAGGCGAAGCATTCGCTTTCAAGATCTAAGTCCACGACTTTAAAAGCTTCTCCTTGAGATGTGTTTATTGTCATGTACATGTTTTTACGTAAAAACAAAGTTTTATTGGAAATTGGTGTCTTCTAAAATTAAATAGATAATCTGATGGTATCAGTGGTATTTTGGGAAACATGACTTCTTCTCCCTTATTATGATTGACCCGTTAGTATTTTGGCTTCTATCAAATTATTTTGTAAATTAGTTATGAACAATCTGGATCCATTACATAATTTTGGGGATTTAAATTTCTTAGTAGCATGATAGGCGCTCCTACTTTTATTGCTATTTTATGGTCTGGTAATCCGGAAAGTTTAATGTAATTCAAGAATTCTATGGGATTATATACAACTTCTTTTCTTTTGTACTCTGTCTATGGACCTATATATTTTCATCTCTCCTGGAAATTTATTTAGTAAATGTTGATTTATTATATATACATTGTCATTTTTAGGTGTTAATATACATCTTTCGCAAAACCAATTTTCATCCAAATAATTGTCTTCTACATTTAATAAATTGTCGTGATGAGTTCATTCTTATTTTCCATTATATTTCCGCACGGGATAATATCCATACCATTATTTGTCTGCGTCATTCCATTACCTATATCTAAGAGATGATTTTCGAATGTGGATGTATCTTGATTGTTTGATAAGAATATTCTCATTTTTTTAGTTAATTTCATTAATCATATATTTTTCCACATTACTGAAGTTTTCAAACACGAATTTATGTGGTCTGTCTTTGTACCTCTTTTAACTACTGGAAGGATTTATTTGAAATCTCTGCTAGGTATTAATGTATGTCCTTCCATCGGCTTATCTTTGTTTACTATGTCTCTTACTATGTTATCGACGGCTTCTAATGCTTATGAGTTATTGTGCATTCATCCCAAACAATAAATCTACAGCTTCTAAATAGTTTCCCTGATTTTGAATTATTCTTTATACTGCAAATGGAATATTCGTTTAACTGTATTGGAATCTTAAAAATTGAATGGGCTATTATACAGTTAAATAATAAAGTTGCTGCTATTCCTGATGATGCTACATCAATATGTTCTTTATTTGCCATCTTCATTTTAGCTAGCAATAAATTAATCAAACAATTTTTTCCAGTTCCTGCGGGGGCATCCAGGAAAAACAATTTTCCATCTTCGTTATTTACACTTTGTAAGATGTTGTTATAAACTATTCTTTGTTCATCATTCAATTTAATTTCATTTGCTCGAAAATTTTCCGGGCTACGACCCGGCGTTGCCCGGGTATAATAGTAACTAATCGTTATCAATGTAGATGTAAACAACAATTTATTTATAGAAAACAATTTATTTATTAATAACGAAAGCACTTAAATTTAATTGTTTATCGAAAAATTTAAAATTTCTTCGTTAAATATATCGAAAACGTAAACGTTATCACCGTTTATTGCCACTTACGAATGCATTAATTATGGTAAAATGAATATAATTACATTTTTACGAAACGCCTCACATTCGCATACATTTTATGTGTGAAACATTTTCTTAGAAAATCAAAAGAATTCCCTATAGAGGGAAATAGGTCTATAAAGGACAGTTTTACGTAATTATGATCGGTGTAAAGGTGGAAATAAAAAATTCATCCGAACAACCACAATACTATTTTCCTATAGAATTAGTAGCAATTTTGTAAATCCATCTTAAACATAGAACGCCTATATATAAATAAATAAATAAATAAATAAATAAATAAATAAATAAATAAATATTTAAATAGACTTTCTTTTATATGTGTAGATATACCTTACCTTACCTTACCAGGTCGAGCTTGCTCGGCAATTTACAACACGTTCTTTCCATTTATCCCTTTCTTTCATCGCAGCTGGTAATTCCTCGGTTCTGCATCCAGTATCTTTCACGAGTTGATCGATATATGTTAAAGGCGGTCTTCCTCGAAATCGTTTGCCATGAGATGGTTGCCAGAGTAGTAAGTCGCTTGCTAGTTCGCCTTCGCTTCTCCAGCAATGTCCTGCAAATTGTAATCGTTGTTCGCGTATAGCTACTGATAGTTTGGGTATATTTCCGTATAGTTCCTTGTTTGTCAAATGTTCTCTCCATTACTTATTTAGAGTTGCTCGGAGCATTCTAGTATTGGCTCCATCTATTTTACCCTCGATTTTAGCTGTTAGAGTCCACGATATGGCACCATATACTAATACAGATTCAACTGCCGATCTGAACAAATGTCTTTTAATTTGTTGGGCATCTTAGATTTACAGATTTCTTGCATACTATTTAGTGCTGACCAGGCTTTAGCAATTCTTATTTGAATATCCTTTTCTGTTGACCCGATGCCGCTCCCAAGATAGTTAAAATTTTCCACTTTTGCAATAATTTTACCATTTATGCTGTTTATTGTGATATCATCGGAGTCAGAATTTTGATTTCATTTCATGTATTGGATTTTTTCAGTATTTATACTTAGTCCGATTTCATTTGATGTTACTTCTATTTGATGTAGCAGAGTATTTGCACTTTTCATATCATTTGTTGTAATTGCTATATCGTCAGCATAATCAATATCAGTTATGTGTGTGGCCGGATATCGTCTAATTCGTCGTTCAGTTAGTGTGAAACCTAATTATGCGTTGATATCTACAGAAGTCTTAAGAATATAGTCGAGACATAATATAAACAGGAAGGGAGCAAGAGTATCTCCTTGCAGTACCCCAGATATAATCTCGAAAAAGGCAGTATCACCATCGGGAGATCCCACCGTAGAACGAGTATTTCTATACAGCATCCTTATAGCTTCTATAGTTTCTGTTGGAATTCCATATATTTGCAGAATTTGCTCCATCTTATTTCGTTTGATAGAATCTAATTCTTTTGAGAAATCTATGAATAAAAGTGTTAATGGTAGGTTTTTTGATTTAACACTTCCTAATATACGACGAATTGTTAAAAATTTTCCTGATGTAGATCTATTTTTCCTGAAACCATTTTGATTCTTCCGTAGAATAGGATCTATTGCTGGTCTAATTCGGTTTAAGATCATTAGGTTAAATATTTTGGCCGCAATTGATGTGAGTGTTATTCCCCTATAGTTTTTTGTTAGAGATAGATTTCCTTTTTTAGGGAAAGGCAGTATAAATCCTTCTCTCCATCTTTATATAGTTTCTTGTGAATATACACTATTGCAGGATTCTAGTAAGACATTTTGAAAGTCTTCTAGTTTCCATACCTCTGCTGGTATTTCATCTAGCCCTACCGCTTTTCCGCTTTGAATACTTTTTATTGCTTTAGTTAGTTCATAAGAGATGAATAATCCTGTCTTGATATCTAGTTTAGTAATTTCTTGGTCTGATCTTTCATTTATGTCATCGTTTGTTGAA
>OZ025245.1:20786321-20788821 GCA_964019155.1 Osedax fenrisi | reverse complement strand
GATTTTAATATTCCTATCACCTCTACTTCACATAATTCTCGACATCTCTACGATATACTTGAATCACACAA
This sequence comes from Osedax fenrisi, assembly GCA_964019155.1. Lineage (NCBI taxonomy): Eukaryota > Metazoa > Annelida > Polychaeta > Sabellida > Siboglinidae > Osedax > Osedax fenrisi. Next base: position 20,788,750 of record OZ025245.1, on the reverse strand, counting down.
TTTGTCCCAAAAAGTCACTACCCCTACACATACAGCAAACAATATTCTTGATCTTGTTATATCAAATAAATCATCTGATATAATTTCCAACACTGTAACTCATAACCTTATAACTGACCACTACATTGTCCTTTTTAATATCCATGTCCCTAAGCCAACCCGCCTATCAAAAACTATTAAAATTAGAAATATTGCTAAAATTGATATTTCAAAATTTATGGAAGACTTTATTAATAATATTTACATTTGTGGTAACAACAAAACTTTATCCCATTTTGACTATATTCTTTCCTCTACTCTTGATGTTCATGCACCTATTAAACAAAAGTCGATTATAGTACGTGATAACTCAAAATGGTTTAATAATAATCTTGTCACCGAAAAACGAAAACTACGAAAAGCCGAAAAATGCTGGCGTAGATCTAAATCTACTACCGACTTTGACATATTTTTACTATGCAGACAGCAATATCGTAGTTTACTCAAAACAACGAAAGAAAATTATTATACTGATCTACTTACTAACGCAGGAAAAGACTATAAGAAAATATTTAAAATATCCAATACACTACTAGGGCGCCTTAATCGACGTATTCTTCCAGATACTTCTATATTAGATAATATTAATAACTTTGATATATTCTTTACCGCTAAAGTAAATGACATTATTACATCTCTTCCCTCCCCTCTATCATATGTACCAACCATCCCTCCATATTCTCTTTCATTACTGAACCTTCCATCTACTTCGCTGGTTGAGAAGCTTCTCCTGTCTGTGAAATCAACATGTTCCCTTGACCCCATTCCTGTCACCCTCTTACATAAGCTGATACCTTATATTGTTATGTACTATAAGGAAATAATCGAAGAATCAATTATATCTGGCTCAGTACCTTCGTGTATGCAGTTAGCTAATGTTACTCCTACTATTAAAAAACCTGACTTGGATAAATCACTGCTCGCGAGCTACCGGCCGATATCACATCTCTCGTATATTTCTAAAGTACTTGAAAGAGTTGTAGCTATTCAACTTAATGACTATATACTCAGTAACAAAATCCTCAATAAATTTCAGAGTGCTTATACTAAAAAGAAAAATACCGAAACAGCTCTTGTCTATATTATTAATTCCCTTCAGCGTGCATCCTTTAATAAACATAGCTCTGTGATCATACTATTAGATCTTTCAGCAGCATTCGATACCTTAGATCATAGCACTTTAATGTTAAGACTTCAGTCTATAGGTATAAATGGAACCGCTCTTGAATGGTTCAAATCATATCTTCAAAATAGATATTTTTCTATTCAGATTGATTCTCTGACATCCACACCTCGGTCAATCCATCATGGTGTACCGCAGGGATCTGTTCTCGGACCAATACTCTTCAATATATACATGATCCCAATATTTGATATTTTTAATAAATATCCAAATATTGGCTACCATTCCTATGCAGATGACCTACAAGTATATATGATTTTAAAAGAACCTACTAAAGATATACCTATACTCAACAACTGCCTTGAGGATATACGAAAATGGCTAAACTCAAACTCTCTCTCACTGAATAGCTCAAAAACCATTGCACTCCATATTTCTTTATCAAATAAGTCCACTATTCCAAATATATATATTGGTAATGATTGTATACCTTACTCCAGATCAGCCCGTAATCTAGGAATTATATTAGACACCACATTATCATTTACACATCAGATCTCCAATATAATTAAATCAGTAAATTTTATATTATACACTATAAAAATTATTAGACCTTCAATATCCACTGAAATTGCTAAACTACTTATAACATCTCTTATTCTACCTAAATTAGATTACTGTAATTCGATTATTAATGGTATACCGGATTATTTACTACATAAACTACAACTTTTGCAAAATTCAGCAGTCAGACTCATATACAATATAAATAAATTCTCTAGAACACACATATCACCTTACATGAAAATATTACACTGGCTCCCAATTAAATACAGAATAATATATAAAATATGTATGCTAACCCATCATGCCACTCATCACAGCCAACCTGACTACTTACATACTCTACTTACTCCCTATACATCATCACGCCCAATACGACTTTGCCTCAAGTATACTCTAGTCATACCAGATTTGCGTAATGTATCCATAAAACAAAAGAGAGCCTTCTCAATATCTGCACCTATAGCCTGGAATAGACTTCCTTATAACATTCGTTCTATTCAATCAACCATGTTATTCAAAAATAAGCTTAAGACATATCTTTTCTCTTTGGCTTATCCTAATAACAACTAGTCAACATTTAATGCACGGCCGAAAATTTCTGATGAAGTTGATGGCAGTGCCTAAAACATTAGGTTACAGGTTACAGTAGTAGTAGTAGTATTAGTAGTAGTAGTAGTAGTAGTAGTAGTAGTAGTAGTAG
>OZ025245.1:20746321-20783821 GCA_964019155.1 Osedax fenrisi | reverse complement strand
TAGTAGTAGTAGTAGTAGTAGTAGTAGTAGTAGTAGTAGTAGTAGTAGTAGTAGTAGTAGTAGTAGTAGTAGTAGTTATATATAAACTATATATATATATATATATATATCTATTATGACTCACCTTTGCATTGATATATTAATGTAAGTTATTAGTACTGATGAAATAAATATATTATTCATTGTAAATTAGTAGATAAATATAAAATATCCTATATAACAGAAAGTCTCTTTAAATAAATATATATATATATATATATCTTCTATACATATAAAAAAAGTTAATTTAAATATTTATTTATTTATTTAATTATTTATTTATTTATTTATTTATTTATTTATTTATATGCGTTCTATGTTTAAGAAAACGGCTGGTCGGATTTACAAAATTTAAATTGCTGTACATTCTCTAGGACAGTAGTATTATCATTGTTCGAATGACTTTTTTATTTCCACATCTACACCGATCATAACTACGTAAAACTGTTATTTTATAGCTATTTACTCTCTATATGGAAATCTTTTGATTTTAGAAGAAAATATTTCACACATAAAATATATGCAAATGTGAGGTTTTCTGTAAAAATGTAGTTATATTCACTTTACCTTAATTAATGCATTCGTAAATGGCAATAAACGGTGATAGCGTTTACGTTTTCGCTATATTTAACGAAGACATTTTTAATTTAATAATAAACACTTAAATTTAGTGCTTTGTTATAAATAAATAATTTTTTTCTATAATTAAATCTTTGTTTACATCTACGTTGCTAACGATCCCACGGGTACAACACATATAATACCGGGCAACGCCGGGACGTAGCCAGCTAGTATATATATATGTTTGTTTATTTGTATAGATGAATGATCTCGCAAAATGGGCATCGGAGAGCTACACTGTAAACGGATTCGGATTAGTGATCACAATTGTCTTGGACAATTAAAATTTACAAAATCAGCAGTAATCGCTTAGTTACGGGGTAAAATGTGTGATTTGTACGATAAAATAACGATTTAATGTTGGTCAATCGCTAACAAGTAATTAAGTTGCGAACTGTTTTATTAAAACATTTATTGTGAAAATGAATTTCTTTAATTTCAAATAAATTTCAAGTTTTTTACGAAATCGTACTTCCGGATGGAATTTCGAAATAAAAATAATGTCACCGAAACTCCTTACCCGTATAATAGGGTGTTCACACGATGCGTATTTTAATTGTCGTACGAACAAATGCTGGACCGAAATTTTTCGGTCCAGCATTTAAAAAACAAGAGTGTTCACACGACGCGGGTTTAAATTGTCGTAGTTATCAATAACTGACAGCGGAAATAAAAAATAAAGTAAATAAACAAAAATTTCAAATTCGAATAATATTTTAATTTATCTATTATAATTACATTTATTATAATTATGGATACTTATTTGAATACTTATTTAAATAATTTATTATGTTTAATAACTGACGAAATTGCACTGAATATTTCGTATGAAAATAGCAGAATGAGAACTTATGGGCGCATAATTATTTAAAACGATTCTCGATCTTTAAAGCATTTAATTAAACTACTTTTTATTATATCTTTACTTGAATTATTTAATTTTGTATATTCTATATAATTCATGTTTATATGTTTATATTGTAGTAATACGATTAATTATATAAAAATTATTCAGTATAATATTTTTATAAAATATTGTAAACATTACCAAAGATAGTAAGATATTTCGGTCCAGCATTCATTTCGGTCCAGCAAAAAATAGGATATTTTCCATTTTTGCTGTACGACGAAAAAAATAGGAATTCAAGTAAAAGCTGGACCGAATCTATGATTTTGAAGCATTTGTTCGTACGACAAGCAAAACACGCATCGTGTGAACACCCTATAATGAGGAAAAAATTCACGGGTGATTAAAATTGAGTTATTATTCGTATTTTATGTGTAAATACGTTATTGTGTATCGTGTAAAGATAATAATCAGTATGTTACATTACCGTTATTTTACTATCAATGGGTGTGCTCATACAATATGTTGTCAACATAGGATCATATAATATTATATGGAGTAAATGCGTTTCAGAAATAAAAATGTATTTAATTGTGGTCAATAAATCATAACAAATTTTATTATAAACAGTATATGTATATGTTTTGTTTATAATGGTTACATACAAAACATTCGATAACTATAGTTATATATAATAAAATATAATTGAGGACTACATTATGTTAGATTTTGCAAGTATACTTTTAAGTATAAATCATGTAAGAAAAATGTTCTAGTACGAATCAAGAACGTACCTGGGATGGTATCTTATATATGTGTACACTATATATATATTACGAATAATATTTGTGGTTTGCTTGGTGTTATATTTTTTTTTACCTGCATTATATACTTAAGTGAATCTTTAGACGTGTGTACATGTACTAATCATAATATATTATTTAGTAAATATTCAATATATATATATATTATATAAAAATACTTTAATAATATATATGTGTAATTATCATAAATAGGGGAAAGTAATCTAATACGGACACTTTAACAATAAATGGTCTTAACTTTTTATGACTCATTATTTGTATTCAAAAATTACAATATATTAATATTATATGATTATAGATATTATTGTAATTTAAAAATTTTATTTATTCCATTAATTCCATAGATAACGGGGGTGTCCGTATTCGGTACCCATGTCCGAATACGGACACCCTGTGTTATAATACGGACACCCTATATACCACTAGATAAACTATATATTATCAATCAGACAAATTACAATTACATTATTTATAATTAATTTTATAAAAAATATATTGTAATTTAATTAGTTAATGATTTATTTATTTTTATTATTTTTTAATTAATAATACAATTTTAGTATCTAAATAATAATTTTTTTAGAATTATCTTTATTGGTGGTATTAATATTATAACGCACGCGATTTTTATACCGAGAGTGTCTGTATTTGGGCACTGTACGTATTCGGTTACTTTCCCCTACATATGCATACATCAATATAAGGTTGAAGAGTAAATGATACCTATCGATAATTATAATCAAAGGAGAATAGTGTGAAATATTTCATGTGTGAAACATTTTCTTCTAAAATCAAAAGATTTCCCGATAGAGGGAAAATAGCTCTAAAATGGCAGTTTTACGTAATTATAATCGATGTAGAGGTGGAAATAAAAAATTCATCTGAACAATGACAATACTATTGTCCTAGAGAATTAGTAGCAATTTAAATTTTGTAAATCCGTCCAACCGTTTTCTTAAACATAGAACGCATATAAATAAATAAATAAATATATATTTAAATTAACTTTCTTTTATATGTATAGATAGCTGGCTGCGGCTCGGCGTTGCACGGGCATTATACTTGTAGTAGTAAATGATAATGTCTGACATATTGCCCTGCTATTTTATATGAATATATCCAAATATGAATGACATTATAATTATTACGAATTTTATTTATATATCCTTATTTATAAAACATATATGATAAATGTACTATTAGAATATATATAGATATTATACGAATTTAAATCATTATTTGTTTTATTTATTTATTTCAAGCAATTTTTTAATTATTTCTTTATTTATTCAGTACTTCTTTGTATACTACGTTAGCTATTAGTCCATCTTTGGCCAGTATATATATTTTTTTTCTTTGCGTGCTCTTGAACAGCCTACATATAATTGACCATAAGCGAAGCATTCGGTTTCAAGATCTAAGCCCACGACTTGAAAACATTGTCCTTGAGATTTGTTTATTGTCATGGAAAACAAATTTTATTGGAAATTTGTGTCTTCTAAAATTAAAGGGATAATCTGATGGTATCAGTGGTATTTTGGGAAACATGACTTCTTCTCCCTTATATTGACCCGTTAGTATTTTGGCTTCTATCAATTAGTTTGTAAATTAGTTATGATCAATCTGGATCCATTACATAATTTTGGGGGATTTAAATTTCTTAGTAGCATGATTGGCGCTCCTACTTTAGTGCTAGTTTATGGTCTTGCAATCCGGAAAGTTTAATGAATTTCAAAAATTCTATGGGATAATATACAAATTATTTTCTGTTGTACTCTGTCAATGGACCTATATACTTTCATCTTCCTGGAAATTTATTTAGTAAATTTTGATATATTATATATACATTGTCATTTTTAGGTGTTAATATACATCTTTCGCAAAGCCAATTTTCATCCAAATAATTGTCTTCTACATTTTCATAAATTGTCGTGATGAGTTCATTCTTATTTTCCATTATATTTCTGCACGGGATAATATCCATACCATTATTTTTCTGCGTCATTCCATTAACTATATATAAGAGATGATTTTCGAATGTGGCTGTATCTTAATTGTTTGATAAGAATACTCTCATGTTTTTAGTTAATTTAATTAATCTTATATTTTTCCACATTACTGAAGTTTTCAAACATGAATTGGTGTGGTCTATCTTTGTACCTCTTTTAACTACTGGAAGGATTTATCTGAAATATCCACTATGTATTAATGTCTGTCCTCCCATCAGCTATATTTGTTTACTATGTCTCTTACCATTCTATCAACGGTTTCTAATGCGTGCTTGTGAGCCATTGTGCATTCATCCCAAACAATAAATCTACAGCTTCTAAATAGTTTCCCTGATTTTGAATTATTCTTTATACTGCAAATGGAATATTCGTTAACTGTATTGGAATCTTAAAAATATAATGGGCTGTTCTACAGTTCAATAATAGAGTTTCTATAATTCCTGATGATGCTACGGCAATATGTTCTTTATTTTCCATCTTCATTTTAGCTAGCAATAAATTAATCAAAAAAGTTTTTCCAGTTCCTGCGGGGGCATCTAGGAAAAACAATTTTCCATCTTCGTTATTTATACTTTGTAAGATTTTGTTATAAACTATTCTTTGTTCATCATTCAATTTAATTTCATTTGCTTTACATCGGCTTCTAATGCATGATTGTGAGTCATTGTGCATTCATCCCAAACAATAAATTTACAGCTTCTAAATAGTTTCCCTGATTTTGTATTATTCTTTATAGTGTAAATGTAATCTTCGTTTAACTGTATTGGAATCTAAAAATGGAATGGAGTTATACAGTTAAATAATAGAGTTGCTGCTATTACTGATGATGCTACGGCAATATCTTCTTTATTTGCCATCTTCATTTTAGCTAGCAATAAATTAATCAAAAAAGTGTTTCCAGTTCCTGCGGGGGCATCTAGGAAAAACAATTTTCCATCTTCGTTATTTACACTTAATAAGATTTTGTTATAAACTATTCTTTGTTTATCATTCAATTTAATTTAATTTGATTGAAAAATTTCCGGGCTATATCCCGGCGTTTCCCGGGTATAATAGTAACTAAGCGTTATAAACGTAGATGTAAACAAAGATTTAATTATAAAAAAAAACAATTTATTTATTTATAACAAAGCACTTAAATTTAAGTGTTTATTGACAAATTTAAAATGTCTTCGTTAAATATACCGAAAACGTAAACGTTATCACCGTTTATTGCCATTTACGAATGTATTTATTAAAGTAAAGTGAATATAATTACATTTTTACGAAAGACCTCACATTTGCATACATTTTATGTGTGAAACATTTTCTTTTAAAATCAAAAGATTTCCCTCTGTAGGGAAATAGGTCGATAAAGGACAGTTTTACGTAATTATGATCGGTGTAGAGGTGGAAATAAAAAAATACTATTGTCCTAGAGAATTAGTAGCAATACAAATTAGTTATATACTTTTCATATAAACTATGCCTTTATAAGCTTATTTCAGTCAAATAATCAAATTATATAAATATACGTCTACTTAGGGTATGGTGTTTAGGATATATTTACGAAAAATTACAAAAAGTTCCAAATGATTATGCAATCAAGCGGTACTGACAAGATATATCAAGACATTGATTTGTTGAAGATATTATCTTTGAAAACTGTATATTTATTATTTTCTTTGTTATAATTTAATATTTTATATATCAATTTATCTTAAAACTAATATATTCAACTTTAATAATTATTAATTTAAAATTATACACGCATATTTGGATTACCTAGAATCAAATTCTTCGAAATACCGTTGGTATTACAATATATTGCATACAAAATATTATTCAATTTAAATTCATTTTATAAAATATTTGAATTTAAATATTTGAATCACATAATAATCATTATACCATGAATGACTGTATATGTAGCTTATTCTATATTCATATAATTATAATTTATTATATCCAATGCAAACCATAAAACCAAAATAATATTTCAGTGAATATAATCTATATAATAATTATAATAATTATCATATAATATTATAATTTATTCGCACATTTTTGATCATAACTTTTTATTAAATATTAATTTAAAAAACTAAATGTGAATTGCATTATACAATTTAATAATATTTCCAATGATACTAATTTTATTACATTATAATCAATATAAAAAATCTTATTATAATACATAATTTATATATTATTAATACTAATTTATTATAATACAGAATAATTAAAATATAATAGTAATACTTATTAATAATATTATATGGTAAATAAGTATTAATATATTGAATATATGTTAATGTATACCACCATTTCCACTAATAATGGAAACGATAAAATTGAAAGAAAAGGGGTGGCATTCATATGCACAGAAAAAATAAAAAAATATGTTATTGGGTTCAATCCTATTAGTAACAGAATAATAACAATACGTATCCAAGGTAAACCTATACATTTCACATTCATACAAGTATACGCTCCCACTTCAACAGCAGATGAAGAGGATATGGATTATTTCTACGATGCCCTACAAAAAGCAATCGATATAACTCCAAAAGGTGACATCATGTATGTCATTGGCGATTGGAATGCTAAAGTGGGTAAACAAAAACAGCTGGGGTAACTCGTGGTTTTGGACTGGAGACTAGAAATGAAAGAGGTGATACAATGGTAGATTTCTGTAGTAGAAATAGTCTTGTTGTTATGAATACAATGTTCAAGCAACATGCAAGAAGATTATATATTTGGAAGTCACCGGATAAAATTACTAGAAACCAGATTTATTATATCTTATGTACAGGTCGATGGAAAAGCTCTATAAAAAGAGTAACAACCCAGTAAACCAAAATCAGATAATGTTGGATAATGTCAGATAATTCACAGATAATTTGAGAAAATGTGTCCAACTCAATAAATACAGATAATAGTGAGATATTTTGAGAAAAATTATCTATAAAGTTAGATAATTTGAGAAAATTTGTCCAACTCAATAAATACAGATAATAGTGAGATATTTTGAGAAAAATTATCTATAAAGTTAGATAATTTGAGAAAAGTTATCCAACTCAATAAATACAGATAATAGTGAGATATTTTGAGAAAAATTATCTATAAAGTTAGATAATTTGAGAAAAGTTATCCAACTCAATAAATACAGATAATAGTGAGATCTTTTTAGAAAAATTATCTATAAAGTTAGATAATTTGAGAAAATTTGTCCAACTCAATAAATACAGATAATAGTGAGATATTTTTAGAAAAATTATCTATAAAGTTAGATAATTTGAGAAAAGTTATCCAACTCAATAAATACAGATAATAATGAGATATTTTGAGAAAAATTATCTATAAAGTTAGATAATTTGAGAAAATTTGTCCAACTCAATAAATACAGATAATAGTGAGATATTTTGAGAAAAAAATATCTATAAAGTTAGATAATATGAGAAAAGTTATCCAACTCAATAAATACAGATAATAGTGAGATATTTTGAGAAAAATTATCTATAAAGTTAGATAATTTGAGAAAATTTGTCCAACTCAATAAATACAGATAATAGTGAGATATTTTGAGAAAAATTATATATAAAGTTAGATAATTTGAGAAAATTTGTCCAACTCAATAAATACAGATAATAGTGAAATATTTTGAGAACAATTATATATAAAGTTAGATAATTTGAGAAAATGTGTCCAACTCAATAAATACAGATAATAGTGAGATATTTTGAGAACAATTATATATAAAGTTAGATAAATATGCATAATATTTACACTGAGATAATTGTGAGATAATTAGAGAAAAGTTCTCTTGTTATGATAATATTAGGGAGGGGGTATCTACCAGGGGGTAGCTACTAGTGTTCTAGGACACTTTTATCAAATTACAAAAAGTCTACCAATGACGTGTTTTGAGTATCGTGCCCAGCTCTGCATGCATATAGGTATATCTATCAAACTTAAGTATTGTTATTCAGAATATAAAGTTAAGTTAAGATATACTATTTAGTTGACTTTATCAATATGAAATAGGAATAATATATACTAAATTTATCTCCATACTATTATTTATATACTAAATCTATCTGGTATACCTATCAATAAAATATTTTTTAAATAATACCGTGTTAAATGATATCAATATGATTAATATAGGCATACATTAACATATTTATTTAATAACTCTTATTAACTTTGCTTAATTTATCAAATATATATTATAAGTATCTATTCATAACTATATAATGTAAGCATTGATTATATATATATATTACAAAAATTAATAATAACTATATATTTAATAACTATATATAATATAATATTATATAAAGTATTGTAGTGATGGGTGATAACGGTATAGTTTATATATATATATATATATATATATATATAATATAATAAATCAAACATAGCTCATATACACATTTATTAAATATAAAATCATAAAAATAGATAGAGTAAATATATATATGTAATATTCATATTGTTTTATAAATATATAGACATTATTTTATATAGTAGATATGTACTTCAAATAACTATAAATTTTAAAATATCAAGGAAATTATTATCCTTGATATTATATTTGACATATGTAAATATCACGTGAGCTATTTATTTTATAATTCACTGTGAAAATGTTCATATTGTTTTTTATATTATACGATATAATTAATTTTACAGAACATATTTCAAATATTTCTCAATGATATTTGTAGATTAATGTAGATAAAATATAATAGAACATTAATTAGTAAGTATTTGTATCCAAGTCTATATATATATTTAATATATCACATATTATTTTCAATAATTATAATTATAATTTAGAAGATACGCGTAAAAATAACTTTGTTTACTTATAAAAATAAATATTAAATTAAAATTAACTAATTGATAATAATTAATTATATATGTTATATATGTATATATATATTAATTATCATTTGCTTTACAATTATAACAATATGTAGAATAATGAGTAAAAGATCAAGAGTTCTGTACATGGTCAAAAGCTTTGCGATTTTAACGCCCATAAAATTGTTTATTCGAATTAGTGAATTTACAATGGCGTATGATTGTTTGTACAAACATTAATATTTGTAGTTTTAGTTATTTTCACTTGTTTTGCTTGCTTTGGTCAGGTTTAGTTTTAATATTGCTAGGTTTTTTTAGCTGCATTATACCCCGAGTGAGCCAATAAAACACACACATATATATATATATATATATATATATATATATGGTAATCAAAGATTTTCCGAAGGAAAGATATAACACTTACGCGAAATCGTGTAATTCGAATTTGTATACAAAATACCCTGGTGCCACATATAGCGGGTTACTTTTAGGAACTATGTGTTGTTTATAATGTAAATTCGTATTTAACTATACACTTTTAAAATGTTAAATAATATGCTTTAAATCAATATTTATATAATGAAAACTAAGTGTTCATTACTAATATATAACAAACAAATATGATATTTATGTTTTAAATGCTATAAGTATATATTTAGCAAGTAAAAGTTAATTTATATTGCATGTAATTTAATAGAGCAATGAAAACATTGTTGTATGCAAACAGAGCCGAACCTAAATCTATTTCAGTGATTTCGATACTACTGCTAGCAGCGGTTGGGGATATTACTAAATTACGTTGCATGCATAGCGAGTGTTATATCTTTGCTTCGCAAAATCTTTGTGGTAATGATAAGCCGTTGAATATATGATAGTCTATACATAGATATGCCCTAATTATAATGGTCAATCATAAGCTATTGTAAAATCACTAATTCGAATAAACAAGTTTGCGGGCGTTCAAATCACACATCAATCGCGAAGCTTGTGACCATAATCCAATAATTCCGTCACAGCATATGCTGGATTTCTTGAAGATAAAGGTAAACTATATTTAAAATATATATTAACTACCTTTAACTTAAAAACATTTCTTATATTTATACATAGAATCTACAGAATCAGTAATTCTTCAGGCACATAAAAAAATAAATCATTAAAAGATGATCCAGATTTGAGTACGGATGAAGATATTGGTTAGTCATTTATTTTAATATATTTAATTTATTTATAATAAATTCAATTATTTTAGAAAGCAATGAATCTAGTTTATAAATGGCCATCAAAAACAACAAGAATATAAATCGTCTAAATCTACAACAGTTGGAACGACTACAACAACCAGAACATCAATTGCTACAACAACATCAATTACATCAATAATTCAATATTATTATAAAAAGCCCTTTTTAGGGCTACTAAAATGTATATGAGTTTTATAAATTTTTAGATAATTTATCTCAAATTATCTTATATAGTAGAAAATGTATCTCAATTTATACAGATAATATCTGACAATTATTAGATAAATTATCTAGCTTATAGATAATGTATCTCAATTTATACAGATAATATCTGACAATTATTAGATATTATCTAGCTTATAGATAATGTATCTCAATTTATACAGATAATATCTGACAATTGTTAGATATTTTATCTAGCTTATAGATAATTTATCTCAAATTCTAGAGATAATATTTGACAATTTTCATATAAATTATCTCAAATTCTACAGATAATATCTGGCAATTTTTAGATAAATTATCCCATATGGTGGAAAATTTATCTCAAAATAGACAGCTAATAGCTGGTGAAGTGTCGTAATTTTAGCCAGCAATTTACTGAATAAAAAGTAGATATTAGCTGGCAATTATCTGATTTTGGTTTACTGGGAACTATCCCTGAGCAGACTGTGGCACAGATCACAATTTGTTAATAGCTATTATCAAGATAAAGCTCAAATAAACTAAAATAAATAAGACTCTCCAAAATATGATCTAGAAAACATTGCTACGAAATATACTGTAGAAGTCAAGAATAGATTCAGTATACTACAAGTAGATGGCAAAAATCCTGAAGATTTATGGATTGATATGCGTGATGCTGTGATAGAAACGGCTGAGAAATGGATACCAAAAGTAAAGAAGAGGAAAGTTACAAATTGGTTAACCGAAGAAATAATAAAAATAGCGGAGGAAAGAAGAGAGGCAAAAATAAAAGGTGAAATAGAAAAATATAAAAAACTAAATGCAGAATTTCAAAAAAAAGCAAGGTATGATAAGGAAATAAATTTAAGAGAGAAATATAGAAAAATAGAAGAAAACAATAAAAATGGAAGAACAAGAGATCTATACAAGGAACTAAAAGATATAACTGGATCATACACAGCTAGATGCGGAGTAATGAATCTAAGTTCCGGAAAGACCTCTAATGAAGAAAGAGAAGTAAAAATTAGATGGCAACAATACACAGAAGAGCTCTACAGGAGAGATCCTAAAATTACTGATACTTTTCCCGAAACTAGATATGAAGATGAACCTCGTATACTAGATACATTGGTAAAGGACGCTATCAAGCATATATCCAATAGGAAATCATCTGGATGTGATGGTATACCTATAGAGCTTCTGAAAGCAGGTGGAGATGCATCTATAAAAATACTGTTAATTCTTTTCAATAACGTATGGAGAACTAAGGAATGGCCAAGAGATTGGAAGAAATCTATTTATCTCCCGATATACAAGAAAGGAGATAAGAAAGAATGTGGGAACTATCGTACTATTTCTCTGATATCTCATGCTAGCAAGATATTTCTTCGAATTATTCAGAAAATATTATAACATTTCCTTATTCCAGAACTACCTATTGAACAAGCAGATTTTAGAAAAGGAAGAGGAACAATAGATCATATAGCTAATTTGCGGTGGATGATGGAAACAGCCAAAGAACACAACAGGAATGTGTATATGTGTTTCATCGATTATAAAAAGGCTTCTACTGTGTATATCATGAGAGACTATGGGTGATACTCAAAGAAATGGGAGTTCCTGTTCACCTAATAGTCCTACTGCAAAAACTCTATACGAAACAAGAAGCCACTATAAGAACAGAATTCGGTGAAACTGATACTATAAACATAGGGAAAGGGGTAAGACAAGGATGTATTTTATCCCCCCTACTGTTTAACATATATGCAGAAAACATAATGAGAGAGGCATTAGTAGATTAGGATGGGGGAATCAGTATTAGAGGTAGAATGATTACTAACCTGAGATATACTGACGACACAACACTGATCGCTGAAACTAAAAACGATCTAATAGTAATTATGGAAAGAGTACAGATGGCTAGTGAAAAGGCAGGTCTATATCTAAATGTAGGTAAAACTAAAGTAATGATGACTGAAGACCAAGGAGAAATGGTAGTAGATGGAAAGCATATTGAAGTAGTATCGCACTTTATTTTCTTGGGATCTCTAATAACCAAGGATGGATTCTGTGAGAAGGAAATACGCAGAAGGTTAGCAATGGGTAGATCTGCAATGGGGGGACTAACGAAAATCTGGAAAGATAGAGGAATTACCCTCAGAACAAAGATTAGGCTTGTAAAAGCTTTAGTTTTCCTTATAGTCTTATACGGAGCAGAATATTGGACAATGAGAAAGCTTGAGAGAAAGATGATCGATGCGTTTTAGTTATGGTGTTGGAGACGTCTGGTAAGTGTAACATGGATCGACAGAAAGACAAATGTATGGGTTATTAATAATATAAAACCAGAATGGACGCTTGAGTCAAGGATACCCAGTAAACCAAAATCAGATAATGTTGGATAATGTCAGATAAATCACAGATAATTTGAGAAAATGTGTCCAACTCAATAAATACAGATAATAGTGAGATATTTTGAGAAAAATTATCTATAAAGTTAGATAATTTGAGAAAAATTGTCCAACTCAATAAATACAGATAATAGTGAGATATTTTGAGAAAAATTATCTATAAAGTTAGATAATTTGAGAAAAATTGTCCAACTCAATAAATACAGATAATAGTGAGATATTTTGAGAAAAATTATCTATAAAGTTAGATAATTTGAGAAAAATTGTCCAACTCAATAAATACAGATAATAGTGAGATATTTTGAGAAAAATTATCTATAAAGTTAGATAATTTGAGAAAAATTTTCAAACTCAATAAATACAGATAATAGTGAGATATTTTGAGAAAAATTATCTATAAAGTTAGATAATTTGAGAAAATTTGTCCAACTCAATAAATACAGATAATAGTGAGATATTTTGAGAAAAATTATCTATAAAGTTAGATAATTTGAGAAAATTTTTCTAACTCAATAAATACAGATAATATTGAGATATTTTGAGAAAAATTATCTATAAAGTTAGATATTTTGAGAAAATTTGTCTAACTCAATAAATACAGATAATATTGAGATATTTTGAGAAAAATTATCTATAAAGTTAGATAATTTGAGAAAAATTTTCCAACTCAATAAATACAGATAATAGTGAGATATTTTGAGAAAAATTATCTATAAAGTTAGATAATTTGAGAAAAATTTTCTAACTCAATAAATACAGATAATAGTGAGATATTTTGAGAAAAATTATCTATAAAGTTAGATAATTTGAGAAAATTTGTCTAACTCAATAAATACAGATAATATTGAGATATTTTGAGAAAAATTATCTATAAAGTTAGATAATTTGAGAAAATGTGTCTAACTCAATAAATACAGATAATATTGAGATATTTTGAGAACAATTATCTATAAAGTTAGATAATTTGAGAACAATTTTCTAACTCAATAAATACAGATAATATTGAGATATTTTGAGAAAAATTATCTATAAAGTTAGATAATTTGAGAAATTTTTCTAACTCAATAAATACAGATAATATTGAGATATTTTGAGAACAATTATCTATAAAGTTAGATAATTTGAGAAAAATGTTCTAACTCAATAAATACAGATACTATTGAGATATTTTGAGAAAAATTATCTATAAAGTTAGATAATTTGAGAAAATTTGTCTAACTCAATAAATACAGATAATATTAAGATATTTTGAGAAAAATTATCTATAAAGTTAGATAAATATGCATACTATTTACACTGCGATAATTATGAGAAAAATTCTCTTGTTATGATAATATTAGGTAATAATAAACATATATATATATATACACAAATGTTATATACATGTATGTAAGCATTGTAGTAGTAGTGGTAGTAGTAGTAGTAGTAGTAGTAGTAGTAGTAGTAGTAGTAGTAGTAGTAGTAGTAGTAGTAGTAGTAGTAGTAGTAGTAGTAGTAGTAGTAGTAGTAGTAGTAGTAGTAGTAGTAGTAGTAGTAGTAGTAGTAGTAGTAGTAGTAGTAGTAGTAGTAGTAGTAGTAGTAGTAGTAGTAGTAGTAGTAGTAGTAGTAGTAGTAGTAGTAGTAGTAGTAGTAGTAGTAGTAGTAGTAGTAGTAGTAGTAGTAGTAGTAGTAGTAGTAGTAGTAGTAGTAGTAGTAGTAGTAGTAGTAGTAGTAGTAGTAGTAGTAGTAGTAGTAGTAGTAGTAGTAGTAGTAGTAGTAGTAGTAGTAGTAGTAGTAGTAGTAGTAGTAGTAGTAGTAGTAGTAGTAGTATTAGTAGTAGTAGTAGTAGTAGTAGTAGTAGTAGTAGTAGTAGTAGTAGTAGTAGTAGTAGTAGTAGTAGTAGTAGTAGTAGTAGTAGTAGTAGTAGTAGTAGTAGTAGTAGTAGTAGTAGTAGTAGTAGTAGTAGTAGTAGTAGTAGTAGTAGTAGTAGTAGTAGTAGTAGTAGTAGTAGTAGTAGTAGTAGTAGTAGTAGTAGTAGTAATAGTAGGGATAGTATGTACAAATCTAGATATATAACATAATCTATCTTAAAGTAAATACAATAAAATGACAGGTATGTATTTGGCCATTGAATAACTTTTGTATATTATATAAAACAGTGTATTGATATGCATGCATATATAAAAGAACACACCTATGTTTGCATAAGGAAGCCGGTATTGTAACGCTCCACCTCACACGACGTGTGCTACACGTACTAATTACGTAATTGACTGTGTTGCATTAGATAAATACATAGGTATTATTCATAGTGAAATTATAATAACCCATTATAATATACATGCAAAATATATAAATATAGCGTTCTGGTGTTGTCAATACAAATAAAACTGTATCTATTTGATATTGCTAGTGATTAACTTAATTTATATATTTATTATATATCTTATGTTATTCATTAATACATTTTTTTTTATAAATATTAGAACATGTTCGTGCACTCTTATTTTGTTTATCACATAAACATATATATATATATATATATATATATATATGTGTGTGTGTGTGTGTGTATGTGTGTATGTGTATAAACTGTATATATAATATATATATATATAGACACATTTGTATTTATATCTATTTATATATATTCCAATGTAATTTAGTAATAATATCGTATTTAATATATTTCATAATATACATGCATCCTTCTCGAATTATTTTATCGTGTGCGCTCAAGCATGTCAACGCCCGCAACGCATATTATAGATTTGACCCATCGATATAAAGAAAGTGGATAAGCAATTGAATGTAGTGTATGGCACTTTCCGCTACGAGCGCTGCAGTCGAAACCCACTATCTGGCCCACTACTTTTTATTTATAATAATATGTATTTATCATATATATATATATTGATAATCACTACCAATTTTAATATACTATCGATACTACAAATAAAATTATATATTTAAAATACATAATATCAACATTCCTCGTAATTTTGTGTATTTAAATTGAAGTTATAATACTATTTTATTGATATTTATAATTTAAATCCATTGATATAGATAGAAGTCATTTTAATCTATTTCGACGAAAAGACTACTGTTTCAATATTTGACATATATAATATGAATAATATCCAATCAAAATCACTGATACCATTTTGTTAATTTATCGATAAAAGTGTCATTCACGTATCTATCTTTACATGCATTGCGTGCGTCAATTGCTTATCCACTTTCTTTATATCGATGATTTGACCATGTCATTAGTAATCAAAATAGTCAAGAGGCCATATTATATATTCAGCGAAAGTTTACATGTTCATATTTTATATTATATGATATAATCATATTTTACAAAAATATTTGTCGATGATATTTGTATAGCATTTAGATAAATTATAATAGAACATTATTTAGTAAGTTTTTGTATCCCACTCTATATATGTAATATATCACATATTATATATTATTCTTGATCTATTCTTCCGGACCGGAAGAATATGCCAGATCTATTCTTCGTCATATTGATCTTAAATGGAAAGATTATAATTATTGTGGAATGGGAAAAGAGAAGAGGACAAAGTTTAAAGGTATTCAAATATGTGGAATTATTATCGGTTAGTTTAATTATTGAATGTTTTATAGAAATATTACTATATTAACGATAAATTAAATATATATTTAATATAATATTATAATAAAATATATTCACAGGTGCCATATATCTATAGAAAAAAAATATGGCCAAGATCTTAGCATAGATAAAATCATGTCTAGTGCCTTAAAGGCAGTGCAATATGTATGTAAGGTAAGTAATATACATTATATTAATTATTTTATTACATTGATTGTTATATTTTGTTTGTAGAAATGAAATTATGAAATTATGGAAATGAAATTATAAATATTATAATTATAAATTAAGTATTACAATTAAGGTAAGTAATACATTATATATATTATTTTTATTACATTGATTTTTATGTTTTGTTTGTAGAAATGAAATTATGCAATGGAAATGGAAATTACGGAAATTATGGAAATGAAATTATTATTATAAATATTATCATTATAAATTATTATTATTACAATTAAAATATTGAACATTTTTTATAAAAAACAGCCCTTTTTAGGGCTACTAAAATATATATGAGTTTTATAAAATTTTAGATAATTTATCTCAAATTATCTTATATAGTAGAAAATGTATCTCAATTTATACAGATAATATCTGACAATTATTAGATAAATTATCTAGCTTATAGATAATTTATCTCAAATTCTACAGATAATATTTGACAATTTTCAGATAAATTATCTCAAATTCTACAGATAATATCTGGCAATTTTTAGATAAATTATCTAGCTTATAGATAATGTATCTCAATTTATACAGATAATATCTGACAATTGTTAGATAAATTATCTAGCTTATAGATAATTTATCTCAAATTCTACAGATAATATTTGACAATTTTCAGATAAATTATCTCAAATTCTACAGATAATATCTGATAATTGTTAAATAAATTATCTAGCTTATAGATAATGTATCTCAATTTATACAGATAATATCTGACAATTGTTAGATACATTATCTAGCTTATAGATAATTTATCTCAAATTCTACAGATAATATCTGACAATTTTCAGATAAATTATCTCAAATTCAACAGATAATAGCTGGCAATTTTTAGATAAATTATCCCATATGGTGAAACATTTATCTCAAAATAGACAGCTAATAGCTGGCGAAGTGTCGTAATTTTAGCCAGCAATTTACTGGATAAAAAGTAGATATTAGCTGGCAATTATCTGATTTTGGTTTACTGGGTAGTCAAGGCATCATTATGTTACTTTGGCTATGTTATAAGAGCAGGCGGAATGGAATATGAAGTGATGGTAGGAAGATGGGGGGTTATAGAAGCAGAGGGAGACCACGGCAAATATGGCTAGATAGCATGAAGAAAAACTTCTATGGAACTATCTTCAACATGATTCGAGCCTCAAGATGTAGGAGGAGTTGGAGAGCTGCTGTCATCGATGTCGCCAGGGGTCGGATATGACTCGACGGCACAGGTTAACAGGTTAATACCACCATTCGTAAACAATTAACTTTACTTATGTATTTATATACCACGTAACTCAAATAATATTTACAATATGTGTAATGTACGGTCATTGCATTTTATTCCATATCATATATAATTTGAAAAAATAAATTATCTATATTATATAGAGTATCTATATATTATGAGTTAGAAATACATATTTAAATTGCACAATATGTATATATATATATATATATATTAATAACAAATATCCAGTTTTAAATTCGAATTAATATTGTACAATATTTATATATATCCTAATATATAAATTATATAATACAATAATATATACCCACTTTTGAAAAGATTGCGGAAAAATTACATAAAAATAATAGTGTATATCGATAAATTTAACACCGTTCAGATATCCGATATTTATTCACAATTATCGAATAATGGAATAATTCTAGATGCGATAATATTAAATAAACATAAGTATGTGTTTACCAATAAACTTAATATATATTTTATAAGTTTGTAAAACATATTAATAGAAATAACTTAATTTAATATTATAATCAAAAGTATTCATAATATTTATTAACATATGTTGCTAAAGTATCAAACTTTAGTGTTATATATATATCGTAAATAAAACAAATACACGAGTAATATAAACATCACTGTTTTCGCTATAGATTCTAATAATTTATAATTCTAAAATTACGGCCATGACATATAAAATGATATGCATGTGTGCATTTTATTTAGTATTGAATAAAATATCGTGACTAAAGTATAAGTTATAATTATTATCCTACATAATACAATTAATGCTGAAAAGTACATGTTTTATTCATACATACGTTATCCGAAAAATATTTTACAAAATAATGTACATGTGAACAGTGCTTTATACAAATATTACATTTAATATATATATATATTATATATTCTCATTATAACTATAATTAACACAGACAATAATTCAGATAGATCTAATTAAAAATCATTAATTTTTAAATTATATAGACATTTGTTATTTGTGTAACATATTTATATACATAAATAGGTAACCAGTGATATCGTGCAAAGTAATTGTATGCGGATTATTTTAATTTGGTTTGATAAATTCGAGCGCATTGTAAATAATACTATTTATAAATAATCATTTAAATTAACATATCGTATAAGATCAATTCGCACGAAATCACTTCGCGCAAGATCCTCATATCCCGTATAATAACTCATATCCCATATATATGATTTGTGGGGGAACTACTTAATCATATTATATTTTATGTAATCCTAATACTATGGGACCCATATACTAATTTATAGTATTATATTGGATACAAATGTTGCACTATTATAAAATGTACAGTGTGAATAATATGTGTACTATATATATATATATATATATATTTTGTTTAAAACTGATACCTGCAAGGTATTACGATATCACCTAGAAGTTTAACATTGGGTAGATAGCATTTTTTAACATAGGAATCAAATTCAATCGATTTTTTTGAACGTATACATTATTCAAATGTAATGAAAGTGAAGTATATGGTTAATAAGCATGACTATAGCAGTATTTAACAAAACAAAATTGAAAAAAAATAATATTTCTATTTTTACTAGTAAATCTAGGAATAATATTTATAAATAATAATTTAATTAATTATAAATACTTTATATTAATAAAACGACTTAATTATTAATTATTTACTATTTGATATAGTCATATATATATATATTATTATTATTATCAGATTTGGTTTTAACAACCGGGTAATTGTAGAAGCAGAGCTTATCGAGACAATTACCCTTTATTATTTTGACAAGTCCTAAAAAAGTACAATTATAATTGGAATAATAAATTCCTGAAAAAAAGAATAAACTATATATAACATAATGTTATATCTAAGTTGACTTCCTGTTTACACTAAATCTAATTATGAATAAGATCAAATAATTGTACTTATGAAGGACTTGAAAAAATTATCAAAAAGCATCATATAATATATAAAAATAAACAAAATAAACATTAAGAAAACTAAAACGACTAAAAAACTAAAAACAGACAAGAAAGGTTAAGAAGAGTAAATATATGAAAATTTAATATAAAGAATAATAAATATATGTTTGGCAAATATTCAAAAATAAATTTATAAATTATCTACACAAAGTAAAAAATATTTAGATAGTTTTCATAAGTCGAAGAGTAGTTATAGTATAAAATATGGAAAAAAGAAGAAATTAATGTAAAAATGTAAAATGTAAAAGTCTGAGTAAAGATAAAATGTATTAAAAATAGTATATAATATTATATAAAAGCGTAATTATAGTATAAAATATGGATAAAAAGGAGAAATCAATGTAAAAGTCTGAGTAAAGATAAAATTTATTAAAAATAGTAAACTTATTAAAAATTAAAAAAATGTTAAAATATAATTTGAAGTAGAAAAATAATAGTAGATTAAAAAATCACAAGGTTAAAAAATAATTAAAAATATTATTACTGAAAAGGGAAATAGATACTAATTTTCTTTTATCAATATTTAATTCATTCCAAAGTCTTGGTCCATATGACGTTAAAGAATTATTCATATAGTTATATTTATTATAAGGTTGAATGAAATCAAAAGTACTTCTTGTATTAATTTTTTTTTTAGTTATTCTTTTATAATGTTTATAAATACTTGGACTACAAGTTTTATAATATATTCTATGCATAAATATTAGTGTTTTATATTTACACAAATCAAAGATATTTAATAACTTATGATCAATAAATAATTTTTTTGAACTAAAATCTATAGGTTTAGAAAAAACTAATTTTAATACTTTTTTTTGTATAACATAAATACAGTCTATATTAGATTTATATGTATGCCCCCAAATTTCTAAACAATAAATTAAATGGGGATAAAAAAGTGCATAATAAAGTTTAATCATAGCTGATTCATTAAGGCAGAAAGATACATTTTTTATGATCCAATATATTTTTAATAATTTATTCTTTAGAAATTGAAAATGAGATTTCCAGTTCAATGAATTATCAATGATTAGTCCAAGGAACTTTGTTTCAGATACTTGAACTAGAAGCTCATTTTCAATTTCTATTTCAAATTCTATATCATTTCTAAATGACATGCAGTGAGTTTTATCATTGTTAATTGTCAACTTATTTGATTTTACCCATAACATTATTTCATTAATTGTCAGCTGTAATTTAACTTTTAGTTTGTTGGCTGAACAATCACTAATTATAATATTGGTGTCATCAGCAAATAGTATAAAAGTATTATTAATAGAGCAGGTCGGCATGTCATTAATAAATATAAGAAAAAGAAGCGGCCCAAGAATAGAACCTTGGGGGACACCGATATCTATATTAGTAGTAGTAGACTTACAGTTATTATAATTTGTAAATTGACTTCTGTCTTTAAGATATGATGATAACCATGATAGAGGTAATCCTCTTATACCGTAAAAGTCAAGCTTTTTTAAGAGTATTTCATGGTTGACTGTGTCAAATGCTTTTTTTAAGTCAATGAATAGGCCAACACAGTATTTATTGGAGATCAGAGAATCAATAATAGCTTTTTGAAGGGTTTCTATAGCATGGAGGGTACTGAGGCCTTTCCTGAACCCAAATTGTGAACTACTAATTATGTTATGAAAATCACAGAAAGAAAGTAATCTTGAAAAAAACAATTTTTCTAAGATTTTCGAGAATTGAATATTCAAACATATGGGTCTATAATTATTAAAGTCATTTTTATTACCTGATTTATAGATGGGAATAACTTTGGATTTTTTAAACAAATTTGGAAAAGTGCCTGCTGAAAAAGAAAGATTAAAAATATATGTTAAAGGTTCAGCTATAGTGGATGAGATTAATTTTACGAGTTTCATAGATATATCAAGTTCATCCTTAGATATTTTTGGAGAAAAATTATCAATAGTTTTAATGACCTCACTACATGTAATTGGAGATAAAAATAATGAATAATAATTACTATTTTTAAGGTAGTCGTTGAACGATGTATTAGGTGAACAAATGTTCTTAGCTAGTTTACTACCGACTTGTATAAAGTGTTCATTAAATTTATTTGCTATTGTTTCATCTTTATTTCCTTTCCATGTATATCAAGTACTGATATTTTTGTATTCTTTTTTTGTATAGGATTTATCAATGAATTTATAATTGACCATGTAGTTTTAATGGATTTACTGTTATCCAAAGATTTAGTATAAAAATCCTTTTTACACTTTCTTATAATATTCGTGAGATCATTTTTATATTTTTTATATATCCTAAGATTATTATCATTTCTATTATTTATATATTTTATATACAGCTTTTGTTTTTTTCTACATGCTTTCTTTAAACTTTTTGTAAACCAAGGAATATCTTTTTTGCGAAAAATATTATTAGATTTATGTTTTTTAAGTCATGTTTTATCATAAATTTTACTAAAATGTGTAATAAAAAGGTCAAGAGAAATATTAATATCTTCAGATTTTATAAATGTCCAGTTTGTCTCATTAAGTTCTTTCATTAATTTATTAACATTGTTAGTGTTATTTATATTGTGAGTTATAATTGGAACATTTTGTTTACATTTGAAACGTATTTTATTTAATTTCATTAAGATAAAAATTGGCAAGTGATCAGTAAATTCATATTGTAAAATACCAGATGAAATATAAGAAAAATTTCCATTATAAAAAATATTGTCAATCAATGTTATTATATATATATATATATATATATAATGTTACTATATATATAATATATATATGATATATTTATTGATATACCACAAAAACTTAACTTATTTAACAAAATAACGATTTAATATTATGAAATATGTCCAATTGTATAAATGTGCCTAGAATTTTTTTTTGGCATATTTAAAAAAAAAAATTGCTATCGTATGTGGAAATATATTTGTTATGTGATGTTAATTTTTTACGCATATCTAGACATTTATAGTAATTTTAACTCATTTGTTAGCGTAAATATTTTCGATATAGCGTTTTATAGTGTATAATATAGTATAGCTAAAAATAAGAACAATATAGAACTTATTAGCAAATATAGAAAAGTCAATAATAAAATACGCAAAGACATGAAGACAGCAAAAGATCAGTGGATACAGATGCAATGTAAATAAATAAATGAAGACATGAAATATGGACGACATAACAAAAGAGCATATGAAACTCTCAAAAGTCTCACAAAAACTCCATCAAGAAGCACTTCGATAATAGAATATAAGAACGGGCATCTGCTAGCAGAAGAACACTCTATTTTAAAGCGATGGACAGAATACTGTCAGGAACTTTATAACTATCCTATCAAACCTGACCATAGCATCATAATCAGTCAGAACACAGATAATGTAGATGAACTACCAATTTAAAAATCAGAAGTAGACGATGCTATACAAAAACTTAGAACAGAAGATAAATCTCCTGACATTGATAACATACCTGGTGAGTTACTAAAATACGGAGGACACGCAATTGTTAATGTTTTCACAGAATTATGTCAATTATCATGGTCTAACAAAGAATGGCCAAAACAATGGACAGAGTCCATAATAGTACCAATTCCAAAAAAAAGGCAATCTCAGAAAGTGTGAGAATTATAGAACTCTGAGCTTAATATGCCACTCAAGCAAAATTCTATTGAGAATATATTGAATAGATTAACCTCACAAGCTGAAGAAGTACTCTCGGAATAACAAGCTGGTTTTAGGAAAGGAAGAAGTACAAATGAGCAGATATTCAATTGTAGAAATCTAATAGAAAACACTTAGAAAGCCAAAAGGACTTATATCACAATTTCATAGACTTTAAAAAAGCTTTTGATAGAGTCTGGCATGAGGGACTCTGGTCAACTCTCAATAAATATGGCATCGACTCTAATATAACTTTAATGATTAAATAATTATATACAAATTCCACAAGCGCAATGCTGTTTAATAGTATCCAAGGTCAGATGTTCAAGACAACTGTTGGTATGAGACAGGGATGTCAACTATCTCCTGTGCTCTTCAATTTATTTCTTGAAGAGATTATGGCTGGAATTAAAGATGAGCATATATCTACAATATCAATTGGTGGCCGAAATCTATCTATAGATTAGATTATAATCTCAGATTCGCCGATGATATAGACTTGATAGCTGGATCAAACGATGAACTTCAAATACTCACACACAAGCTATCAAGTAGTGCTAGTCGGTATAGAATGCAAATTAGTGCAGAAAAGAGCAAGATAATGATCAACAGTAACAAAAGAAATCTTCATTCCAACATCAAATTATATGGAGAAAAGCTAGAAGAAGTAGAACAGTTTAAATATCTCGGTGCTACAATTACAAAAGATGGATCAAGCGACTCTGAGATTAAAATAAGATTAGCTCAAGCTACATCGGTTATGGTAAGGCTAACTACAATCTGGAATAGCAAAGATATCCGTTTCAAACTTAAATATAATCTCTATCGCTATCTAGTACTGTCTATTCTAACGTATGGGTGTGAATCTTGGACTATAAGTGCCATTTCCACAAAAAAACTACAAGGTTTCGAAAACAAATCACATAGAAAACTTCTTGAAATTACATACAGAGAAATGAAGACAAACGAGTACATCAAAGGTGTGATGATACGTTTAATTGGTACATATGAACCAATAGTACAGTCCATCCGCCGAAGAAAATTAAAATGGTACGGTCATACAATTAGACATGACAACCTTAGCAAAACAATCCTCCAAGGTATGGTTGAAGGTAATCGTAAATGTGGCAGACCAAAAAGTAAATGGATTGACATCAAAGAATGGAGTACGCTGAATCAGTCCGACTTAATGGTAAAGCCACACGACCGCAACGAATGGCGACGGCATTGTTTGACAGCCAGCTCATTGATTTCCCCTACGATTCGCGAGTCAAGGGAATAAAGTAAAGTAAGTAATATAGTATATTATGATATAAAAATCGTACTAGGTTCTAGTATACCATAAATTATAAAACCTATACCAAAATGTTTATCATTCAATAAGCTATAGGTTGCAGACCAGGTGTTATACGTTTTTGAACATTTTTGAAAATCACTCCACCTTAGCGGGCGTAAATAACACCTGGTCTGCAACCTATAGATTATTGAATGACAAACATTTTAGTATAAGTTTTATAATTTATAGTGAACTAGAACCTAGTACGCTTTTTATACCATAATATACTATATTATACACTATAAAACGCTATATCGAAAATATTTACGCTAACAAATGAGTTAAAATTACTATAAATGTCTAGATATGCGTAAAAAATTAATATCACATAACAAATATATTTCCACATACGATAGCAATTTATTTTTTAAATATGCAAAAAAAAAAAATTCTAGGCACATTTATACAATTGGACATATTTGTTATTGTTATTGTTATTGTTATTTTTATTTGGTGGAGTCCTTTCATCCCATCCAGGAACTTAGATGAAGTTTTCACTTATAACCATATATGGCTCTAATGTCCCTTCGAAGCCGCTCTCATGTTAAGGCATCCATGGTTTTAACGAGAGCCGATCATTTATTTATACACAATTATATAATATCACTTCTAAATAATATTTTAAGACCCATTTTATAAAATTAATTAATGGTCCGGACGAGGGTCGAACCCGTGTCCTACTGATTGTATGTCTTACGCCTTAGCCACTATTTCATAATATTAATTCGTTATTTTGTTAAATAAGTTAAGTTTTTGTTGTATATCAATAAATATATCATATATATATATATTATATATATAGTAACATTATATATATATGACTATATAAAATAGTAAATAATTAATAATGAAGTAGTTTTATTAATATAAACTAATTATAATTAATTAAATTATCATTTATAAATATTATTCCTGGATTTACTAGGAAAATTAGAAATATTATTTTTTTTCAATTTTTTTGATTAAATACTGCTATAGTCATGCTTATTAACCATATACTTTACTTTCATTACATTTTAATAATGTATACGTTCAAAAAAATCGAGTGAATTTGATTCCTATGTTCTCGATGTTAAAACATGCTATCTACCCCATGTTAAACTTCTAGGTGATATCGTAATACCTTGCAGGTATCAGTTTTAAACAAAACTTCGAATTTATACTTATAAGTACTTCCTCTTATTAACCGTAACCAGTCAATATCAATTTTCGAAAATATATAGTTTTCACTCCACCTTAACGCCCGCCATACATAAATTATCTTCATTATAATATTTGAAGCTCACCCATTTAATCGCTATTAATTTAATTATATGTATATACTTCTTGGGTTATACATTTATAGATTTAAGTTGTAAATAGTGTGATCCATTTTGGTATCCCCACTTTGTAGAAACTATAAAAGTTATAAAGTATATTACAAATTAACTTATACATTATCAGTTTTATATTTAGTTTGTCCAATGTGTATTATCAGAATATTAAATAATATAATAATATAAAATAAATAAAACTTTTTTATAATTAATGTTATCAATATAATATGTAAATATTTAAATTTATTTGCATGCTAATATTTTTTAACTTATTAAAACGTATAAACTTTATTTGATAAAAGTAAACTATATCCATCTAAACTCCTGACAATAAATCTAATATATTATTTGCTTAAAATTCTATTAACTTAATTAAGTTGTTTACTATTATAACTAAATACATTTGTTTGAACATTATAATTTAACTCTGATTTATAGCCAGTCCAAGAAGTGACTCCTTACATTATATTTATAATATAAAATAATATAATAATGTTATATATTAATCAAAATCTTTAATTTAATTTAGCATATATATATATATATATATATATATATATATCATTATAATGATGATTCATGATAATAAATTCAGTAGTATATTAGTTATTAAATGTTATATATAATTTTGTTCATATACTAATCACTTTTTAATTATTAATTATCATTATTATAAAATAAACTTATATGTTAACGCAGTTATTTTATTACAGTTAGCGGCCACACTGTTAAAAATAAGGGTATAACATTATGAAATATATGGTATAACATATGGAAATACGATTTATACCATACAATTACGTTAAATGGTATAAGATCACATAGTATATGGTATAACATTTGATTTTTTTAGTTATACCATATAGATTAATTTAAATGGTATAAGATCACAAATTATATAGTATAACATTTGTTTTTTTTAGTTATACCATATAGCTTAATTTAAATGGTATAAGATTACGAATTATATGGTATAACATTTGTAATTTGTAGTTATACCATTAGCTATTAAATATAATGGTATAACTTTATGAATTATATGGTATACAATATGGAAATACCAGTTATACCATAACATTTTAAAATTAAGTTTATATTTGATTGAAAATAAAATGTATAAGAATATAATTCATAATAGTATCTTTCATAATATCCTTAATATAACAGTTTACTTATTGTTATGTTAAATTATTATAGACATAGCATGTATTGCTTCTAATTGCAATTAAACTGGTTTTCAGAAACTATATAGATTCCCCATAGGGAAATATGTATACATATACATATTTCCTATATTTCATATACAAATACTTATAATTATTCGAGTATATGTATATATATATATATATATATAAATAATTCCATTTTATTTATTAACATATTCTATTTCCACTCTATACTCAACATGAGAAGCATTTATTTTTCAACACATTACAATATACATAAGGTATTTATACTACATTATATATATATATATATACAAATTATATCATATTATATATAATAATATAAAAGTTTATATAATATATAATTTTATAATATATTTATATATTATTTATAATATATAATTAAATTGTTAGAATATAATTATATAATTATATATATATATATATATATATATGTTATAAAGTCAAAGTTGTAGATAGTTATATCGATTAATGTAATATACATTTAAATGCATTTAGCATTACGTAACAGAAATCGATATATCTACATAAAACTTTAAACTAGATTTCGGTGTATCGCTCTGTGTTAAATGCATATATGTCTATAGCCATAGCCATGTAAATATTTATTTTTCTGGTATTTTATATTGTTATCGTCTGTAAAGTATATTTCGTTATTTGTCTATAGAATAAATTCCACTCGGTGAGATTGCCTCATTCTTCGGTTTGCATCTCATTGGGTAGGTACTATTATTATTATTATAATTATTATTATGTTATATTATTATTATGTTCAACAGGTCTTTGCTTTGATTAATAAACTGTATTAGAACATTCACATTATTACATACATATATATTATAAAATTATGATAACTATATGCCAATCATTAATATGCAGGAAACTGTAGAATTATTTGCAGAATTTCAAATTTCATTTAAAATATTAGAAAAACTGCCGGAGAGGAATAGTGAGTTGATGGGGATGATAAAGCATATAACGTATATACACAAATATATAGACGAATATATTGATGTACTAGGTATCGCTACTACGCAAACTGATCAAACAGGTAATTTAGTTATCTAATTAATAACATTAGTTAAATATCTATATAAAATAAATATGCAATTATATTTTATTAGTCCATGGATAGTATACTATATATCCATATATGGTCAATTATTTATTTTATTTTTAGTTCACAATGTAATTAAATTTAAATAATATTACTAATAGGTATATATAAATAATGTTAACTGTTGTACAAATATTATCAATATCCTTCTTTCCTTAATCAAATATAGATTATAAAGTGTATAATTAAATATATAATATAATATCTCCTAAAATAGATGCGGGAATCATATATTTTATGATGGGAGTTTGCGAATTATTGAAAAATGAATTTACAATGAAAATAAAGACAAGGTTACTTAATAATTACTTAATAACTATAGATTTAATATTATAGTTATTTATGATTTTTCGTATGCTAATTCAAAAGTATAGTATACTCTATTATATATATAACTGCAGTAATTAATATAATATATTGGATTTTTCTAATTACAATTCTATCGTATATAAAGTATACAATTATAAAGTATACTTTATATAGTATATTATAATATATTATCATATATGATATTAACTGTATAAAGTTTCTTATAAGATACATATTTATACTATTATATAATATACAATATTATTATTCATACTCTAGTATACTATATATATATATATATATATAACTTATATAAATATTTGAATTTTAATTGCAGGAAATAATGACTCCATGGATACATGGATATATGCATATATCAGAAAAGAGGATGCTTATTATGTGTGTCGATAATTGTTTGGTTTTCGTTCAAAATAATTTATTTCGTATTTTATTAAGTGGTATTGTTAATTTTATTTGTTTCACGTAACATGTCCTACAAACATTAATTATTTATGTAATTTTGTATCACGTTATTTATTTAAAAATGTATCTGTTAATAAACAATATTGTTACACCAAAATATGTGGATTTTAGAAAATAAATTATCATTATAAATGTCGATTCCATATATAAATTAATAATATAGAATAGTAAGTTATTATAAACACTGATATAAATTTAAATAAAATATAGTATAACTTTTAATAAATTATGATATAACTTTATATAATATACATTTTAATAAATTATGGTATAACTTTAAATAAAATATAGTATAACTTTTAATAAATTAAGGTATAACTTTATATAATATATGGTATAAATTTTAATAAATTATGGTATAACTTTATATCAAATATGGTATAACTTTTTATAAATTATGGTATAACTTTATATAATATATAGTATAAATTTTAATAAATGATGGTATAACTTTATATCAAATATGGTATAACTTTTTATAAAATATGGTATAACTTTATATAATATATGGTATAAATTATGGTATAACTTTATATCAAATATCGTATAACTTTTTATAAAATATGGTATAACTTTATATAATATATGGTATAAACTATGGTATAACTTTATATCAAATATGGTATAACTTTTTATAAAATATGGTATAACTTTTTTAATTAGTTATACCGTAAATGGTATACCAGGGCGCCACGGGGTTATACCATTTTTTAATCAATGTTATACCATTTATTTCTAATAGTGCATATATTATTAGAGACTACGGATAATCTATAGGGAAATTGATATAACTTCTACTGTAATTAGAAGTTAATGATAGTCTAAGGATAAGCAATGATTCAACAACTTACTGAGTATTATTGGAGACTGGATATAATAAGCTATAGGGGAGGGTGGGGTTGTATGACCATGTTTTTGTATAAAGTGCTATCATTGTGGTAATAATAAATTTTTCTTAATTATTTATATTGTATTGAATAATATATGATATTAGCTAACTAATATATCACTTTTAGATATAAGGAATACTTATAAGATTTCATAATTACAATTAATAAAAAAAAATAAAAAAGTTCATTCAACCCCAAAGGCGGGGTTGAATGAACATACCCTGTTTTACTTCTTTAATTGATCTTGTCATGATAGTTTTATCACGTATTCTATCATTTTGTTGAGTATAGTTTCTAATTTTTGATTCCTAGAAATAATATTTAAATAATTATTATGAATTAGTAATTGACCCTCATTAAAATTAATTTAATTAATTATATTGATATATAATTAATTATATTATTTATATTTAATCATTACTCATTTATATTCGGATCATTGAATATATATTATAATATTATAATAATATTAATATTATAATATTATAATATTATATTATAAATATTAACATATGATATTTGGTTGATTGAACAATGTTCTTATAACCCCGTTTTTAGTGATTCACTCAACCCCATATCAAATTTTATTATTAATTGATAAAATTTAAATATTTTATTTAAAATTTTAAATATATTTGTATATTAATATTAAGTTAATTATATATTAAAATCATATATATAATATGAAAATAATAAAATAATTATTATAGAAGTTATAACATATATTACCTTGTCTGGAATTTTAACTTTTGAGCGTACTATAGTTAAAAATGTGATTAAAATGTTACTATTTTTATTTTTTTATTAAATGATACTTCCGCAACTGTATTAATTATAGATAATGATACTAGTTCAGTTAAATCAAATTTCTGCTGTAGCAAACAATTGTTATCTCCAGTGGCTCATACAAGACACCTGTTCATACAACCCCACTCTCCCCTAAATGTTGAAAATGCAGAGAACATATTGTATACAGTAGGGGAGAGTACTCGAATATCGACACCCTAATAATAAATCACTATAACTTTATTATTTCTTAATTAAATATTTCCAAATTTTATTTATAAGTATTGAGTAGGTATACATATAATAGCTATTTTTAAATTTAATTTAGTTTATTTAACTCTGAGATAACAGGGGTGTCGATATTACAGGCACTGCCTCGAATACCGATACCTTGGCACATAATATCCGCACCCTACATATATCGATATTTAGATATACCATATATTATTTAATATCCACTATCCAATAAGAATTAAATGCGCGTTACTTTTAGTTAACATACGCAATTCATACGTTGTTTTCCTATAATTAATTTTCGAAAATATTTAATATATTCTATATTATAAATATTAAGTTTTAAATTACATAATGCGAATATTGTACGTATACGTAGACATACCTAATAATATACACATATACATGGAATTGATTATACTTGGAATTAAATAGTCTTTCAGAAACTATATAAAACCCTTAAGTATACTTAAGGGTTTTATATAGTTTCTGAAAGACTATTTAATTCCAAGTATAATCAATTCCATGTATATGTGTATATTATTAGGTATGTCTATTAATTTATGAATATTATCATAACGCAAGCACATTATAAACAAATAACGCTGATTGGTTAAAGGGTGTCGATATTACGTGCAATTAGGGTGTCGGTATTATGAAAATGTATGTTTCTTAGGTAAACATCAATAACTTTGTAACTAATTATGAAAAATACAAAATATTTTCTGCACATTGTAATATATAATTAGATCTATACGATGTATTTAAAATATTTAAAATACATACATTTTCAAATGATTAAGAATCGATATTGTAATTCAACAATTTCATAAATTTAGAGTTGTAACGAAAACATCAGTTTTTTGTTTATAATTAAAAATATATAAATATTACAAAAAAAAATTATACTTATATGAATTAGAATTATATTGATTAACATTTCATACATTAATTATTTTTTGATTGGAATTATATTTTAGGAGATCACTATGGTGTCGATATTACGTGCATGTCGATATTAGAGCACTCTCCCCTAAGTATAATTATCATTACATTTAATTTTTATTTATGCATATTATTTTTTGATTATTATATTTATATTGAATATTTTTAATTAATTAACATATAGCTCTACTTTATTATTTTTATTAACAAATCTAAAATTATCCTAATCTATATAAAAATCCCATTAGTTAGCATGACAATATTTAACGACGCCCGCCACATATGTTCTATTTAATTTCAAATATTGTTTTTTTTTGTTTTTTATTTTATTTAATTTTTTTTTTTCAGTTTCTAAAGAAAAATAAATTGTATCTAATATAAATTGTATACTTTTTATTACGTAATTCATAGAATAATAGATTCGTAAATTTATATTATATGTTATAATTGCATTAATTTGCGTATATGCTGGTTTGTTAATAATATATACATATTTGTTTATGTGTATATTTATTCATATATATTAACATATACATAACATTATATATTTATTTTTCTATATACTTTTATTTTATTATATATTCAATAAAATTAGTAATCACCATGACTAAATGTTATCATTGTTCCGCATATAATGATTCTCTAGTTATCGAGTGTATAATATGCAAACAATATATACACCATCATTGTCTTTTTAATGCTAATTGTGTACCTGAAAAATGGCATAACTGCAACACACCATCGAAAGCTGTATTGCATATATTCAATAGTGTTAATTTTTCATTCAGATGTACCTCATGTATTGATAAAATATATATTGATGATCAATCACATTTAAGTATACCTGATATACCTACATCCAAATCCAAAACTCTTCATCTTCCATTCAACCCTCTCTGCGATCAGTCGCTGATAGCATTGATGAAATTAAAACTATGATTTCTAAAAATAGCATTAATGAAGACTCTCTTAAAAAAACATACGCAGATACTCTTAAAAAATCCACAGACGAGATACTAAAATCAAATATTTATATATCCAACAAGTTGAAAAACGTTTCCTTTGTTAGTGAAACAAATTCTCTTGCAGTGGTTATCGAACATATTGAATAATATAACCGTAAGATAATATCTTACTATATCTTCTTATATTGAATGTGATATTAAAACAATCTCAAAAGTAAATTTTAATGGTAAAAATGCAACCATTTTCTTTACACTCCCATGTGCTAAAGCTTTATTTTTGCAAAATAAACATAAAATTCATAATTATATTTATAATTATTTGTTTATAAGAACATATTTAAATATAAAATCAGTTAGACGTGGACGTGTATTATATCATGCCACTAAAGTAAACTTAATTCAAAATGCTAGATCTGTTTTTAATAATAAAAATTCTAAATATGAACTTAGAAAACTTAATAAGGATACAACATCTATCAACTGGAAAGATGAACCTATTGAGATTTCAATGACAGACTATAATTCGCGGGAATTAAGTTATGAAGCTTATCTCAAAGCTCTCATAACTCTCCCCGAAATATCTAAATCATGACAATCCAATCTGAATGTATCTCTCATTAATATGATATCACTAAACTGCAATGCACCCCTACTTTCTGATCATATACTTGAATTTAACCCTGATATAGTAGCTCTCACAGAAACCTGCAGGTTTAACCATGGTTACAAATTAATTCAATAATCTCTACACTAATCCCAAATAATTTTACATTAACACATATTCCTCATTCCAATAGAATGGGAGGTGGTGTTGGTGTTATTTTTAAAAATTCAATAAAACTCATTTCTTCCACCTCAGTAAATTTATCTGACTCTGATACTATCATACTGACATTACTTACTGCTAATAACCTATCTCTTAGAATTATACTCATTTATAGACCTCCTTAATCATCATACTTACTCTTTCTTGATAATCTTAATGATATCATATCCTCTATGAATAATACTTCAAATACAATAATCCTTGGTGATTTCAACATTCATATTAATAAAAAGAATAAAATGGCCTATAGGCCTATTGGCCTATCGTATACGATTTAATCGCACTAATGGAATCACATTCATTTAAACAACATATCATGTATATTACTCATACATCTGGAAATACTATTGACTTAGTATTTCTTAAAGATTACCATATCTCTGAATATTACTATGAATCCTACTAACCACCTAATAACTGATCATTAACTTTACTATACAATATCCTATATGAAATAAACACATAAATACATTAATTAGCTACCGTAACATATCAGGCATATCCATATCTGACTATACCAAATATCTTCTAAATATAACAAACTATATTTATTATGATATTACTGTAACTAAACTTAACTCATATCTAACGTTACTTATTTTCCCGATTATTCTATACGGTGCAGAAACCTGGACTCTAAAGAAGAAGGAAAGAGCAAAAATCGATGCTTTAGAAATGTGGTGTTGGAGAAACCTGCTTGGAGTGACCTATATAGATAGGAAGACAAATATAGAAATCATTGCCAGCATAAAACCCAAAAGAACGCTATAGCGTTTATAGAGGCAGAAATTGTCAAACTTGCCTTATCATACTTCGGACACGTGGTGAGATGGAACTACAGCTGATGCTAGGAAAGATGGATGGTCAACGGCGAAGGGGTAGGCCACACATAACGTGGCTGAACAATGTGCAGAATTATAGCCAACGATAACATCATGAAGATACTAGCAGAAGCCATAAATAGAGTGATATGGAGAGTAACTGTCATGGACTTCGCCAGGGGTCGGTTACGACTCGACGGCACAAGGTAACAAGGTAACGTTACTACTTGACAAACTAGCTCCATCAAAAACTCAGTCTATTAGAAACACAAATAGTAACAATGTATGGTTTAATGCAAATACTTTACACTATAAAAAGTTAATTCGTATTGCCGATGGTCATTTTACTAAGCACCCTACAGCAGACAATATTATATCTCTTAATGATACGAGAGTAATATTTAATAAATCTATTAATTTTGCGAAAAAATTTTACTATAACAATGAAATTAAAAAAGTGGAAAATCATCAAAGTTACTATATAAATTTACCAATGATCTCATGCGTAAAAATAAACAAAATATTCTCCTTAATACACCCTCTCAGCAGCTATCAAATGACTTCTCCTCATATTGTATAACTAAAATTAAGACAATACGACATAATATAATAACTAATCTTAAAAATACTACCCTCAACTATGACGTATCTAATAGTTCAACAAATAGTTCATCTACCCTCTCCTCTTTTATCCCACCATTAAATCAAAAGATTATATCTATAATACTTGCAACCAAATATCCCTCTACACTTGACCCAATTCCATTATCGTTAATGCAAAATATCTCTCCACTCCTAGCTACATACATTACTGAAATAATATCTAAATCATTTATAAATGGGCATGTACCTCTTGATTTAAAGCATGCATTAGTTTCCCCTATTATTAAGAAAAATAAATCAGATCATAACTCATTATCTAATTACCGCTCCATTTCCCAACTCTCTACAATTTCTAAAATAATGGAACGAGTTGTT
Organism: Osedax fenrisi; assembly: GCA_964019155.1. Taxonomy (NCBI): domain Eukaryota; kingdom Metazoa; phylum Annelida; class Polychaeta; order Sabellida; family Siboglinidae; genus Osedax; species Osedax fenrisi. The sequence goes on along the minus strand of OZ025245.1, from coordinate 20,747,855 downwards.
CTCAATCAGTTATTAATATTCCTTGAGAACAATAATTTAATAGACTCGTTCCAAAGTGCCTATCGACCCCTGCATAATACTGAAACATGCATTACTCATTTATTGATATAATAAAATCTCTTGATGGTGAGTATCCAACTCAATTGTTACTACTAGACTTATCAGCGGCCTTTGATAATTTAGACCACACCATAATGAAAAGTAGACTGATAGAAATAGGTATAAATGAAATGGCATTAGATTGGCTTGTATCATATTTTAATCGCAATTTTTCTGTAGAGGCTGGTAAATACATATCTTCGATAAAATCTATTATCACTGGTGTCCCCCATGGATCTGTACTTAGCCCTATATTATTTCTAATTTATATAGCTCCTATACAAATATCATAACATAATTTCCATCGTTACGTTATCATATATATGCTGATGATATACTCATCTACACACACCTCTCCCACTACTCTACCTCCAATAGATCAGATATCTCAACGTGCGCTACACATATTAGAAAATGGCTACTCAACAATATGTTACTACTAAACGCATCAAAATCTTAACTACTCAATATCCCGAGTAGCTATGGTCAATTCCCAATCATACATATCGATAATATCGTTATTATTACCAGTAATTAGATACGATATCTAGGTGTAACCTTAGATAGAAATATTACTATTAATTCACATATAAATAATATATATAAAAAAGCTAATCGCCAACTGTACCTGATTAGACATGTCAGAAAATGTATCAATAAAGATTTATGTCGAATTCTTGTGAGTTCACTTGCTCTCTCCCCTATAGACTATTGCTGTTCGGTATTACAAGGTATCCATGTCGCCTAAGTCCCTTCATTCGTACTATACGTTCTTCTGTACGAACAATATTTAGAATACCTTGTAGTGATCAATCTAGTATCTCTGCAAAAATGAAGTCTATTGGTTTCTTAAATATACAATAAATATCTCTTTACCATATATTATGTATAGTCCATAAAGAAAGAATAACAAATCGACCTCGATGTATCTCTAATATGATCTCGCCTTCTAAAATAAGTCGTAACCTTAGATCAAATGCAAATAAATTACTGCTATTCACTATTATGAAATTGCCGTCTCTCTCGAAAACTTACGTAAAATTGGAATAAAATCCCTTTACGATTACGTAAAATTCCCTTACATAATACTTTCAAATCCAATTTAAAAGATTATATTTTGAATATGTATTAAATTTCATTTATATATATATATATATATATATATATATAATATTATATATATAGTATAGAATTGAGTAGTAGTAGTAGTAGTAGTAGTAGTAGTAGTAGTAGTAGTAGTAGTAGTAGTAGTAGTAGTAGTAGTAGTAGTAGTAGTAGTAGTAGTAGTAGTAGTAGTAGTAGTAGTAGTAGTAGTAGTAGTAGTAGTAGTAGTAGTAGTAGTAGTAGTAGTAGTAGTAGTAGTAGTAGTAGTAGTAGTAGTAGTAGTAGTAGTAGTAGTAGTAGTAGTAGTAGTAGTAGTAGTAGTAGTAGTAGT
>OZ025245.1:20673821-20741321 GCA_964019155.1 Osedax fenrisi | reverse complement strand
TAGTAGTAGTAGTAGTAGTAGTAGTAGTAGTAGTAGTAGTAGTAGTAGTAGTAGTAGTAGTAGTAGTAGTAGTAGTAGTAGTAGTAGTAGTAGTAGTAGTAGTAGTAGTAGTAGTAGTAGTAGTAGTAGTAGTAGTAGTAGTAGTAGTAGTAGTAGTAGTAGTAGTAGTAGTAGTAGTAGTAGTAGTAGTAGTAGTAGTAGTAGTAGTAGTAGTAGTAGTAGTAGTAGTAGTAGTAGTAGTAGTAGTAGTAGTAGTAGTAGTAGTAGTAGTAGTAGTAGTAGTAGTAGTAGTAGTAGTAGTAGTAGTAGTAGTAGTAGTAGTAGTAGTAGTAGTAGTAGTAGTAGTAGTAGTAGTAGTAGTAGTAGTAGTAGTAGTAGTAGTAGTAGTAGTAGTAGTAGTATAGTAGTAGTAGTAGTAGTAGTAGTAGTAGTAGTAGTAGTAGTAGTAGTAGTAGTAGTAGTAGTAGTAGTAGTAGTAGTAGTAGTAGTAGTAGTAGTAGTAGTAGTAGTAGTAGTAGTAGTAGTAGTAGTAGTAGTAGTAGTAGTAGTAGTAGTAGTAGTAGTAGTAGTAGTAGTAGTAGTAGTAGTAGTAGTAGTAGTAGTAGTAGTAGTAGTAGTAGTAGTAGTAGTAGTAGTAGTAGTAGTAGTAGTAGTAGTAGTAGTAGTAGTAGTAGTAGTAGTAGTAGTAGTAGTAGTAGTAGTAGTAGTAGTAGTAGTAGTAGTAGTAGTAGTAGTAGTAGTAGTAGTAGTAGTAGTAGTAGTAGTAGTAGTAGTAGTAGTAGTAGTAGTAGTAGTAGTAGTAGTAGTAGTAGTAGTAGTAGTAGTAGTAGTAGTAGTAGTAGTAGTAGTAGTAGTAGTAGTAGTAGTAGTAGTAGTAGTAGTAGTAGTAGTAGTAGTAGTAGTAGTAGTAGTAGTAGTAGTAGTAGTAGTAGTAGTAGTAGTAGTAGTAGTAGTAGTAGTAGTAGTAGTAGTAGTAGTAGTAGTAGTAGTAGTAGTAGTAGTAGTAGTAGTAGTAGTAGTAGTAGTAGTAGTAGTAGTAGTAGTAGTAGTAGTAGTAGTAGTAGTAGTAGTAGTAGTAGTAGTAGTAGTAGTAGTAGTAGTAGTAGTAGTAGTAGTAGTAGTAGTAGTAGTAGTAGTAGTAGTAGTAGTAGTAGTAGTAGTAGTAGTAGTAGTAGTAGTAGTAGTAGTAGTAGTAGTAGTAGTAGTAGTAGTAGTAGTAGTAGTAGTAGTAGTATAGTAGTAGTAGTAGTAGTAGTAGTAGTAGTAGTAGTAGTAGTAGTAGTAGTAGTAGTAGTAGTAGTAGTAGTAGTAGTAGTAGTAGTAGTAGTAGTAGTAGTAGTAGTAGTAGTAGTAGTAGTAGTAGTAGTAGTAGTAGTAGTAGTAGTAGTAGTAGTAGTAGTAGTAGTAGTAGTAGTAGTAGTAGTAGTAGTAGTAGTAGTAGTAGTAGTAGTAGTAGTAGTAGTAGTAGTAGTAGTAGTAGTAGTATAGTAGTAGTAGTAGTAGTAGTAGTAGTAGTAGTAGTAGTAGTAGTAGTAGTAGTAGTAGTAGTAGTAGTAGTAGTAGTAGTAGTAGTAGTAGTAGTAGTAGTAGTAGTAGTAGTAGTAGTAGTAGTAGTAGTAGTAGTAGTAGTAGTAGTAGTAGTAGTAGTAGTAGTAGTAGTAGTAGTAGTAGTAGTAGTAGTAGTAGTAGTAGTAGTAGTAGTAGTAGTAGTAGTAGTAGTAGTAGTAGTAGTAGTAGTAGTAGTAGTAGTAGTAGTAGTAGTAGTAGTAGTAGTAGTAGTAGTAGTAGTAGTAGTAGTAGTAGTAGTAGTAGTAGTAGTAGTAGTAGTAGTAGTAGTAGTAGTAGTAGTAGTAGTAGTAGTAGTAGTAGTAGTAGTAGTAGTAGTAGTAGTAGTAGTAGTAGTAGTTAGTAGTAGTAGTAGTAGTAGTAGTAGTAGTAGTAGTAGTAGTAGTAGTAGTAGTAGTAGTAGTAGTAGTAGTAGTAGTAGTAGTAGTAGTAGTAGTAGTAGTAGTAGTAGTAGTAGTAGTAGTAGTAGTAGTAGTAGTAGTAGTAGTAGTAGTAGTAGTAGTAGTAGTAGTAGTAGTAGTAGTAGTAGTAGTAGTAGTAGTAGTAGTAGTAGTAGTAGTAGTAGTAGTAGTAGTAGTAGTAGTAGTAGTAGTAGTAGTAGTAGTAGTAGTAGTAGTAGTAGTAGTAGTAGTAGTAGTAGTAGTAGTAGTAGTAGTAGTAGTAGTAGTAGTAGTAGTAGTAGTAGTAGTAGTAGTAGTAGTAGTAGTAGTAGTAGTAGTAGTAGTAGTAGTAGTAGTAGTAGTAGTAGTAGTAGTAGTAGTAGTAGTAGTAGTAGTAGTAGTAGTAGTAGTAGTAGTAGTAGTAGTAGTAGTAGTAGTAGTAGTAGTAGTAGTAGTAGTGGTAGTAGTAGTAGTGGTAGTAGTAGTAGTAGTAGTAGTAGTAGTAGTAGTAGTAGTAGTAGTAGTAGTAGTAGTAGTAGTAGTAGTAGTAGTAGTAGTAGTAGTAGTAGTAGTAGTAGTAGTAGTAGTAGTAGTAGTAGTAGTAGTAGTAGTAGTAGTAGTAGTAGTAGTAGTAGTAGTAGTAGTAGTAGTAGTAGTAGTAGTAGTAGTAGTAGTAGTAGTAGTAGTAGTAGTAGTAGTAGTAGTAGTAGTAGTAGTAGTAGTAGTAGTAGTAGTAGTAGTAGTAGTAGTAGTAGTAGTAGTAGTATAGTAGTAGTAGTAGTAGTAGTAGTAGTAGTAGTAGTAGTAGTAGTAGTAGTAGTAGTAGTAGTAGTAGTAGTAGTAGTAGTAGTAGTAGTAGTAGTAGTAGTAGTAGTAGTAGTAGTAGTAGTAGTAGTAGTAGTAGTAGTAGTAGTAGTAGTAGTAGTAGTAGTAGTAGTAGTAGTAGTAGTAGTAGTAGTAGTAGTAGTAGTAGTAGTAGTAGTAGTAGTAGTAGTATAGTAGTAGTAATAGTAGTAGTAGTAGTAGTAGTAGTAGTAGTAGTAGTAGTAGTAGTAGTAGTAGTAGTAGTAGTAGTAGTAGTAGTAGTAGTAGTAACCTGTAACCTAATGTTTTAGGCACTGCCATCAACTTCATCAGAAATTTTCGGCCGTGCATTAAATGTTGACTAGTTGTTATTAGGATAAGCCAAAGAGAAAAGATATGTCTTAAGCTTATTTTTGAATAACATGGTTGATTGAATAGAACGAATGTTATAAGGAAGTCTATTCCAGGCTATAGGTGCAGATATTGAGAAGGCTCTCTTTTGTTTTATGATACATTACGCAAATCTGTATGACTAGAGTATACTTGAGGCAAAGTCGTATTGGGCGTGATGATGTATAGGGAGTAAGTAGAGTATGTAAGTAGTCAGGTTGGCTGTGATGAGTGGCATGATGGGTTAGCATACATATTTTATATATTATTCTGTATTTAATTGGGAGCCAGTGTAATATTTTCATGTAAGGTGATATGTGTGTTCTAGAGAATTTATTTATATTGTATATGAGTCTGACTGCTGAATTTTGCAAAAGTTGTAGTTTATGTAGTAAATAATCCGGTATACCATTAATAATCGAATTACAGTAATCTAATTTAGGTAGAATAAGAGATGTTATAAGTAGTTTAGCAATTTCAGTGGATATTGAAGGTCTAATAATTTTTATAGTGTATAATATAAAATTTACTGATTTAATTATATTGGAGATCTGATGTGTAAATGATAATGTGGTGTCTAATATAATTCCTAGATTACGGGCTGATCTGGAGTAAGGTATACAATCATTACCAATATATATATTTGAATAGTGGACTTATTTGATAAAGAAATATGGAGTGCAATGGTTTTTGAGCTATTCAGTGAGAGAGAGTTTGAGTTTAGCCATGTTCGTATATCCTCAAGGCAGTTGTTGAGTATAGGTATATCTTTAGTAGGGTCTTTTAAAATCATATATACTTGTAGGTCATCTGCATAGGAATGGTAGCCAATATTTGGATATTTATTAAAAATATCAAATATTGGGATCATGTATATATTGAAGAGTATTGGTCCGAGAACAGATCCCTGCGGTACACCATGATGGATTGACCGAGGTGTGGATGTCAGAGAATCAATCTGAATAGAAAAATATCTATTTTGAAGATATGATTTGAACCATTCAAGAGCGGTTCCATTTATACCTATAGACTGAAGTCTTAACATTAAAGTGCTATGATCTAAGGTATCGAATGCTGCTGAAAGATCTAATAGTATGATCACAGAGCTATGTTTATTAAAGGATGCACGCTGAAGGGAATTAATAATATAGACAAGAGCTGTTTCGGTATTTTTCTTTTTAGTATAAGCACTCTGAAATTTATTGAGGATTTTGTTACTGAGTATATAGTCATTAAGTTGAATAGCTACAACTCTTTCAAGTACTTTAGAAATATACGAGAGATGTGATATCGGCCGGTAGCTCGCGAGCAGTGATTTATCCAAGTCAGGTTTTTTTTAGTAGTAGTAGTAGTAGTAGTAGTAGTAGTAGTAGTAGTAGTAGTAGTAGTAGTAGTAGTAGTAGTAGTAGTAGTAGTAGTAGTAGTAGTGGTAGTAGTAGTAGTAGTAGTAGTAGTAGTAGTAGTAGTAGTAGTAGTAGTAGTAGTAGTAGTAGTAGTAGTAGTAGTAGTAGTAGTAGTAGTAGTAGTAGTAGTAGTAGTAGTAGTAGTAGTAGTAGTAGTAGTAGTAGTAGTAGTAGTAGTATTAGTAGTAGTAGTAGTAGTAGTAGTAGTAGTAGTAGTAGTAGTAGTAGTAGTAGTAGTAGTAGTAGTAGTAGTAGTAGTAGTAGTAGTAGTAGTAGTAGTAGTAGTAGTAGTAGTAGTAGTAGTAGTAGTAGTAGTAGTAGTAGTAGTAGTAGTAGTAGTAGTAGTAGTAGTAGTAGTAGTAGTAGTAGTAGTAGTAGTAGTAGTAGTAGTAGTAGTAGTAGTAGTAGTAGTAGTAGTAGTAGTAGTAGTAGTAGTAGTAGTAGTAGTAGTAGTAGTAGTAGTAGTAGTAGTAGTAGTAGTAGTAGTAGTAGTAGTAGTAGTAGTAGTAGTAGTAGTAGTAGTAGTAGTAGTAGTAGTAGTAGTAGTAGTAGTAGTAGTAGTAGTAGTAGTAGTAGTAGTAGTAGTAGTAGTAGTAGTAGTAGTAGTAGTAGTAGTAGTAGTAGTAGTAGTAGTAGTAGTAGTAGTAGTAGTAGTAGTAGTAGTAGTAGTAGTAGTAGTAGTAGTAGTAGTAGTAGTAGTAGTAGTAGTAGTAGTAGTAGTAGTAGTAGTAGTAGTAGTAGTAGTAGTAGTAGTAGTAGTAGTAGTAGTAGTAGTAGTAGTAGAAGTAGTATATTTACATTTTCGATAAAATTATAATTAAAACGAATAATAATTTTCTCGCATTTTAATTAATTTTTTAGTTTTTTTTTTAATTAATTAAAATATTCGAATGTATATTTAAAATTGCTAATTAATAAAAAGTGCACCTAATTGATTGCTTAAAGTACTCTAACGCACTATCATGCCAAATGCAATTTTAATACAAATCACTTTATCTGACTAGTTCAATTCGGCATACTGCTTTAAGAATACTACTATTATTTCAGCAATAGGAACTACAAACCCGCGTCCGGACAACAAGATGGTAAATTCGAACGTAAACAGGAGTTGCAAGAGGACGTCCAAAGTATCAAAGTTGAAGTCACGTGGTATAATGAAGAAGAAAATTTGCAAAAGGGATTCGGTAAGGAAAACTGCCGTTTCCTCAAAATTTATGAATAAAATGGCAGCTGGTCTACATATTAAGAAGGGACGTGTCACGGTGAGACGTAGAATGGCCAAGAAAAGTAGATCGGCGTCGAGAAAGGTCGGATCCAAGCTTTCTAAGAATAAGAGATCGAAATCCCGAAAGAGCCTTTGTGGCAGACGTATATCGATGAAACGACAACAGAAGAATAGGGTATCTTCGAAGAAACGCAAAGTAATCAGAAATCAATTAAGAAAATGCTCAAAATCTCGAAGCAGATCATCGATTAGACGTATACAGAAGAAAAGAGTATCGTCTAAAAGGCGTTCTGTAATCAGAAAGCAAGCTAAAGCAAGAAAATCCTCAAAGTCAAGAAGCAGGTCATTGATTAGACGTGTACAGAAGAAGAGAGTCGCATCTAAAAGACGTACAGTGAACAGGAAGCAATCCATAAGAACACCCAAAAGAGTCACTCATTCAAAAAAACGTAACAATACAAAATGTATCAATAGAGCTATTACAAAAAGGAGAATTACCGTAGTGAAACGAAAAAATAGTAAACCCGGTAACATATGTAATAAGAAGTTACGATTGGCAATAGAAGACTTTTTAAATTGTACAAAAGTTACCGAAAAAGAACTGTCATGCAAAGAATTACAAAAGGCATTACTTAAATTGAAAAAACGAAATCGAAATACGAAGAGTAGAAAACCAATGTTCATGAACAGATCTAAATCAAGAAAAGCGTTTAAAAGACACACCAAAATATCACGAAGTAGATCAAACTCTACTGCGAGAAATAGGTTCCACTTGGACCAATCATTTATAATCTTGATATAAGTATATAATGGCTTAAATAATTTAAAGCTTACTTATGTATATGAAAGGTCTAATGGTACAAGTTGCCAGGAGACAGATGGAGAAATTGTAGTGTTTTGTATTTATTGTAGCGCAGTTTCAGTGGAGTGACCTCGTCTTAATGCACTGTGAAGTATTTCATATAATTTGTTATCAGCAATAAATCTGCGCAATTGTATAGCAACAATTCGTTCCAGAATTTTGCTGAGAAACGGAAATTGTAAAATGAGGCGATAGTTGATAATTATATTGGTATCGAGTAAAGGTTTCTTGGATATTTGTATAATTATAGAATGTTTAAAGGAAGTTGGACAAATACCAAAGTTTAAACATGTGGAAGATTCGTTAAAGCACACGTAGGTTGCGTTTGAAAGAAACAAGTTCATAGGATAACCGTGGAGAGTTTGTGTGAATATTAATAGTTCTAGTTTTTATAGAGGCATATTTGTCAATCAAGTAATATATAGCATCATTGTGTGGTATTGATATATATAGTTAGGCTTCGCTTTAATATCTATGAACATATGTGATAACTTATATTTCATGGGTCGACGTTATCTCATCGATGTAAATAAAACTTTCTTTATATCGATGCGTTGGCTATGCTATGTGATTTATGTATATATATATATATATATATATATATATATATATATATATATATATATATATATGTATATGTATTCGCTAGATATATAATATACATCTAATAGGCAGGGCCGGCTTAAGCATACTATGGGCCCCGGGCAAAAAAAAACACATGGACCCCATAATAATTTTTATAACTTATTAATAGGGCTATTCTAGCAATAACTAATATATTTATAACTATTACATTTATATATATATAAATGATATATGATATGTTATTATTCTATGCATAATACAATTATGTACAAATATTTAAAATCTTTATATTTGGAGTTTTATAAATGTTATAGATTTTCATATATATTTACATGTTTCGTGTGAAGGAGGTGCCCTTTAAGATATGTATAATATATAGAGGGGGAACTCATTCACTCAATGGATGGACATATATATTAATTTGCACCCTTACATTCATTGCAATATAATATTGTATAAGATAATAAATAAATTAATTAGTAAAAAATAAAAATGATATAAGTATAATTAAATATTTATATTACTCTTTTTCATCTCTAAAAAATGAGTAGTATGTATTAATTATAATATTTTAATAAATTATCATTAAGATAATAATTTGATTTGTTGACACATTTACCAATACGCATAACTTTACATTTGGAGGTTGCTAGTTCAAGTTGCCAAGTTGACATCCATTTGTCAATATTGGCAAGTGTTAGTTGAAAACGTATATCATCAGATGACTGTAGGATATGGCACATTTTTGCATCATCAGCAAATAGACAGGTATATGAAGGTTTCTCCACACAGTCGGGTCGGTCATTAATGTATATTAGAAAATAATTGGTTATAAAGATGATGTATCCATACTTAAAAGTATTTATTATGTTAGAAAATGTCATAGAAAATTATTTATAAGTTTAAGTTTCGAGAAGCTTAAGCTATTATCTCTCAATTTTAATTATTTGCCATTAAAATATAAGGTATATTCGGATGAAAATGTCTACATTTGTATATACATCTATCCTACCATATATTGTATATAATAGTGTTTAGATAGTACATTCCTTTGAAGTGTATATCAATACAGTATAATATATATTTTAAAAAATGTATATACCTACTTATCAATTAAATTTTCAAATATTGGTAGAAAAGAGTTATTTTGAACTTGCATATAATGTATGATGTAAATTCAATATTTGATCAAGTGATATCATTATACTAATTCTTTTGTAATTTGTTTTGTTTGTATACTCCAATAAAATCATCATAATCATTTATTTTCTCGCCTATGTATTTAATAAGTATATACATATTTTTTATTACTGCTATTATTTTCTCAATTGAACCTAATTGCAATATTTTCATGATCGACTTTATTCTACAAAGTAATTAGCTTACGTTTTTCATAATATTGAAGTATAATATTTTTGCATTTTACTGAATAAATATATTGACTCTATTAATGTAATTTACGTAAAGTACATAGGATAATAATATCAGATATATATCGTAGTTATATAACTTATGTAATAATAGGAAGTCCATAACATAATGCACTATCGTTATTATATTATAATAGCATTATAATGCTATAGATTGTGATGACCATATTATATTTGATAATTCTTATAATATAAAATAGTATATCCTTTCTTTAATCTAGATGTTAAAATATTATATATTTAGGTTTGCTAAATAAACTATATTGATTTGGTATGAAACCAAAAATATTCCAGCAATTGTAGTTGATTCAACGGTATTTTGCCCAACTAGATTTAACAAAGGCGCAGCTCAGGGGGTCCGTATTGCCAATAGACTATGATTTATTATGAAATATTGCATTTCATTTAATATTCCAGACATATTGCTGAAATTGTCATAATCTTGAGCTCTATAATCTTTTATATTTATATTATTATTAACAAATATTCTAATAAATCATTAGCTAAATATGTACCAGTGTAATAATTAATCTCTAGGTAGGGATTATATTTTATTATTTTTCTCCCAATCTCATTCTTACATCAATAAATATTAAATAATCATACTTTACTTGGCATATATGATGACGATTGTTAACTGATCTATATGTGATATATCTTGAGTTGAGTCCACTGATATACTATATACTATATATATTTTGAATTTTTATTTCTTCAATAATTTATATCTCACCTGTTCCTATTTTAATATCGTTATTGTGGGCGTGTATATGTAAATAGATATACGAGGGTGATGTCAATATAGTAATTCATTTGTAAGTAGCCTACTAGTTAGCTAATTACAAAAATAATCCTTTAGTTTTATATATATATAAATTATATCCTTTTCAATAAATATAAATATAATTTATATATGTAAATATTCTAGTAAAAAGATAATAATTTGTTTTACATAATTTCATTAATAGGTAATTATTAAAAAAAACTATAAAGCAGAATACTCATATTTTAATTGAACTATATATATATACACACACTACAAAATATAATAATATATACACTATATAACAAGACACATATTTTTAATACGCCCGCGTAGATAGAGAAAATTTAATTATTTTGAGAAAAATAATTTTGAAAAGATATTTAATTAGTCTTAATTACTATTATACATCTATATAAAATACCGTTTTTTAGTAATTTATAATCAATATAATTCTTTAAATATGTCAGAAATTATAGTTAACTTAATATATCTGAATCATTTTAATTTTAATAAAAAAAACGTTAATAAATATTGTTTTCTCGATATAGTGGTTAATAATCCTTCAATACATTTATCTAGTATAATTAATCGCTTCCCAGTTTATCAATCAAATATTTATCAATTCGTTTCATACTATTTATGTGTGAGGTAGTATATGGTGTTCACTATTAACACTATTTAACATGTGCTCCAACATATTCATTTACGTGTTACCATAATATCAAGACCTCCTATAACCTCAGAGGTTATAGGAGGTCTTGATAATATCCTCATGTAAATTTTGAAATTTTTGTAAAATTCACTTTTCTCATATGCCTAAATAACTCATATTTAATTAATGTATTATATTATTTTTATTTGTTTAATTAAAATTAATAGTATATAAGGAAATAGAATGTATAAAAATACTGTTTATAAATATTTTTTTTTTAATAAATAGTAAAAAAATGTTTCTCAAATAATTTATGGGCCCCCCAAAATGTTGGGCCCCGGGCAATTGCCCGGTTTGCCCCCCCCCCTTGAGCCGGCCCTGCTAATAGGCATTGCCTATGATCACATAGCATAAATTTGTATTTATAATTGTAAACTACGGATACTAATTTACCATAGATTTGTATTTTAGGTATTTTAGGATTTTAGGTAAACCATAAATCTATGCAATGTACAAATCTATGTCAAGGATTTTTTGAATGATATTGTTATTATTATATATATATATATATATATATATATATATATATATATATATATATATATATATATATATATATATATATGTATATCATATATTATTATATATTATTCCGAATGATTATGCTTCGGAGAACTTTGTCTATGTAAAATATCATAGACATAGAATTATGATTTTTTCCAATTCTAAGTCTATGTAAAATATAATGAAATATTTGTGTCTTTGTACAAAGATTTTACACCGGAATTTTACAAGTAGTATTCTGGGAAATTATTTTGCAATATTATTTTTAAATAAATTGTATTATAATTTAATATGACAACGTTACGTGAATCTGTAGTTGAACCTAATGGGAGTATACATACAGTTATTGATAGAGAAAAGGTAAACATTCATATATTTTATTTAAAATCTGTATTTATATATATATAGTCAATAGTGTATTCAATTATTTGAAAAATAATTTAAATAATTAATTTTAATATAATATTTAAATTAAATATTGTTTAATATTTAATTTATTAAGTTAGTATATATTAATATGAATTAATGTATACCTGGTCAAAAGCTTCGCGATTGATTCGCGATGTGAACGCCCGCAAATTGTTGTATTCTTATTTCTAATTAAATTAGTGAATTTACAATATTCAATATTCAATATATTGAATATAATATTCATAGTTGACATCGTCACGATGAAAACCTCACGATGATCGGTAGGTTTTTTGGTTTTTGGTTTTTTGCTAAAATATAAATTAAATAGCATATATTAAATATATGATATATTCTATTTTATTATTATAATAATTATATACACTTTAATTAATAATTCATTTTAAAACTTCAATTTTATTAAATAAATAATAGTTAATTAAGCTTACTTTGTTTTTTTTGTGAAGGTTTTTTGTCTAAATATAAATTAAATCTCATATAATATTATATACATTTAAATGTATTAAATTTAATTCATGTTTAAACTTTAATTATTAGAGTATATTATGTTTATAATTGTAGTTTATTTATATAAGTAGCAAAGATTTTTCTAAGGAAAGATACAAGTTATATGTATAAAATTGAATCACACGATTTTATCGTAAGGAATATGTGCATTTTTTTGTGACATACAAACGTACCTACATATCAAGTTAGCAAGCTTTTTTTGTAATGTACCAACGTCCCATTTGTATTCTTATACATGTAAATGCAGATTGTGCGTTGGGACGTTGGTACATTGACATGTTACAAAAAATGCAATATCCCAACGATAGTATATATTATGAATGCATTTTCCGTAGACATACCAATGTCCCAATGTCCCATCGGACGTTGGTATATTACAAAAAACGCTCTCTTATGTCGTATAAAACTTACGAGAAATCTGTGTGATTCAATTTTGTATACATAATACCTAGAGCGCCACCTATATCGGGTAAAATATGATTTTAAATGATATACATATCTATGTAGCGAATAAATTCTAATTTGTATTGGATGTAATTTAATTGAGCTATATAAATATTATTGTATGAAAACCGCGCAGTACCTAAACTATTTAGGTGATTCAATACTACTGCTAGAAGCGGCATATAGTAGTTATTAATTATGTTGCATATATATGTTATATATTATGTTGCATATATACTATATATATATATTATATAGGGAGTATTAAGCTGTAATGTAAGCTTAGAAAAATGTGTATTAGTATACTTTTGTGCATGTAAAAATTTGTGTTAGTTAATTTACTGTAAATTAACTTGATTATTAAGATTAGGTTTTTTTTAAATATTAGTTTTTTGATTAAATATAAATTAAATAGCTATTCTATTATATATAAATATTATGTATTTACATACTATATTAAAATGACCATATATTACAAAATATAATTTTTATATTATTATACAATAATTATAATTTTATTAAATAATTATTTTCATCAATGAAAAAACCAAAAAACTATAAATAAACCTTGTAAAAACCAAAAAACCTGGTGCCAAAAAAAAAGGTATTTTGCCAACTATGAATATATTACACTATAATTTATAGTGACTATAATATATTGAATATTCAATATTGAACATTCACTAATTATTAATTAGAATACAAAAATTTGCGGGCGTTCACATCGCGCATTAATCGTGAAGCTTTTGACCAGGTATACATTAATTCATATTAATATATACTAACTTAATACATTAACTATTAAATAATATTTAATTTAAATATTATATTAAAATTAATTGTTACACTATAATAGTGTATTGTTACAATAATTGTATTTACAATATTTATAATTAATGTAGCAATATCATTATCATAATGATTATGATAATCATAAATATGATATTGAATAATATATTTATTTTTTTCAGAATATCTATTTAGAGTATGTAACATTTAATGTTTCATTATCATAATGATTATGTTAAACATACAATGTTTGTTTGTACACAAATTAATATTTCTAGTTTTAGTTATTTCACTTGTATCATTTGGTTTGGGTTATTATTGATATTGCCAGGTTTTTAGATTACATCCTAATTGAACCTATAAAACACATATGTATATATGGGTGATAATCATATAAGGACAACGTATATATATATATATACCCAATTTAGGAATATTTGTTAGGAACGCAGTGTGTGAAATCATCGAAATTAATTAAATAATATATTTCAATTTAATAATATATATATATATATATATATATATGTAATAATAATAATAATTCACTTGTACAGTTACTTTAATTATTGTTATTTTATAATATTATAAACATATTATATATTAATTCTACTTGAAATTAAACGGGAATTTTGATAATATATAGATCACCTATGTACTTATAATATATATATAGTGTTGTTAAAAAATGCGTTTTTTATTAATGTTTGTTTAAAACAGGTTTTTAACGGTTTTTTTCGTTTTTAATTCGTTTTTTATCCGTTTTTTTTCTGTTACAAAAAATAAAATTATTTAAATAAAGTAGATATGTTGTTAAATAATAAAATAATAATAAAGTAAGTACATATTATATGAATAATCAGTAATAATTCAAATAATATATTATCTGTATTATTAGCATCATTAAATCATATTGTCAAACTATACATTAGGATGACAATTATAATATTTATTTTGTTACAATATAACACTGAGTATTTCTGTATTATTTAATGTTATAGACATGGAGATTGTATCACAATCTATAGATATATGTAAATTGTATAAAATTATATTAATTTTAATAATAAGCTGTATGAACTTTCATATTTATTTTATTATAAATTATAAATAATAAAATAAAATTAGATTTCTTTTATGTTCTGATATAATAATATATATTATGAACTTTCATATTTATTTTTTATATTAATATATTATTAAAAAAATATGAAAATTCATACTATTTTTTATATAATATTAAACATAATATATATTATTATACAATTTATTATATCAAAACATAAAAGAAATCTAATTCAACTTATTATTATAATAACAATATTATATTTGTATACATTTATTTTATACATTTATTAAATATTCATTCATTTTTCAATTATTATATAATTTATTATATCACAAAAAGAGCAGAGAAATTATTATTTGTCAAATTAGATTTAAATTTAAATATTAACAATTAAATAAATATATGTATAAATTTATGTCTCTTGTTTTTTCTGTTATTTTCATTTTTTATTCTATGTTTAAAACGGTTTAAAACGTGTTTTTTATTAACTCACAACACTATATATATATTATATTATAACAATTATAAATATTAATCTAAATGTGTATGAAAATATATGTGTAAAAAAAGAATACTATATTATAAAAATGGCAAATGAAGAAAGTATTATATTTAGTAATGTATAGATTATATGTATGCGTATATGCAAATATCGAGTGTAAATATATATGGTCAATATATAAGCATGAGTAATCTATATAACAAAGGGTGTGTTGTGTATAATTACCCTATGTGGTAATAGAACAATAGCCATTGGTAAAGCAATCAGAATTAATTAATCACTATGAATATCCATTCAACCATTAAAATATGAATGTATTACAAGTACAAATATATATATAATATATATTATATAAAGATATAAAAAATGACACAACGGATAGTCGAACTACCCATTCTGTCAAAACAAGAATGATAACACACCCCTCTCTAGATAACTCGGCCAATTGACATAATAATTATTATAATAAATATTAAAAATTATTAAAAAATATATCTTTTATAATTATATTTAATTATAGTTCAAATAGTTATGATATAAAGAAAATTAGAATATTGAGATAAATACTAATATTCATTTTGTATTTCTATTATAATTCGTAATACAACAGTTTACCTATAATTGTGTTCTCTTATTAGCCTATACAGAAGAATAATTTATAGAACAAATTATACCATTTCCTTTAACAATAAAAGTAAGTAATGAAAAATAATGAAAGTAATTAATTAATTTTAGAAAAATAATTAGTTCCATTACTCTAATAATGTATGTATCGTCGTGTTATATTATTATATACATTTAATATATTTTTTCTACTTGAAATTAAACATTCTTTCAAAAATTATATAAAACTCATATGTTTGTTCAATATTCGCGTTATAATTAAGTAATTTCAAACTTAATAGTTATAATATTTTCGAAAATTAATTTTAGGAAAATAAACTATTGGTACGCTTATTCTAATAATGTATTTATCGTTAAATTATCTAAAAATGCATTAATACCTATTATTATTACTACAGGAATCACTTGATTACAAATCGAATAGTATACCTACATGGATGAATGATATATTTTCTGAAAGCCCGTTTAATTATGAGTAGAATCACAAGATAATATTTGTACAATAATATAATATAACAATTATTATAGTAAAGGTACAATTCGATTGTATTACTTGAGACTAACTATTGGATTAGTTTTATATACTGTAGTATTAATTAATTTAATTAGTAGTAATATTATATATATATATAATAATCTTAAATGGGTGAATGACTCGATAAGCTCTGCTTCTTCCTTAACCCAGGCAATTGTCAAATCTGATTTTATTATTATTATTATATATATATATATATAAATCATCTATATATAGAAAGCTTTCTTTAAATCACTGATATGAATATGTAAACTTATATTAATCTACATACTTTGCATATAATGCAGTCATAGATAAGTGTATATGTGTGTGTGTGTATATATATATATATATATATATATATATATATATATATATATATATATAATTGTTAATTGGGAATATGTTTCAGGTAAACGACTAGATAAGCATTGCGCTTCTTCGATTACCTTGGTCATGCCTAAATTCTGATATTATTATTATTATTATATATATGTTATAATATATAATAGATATATACACTATAAACATACTCCTACATATATATTATACACAATGCATTCACAGATACGCGTATATAGTATATTATATGATACGCACTCATACACACATACGTACAATGTACGCCGTACATTCATACATGTATACATACGTATATAGTATATGTATGTATGCATAGACCATCCCCTCAATAACATAAATATAATCATACTGTCGAAGCATTAAATTGAAATGCTCGCGCGTAAATTCTCCTTAAAAAGTTTAAATTTAGGATCCGTATATGATTGTAATCCTGTATATATATATATATATATATATATGTATGTATGTATGTTAATGATAAGCCAGTGTATGTATGATAGTCTATAAATAGACACACCCTAATTATAATGACTAATTTTACGCTATTTTAAAATCACTAATTCGAATAAATAAGTTTGTGGTCGTTCAAATCGCGCATCAATCGCGAATATTTTGACCATAATCCTAAAATAATATTTTAATGAATTATGATATTTTTAATATACAATAGTATATTATATACAAATATACTATGTACTTGTATAAATTAATAATATATTTTACATAAACAAAAATAATATTTAATTATGCCTAATATTTTTTTAATTCAAATAATATATATATATATATGTAATCTTAAATATACCAAACCTTAATGGTTTCTAGTAATCTCGGACGATATATTAAATATAGTTAATTTCATAAGTATTGTATATAAAGTTGATATTAAAGTTATCTTAACATATTTAAATTTCTCCCTATTGTGATTATTGACATAATTATATGTGTATTGAATTGTTAAGCATTATTTAATAATTAAATTATACATATTCGAATAATAATTAAATAATTATGAAATAAACTTAATTTAATAAGTAGTCGGAGATTACCCGAGAATTATCCGAGATCACTTAATTGGTGGTCTGAGATTATTGATATTCACTGGTAATAGCATCTCAACATTTCACACAGAGATGTCCGATGATGTTGATGGTGTTCTGCAGTACCGACCAGCATAATGTGTGCAGCGACTAAGTACAATGAACTACAGATCTACACCATGGTAATGCCCCTCCGTAAGGTAGCGAGTCGTACCGACCAGCATAAGTCTATTCGGGCGAATCAATAAAGTCGATTCGGTGTCACGAATCTACTTATATATCGGACGATTTGCCCCGAATTCCTCCGTTATACAGTACCCACCTCACGATCATTTGTAATTAATACCCCTGCTTACCAACATCAATAGCCTTAATTACCGTATAGAGAGCCTAAAGCGGAGGAGATCATACCTACGATTGTTCGCACATATCTAATTTAATAAAAATATTATTTGAAATAATTGATCTATACAGAGCACGAATATTCGAGGCGAGTGTGTCCTCACCTTTATATCCCTACATTATTAGCCGACCCCTACATTACTAGCTGACCCCTATTTCTTAACCCTACTTTCGTGATTTTAAAAACGGACGACAATAATAAAAAATATTCTTTATTATGTTGAATCACTTTAGGAGAAAAAAGCATATTATTATTATAAACTAGAAATGAAAAGAAAACAAATAAAATGTTTATAATAAATATTATTATGATTTCAGGATGGACGCCTCACTGAAGGAGCTCACTAATCTAGTCATGGAGGTGAACCTGAATTCTCGCAAGAAAGGTTTGACTGCGAGAGTGTGTGTGAGGTCCGCCTCTATAACCTAGAACGCTATATCAACCGTCACGGTGCGGTATCATAAACGTTCTTATGAATGAGTTATATTTAAACATATCGTTTCGATGTATTCGACCATTCTATTTCGAATATCGACTCAAATATAGAACGATATCATTTAGTGTTCATCCATTTAAATTATTGATTGGTTAATAATTTATTTAAGTACATATATAGTTGGAAATATAAAGTATAAATATTTGCTAACGATAACAGGTTCGATAATAGGTTCGCATGTGTGAGATCCACCACTGCTACATCCCTTAAGGGTCTTTTATCTTATGCATTATATAATGCTATATCATGGCCGTTTCTGTATTGTTTCGTAAATGTTTATAATATAAACTTTATATGAATTTTATATCTATATATAAATATTTCGATACATTCGTATAATTTATTTTGAATATCGACTCAAATATATAATGATATCATTTAGTATTAAACCATATAAATTATTGATTGTTTAATAATTTATTTTGAATATAAGTATAATTTAAGGATAAAGTATATATAAATATTTGTTAACGATAACATACGTTATTGAAATAAACAAACAATACGATATTAAAACACTATTATTAATATAAAAGTTATCAACGTACACAGGTTATAATCGTTCAGCATGAAAATACGATGACAGGTGATGTGCCTAGAGTGAAACTTGCAGTCCGTTTTATACTAATGCGTAGTATAATATTAATATTACCTCTAATATATACAGGCCTATATGTATAATAGTAATACTGCCACTGGTATAACGAGGCTAATATGTATAATATATCCAATAGTAATACTAGCGCTACTATATGAATACTTTAATACACACACATCTTATTATATGAACCGGAATACTTATTCTATTCTATTTACACTGCTAAAGATACGAATACTTATTATTATTATTTATTTGAGTTTATACAATTTTTAAATAATAATTAACAAAAGTGTTTATTATAACACGGTAATACGAGTTTAAAATAAAATGGTAATATATTCTCGTGATATATTAAATAACAAAAAATACTTTATAAATCCAAGGCAATTATAAATAAATGAATTTTGAATTATATTTCGAATGATGATATTGATTCACGAGATCTTAAATCAATATCGAGCTTGTTCCATTAGATAGGTGCCGCTATACAAAATTCTCTTTTGTTGTGTTGCTTTCTGTTTAATGTGGATCATGTGGTCTCTGTACTCTCAGACTAATGAATATGGTTTTATTAATTTCGCGAGGTATTTCGTTATCTCTAAGTTGTGTAGTTACCAGTAATTTATAAATAATGCGGAAATTAATTGGTAGTAGGTGTTGTTGTCGCATCAGTTCAGTTATTCTGTCGTCTATTGATCTTGGTGGTAATTTATATAATACGCGCATTGACGATCGAATTATCTTATACAGTATAGGAACATATTTCAACAACATCTATAATAATACACACTTCTAATAGTACACACACACACACACACACACACGCATACTCGTAAAGCCACACACACCCTAATACCACACTCGCACACTAAGATTCACACACACACATACTTCTAATAAAATTCACACATTTCATACGCAGGAACATATTTCGACTTCTCGATAGTATACCCCGACACAAAGGTGTCCCAGTACCGCATGCGAGAGATAGGGGCTACCTGCAGCGGCAGATAGGTTGGCATCATCATTCTTATCATTATACGCTAATTCTATTTTATTATTACATTGATTTTACATTATATTATAAATATTTGTATTTTTTTGATTATTTTTACATTGATTTTACATTATATTATTCGTATTTTTATTTGATTAATTTATAAATTCTTTTTATTATTAACTTAATTTTACATTATATTATATTTACATTGATTTATATTATATTATTCATATTTATATTTGTAATTGATTAAATAATTATTTAATAAATTCTATTCTATATTATTTTTACATAGATTTATATTATATTATTCATATTTGTATTTGTTTGATTATTTTATATATTTTATTTTATTTTTATATTGATTTTACATTATATTATAAATATTTGTATTTTTTTTATTATTTTATATATTATATTTTATATTAACATTGATTTGACATTATATTATACATATTTGTATCATCGATATAAAGAAAGTGGATACGCAATTGAATGTAGTGTATGGCACTATCCGCTACGGGCGCTGCAGTCGAAACCCACTATCTGGCCCACTACTTTTTATTTATAATAATATTTATTTATACATATATATATTGATAATTACTACCAATTTGAATGTACTATCAATACTAAAAATAAAATTATATATTTAAAATACATAATATCAACATTCCTCGTAATTTTGTGTATTTAAATTGAAGATATGATACTATTTTATTGATTTTATTGATATTTATAATTTAAATCCATTGATAAAAAATAAAATATAAGTCACTTTAATCTATTTCGACGAAAAGCCTATTGTTTAAATATTTGACATATATAATATGACTAATATCCAATCAAAATCACTGATACCATTTTGTTAATTTATCGATAAAAGTGTCATTCACGTGTCTATCTTTTACATGCATTGCGTGCGTCAATTGCTTATCCACTTTCTTTATATCGATGATTTGTATTTGGTTGATTATAATAAATAATTATTTATTGATTTGTAATTCATATTACATTGATTTTACATTAAACTATTATTATATTAATTTATATTATATTATTCATATTTGTATTTGTATTTGTTTAGTTATTTTATAAATTATATTTTAACATTGATTTTATATTATTTGAATTTGTATTTGAATTATTATTTCATAAATTTATTTTACATTATATTATTCATATTTTTATTTGATTATTTTATAAGTCATTCAAACCCCACCTCCATCATCACACTAACACTCCAGTATTAATGACCCAACCCCCATCTCACTAACACTCCAGTAGTAATGCCCCCCACCCCCACCCCCATCTCACTAACACCCCAGTAGTAATACCCCCACCCTATCTCACTAACACCCCAATAGTAATGCCCCCCACCCCCCCCATCTCACTAACACCCCAGTATTAATGACCCCCCCCATCTCACTAACACTCCAGTAATAATGCCCCCACCCTATCTCACTAACACCCCAATAGTAATGCCCCCAACACCCCCCATCTCACTAACACACCAGTATTAATGACCCCCCCATCTCACTAACACTCCAGTAGTAATGCCCCCACCCCCATCTCACTAACACCCCAGTATTAATGACCCCACCCTCATCTCACTAACACTCCAGTAGTAATGCCCCCCACCCCCACCCCTACCTCACTAACACCCCAGTAGTAATACCCCCACCCCCATCTCACTAACACTCCAGTAGTAATGCCCCCCCTATCTCACTAACACCCCATTAGTAATGCCCCCCACCCCTACCTCACTAACACTCCAGTAGTAATGCCCCCACCCCCACCCCCATCTCACTAATACTCCAGTAGTAATGCCCCCAACCCCCATCTCACTAACACCGCAATAATAATGCCCCCATTTATTTGCCTATCATTATTAGTAGCTTCTATTATTATTATTATCAATATGTTAGTGATATTGAATCTTAATGTTTAACATCATCTATCTAGCCTTTTTGTACCAAACTCTTATATTCATTATATAGTCAGTGTTGGGCAAAGAATGGTTGAAGATGGTACCAAGACTAGTGAACATGAACATGAAATTATATTCGTAACTGATAGCGATTCTTTGTCAGAAGATATTGATAATGATTCGGAATAAGCAGAAGACGATGTTGGATCAAGGTTTACAAATGTTGCGAACATAATCATAATATCAATGATTGTTCTAATAAAGATATAATGCATACGCGAAATCATGTAATTCCATTTTGTACACAAAAATGAGCAGCGCCACATATATATATATATAGGGTTCATTTTCTGACAAATATATTACAAACTATACATAAATGTAAAACAATATGTTTTAAATTAATATTTATATGATGAAAACTAAGTGTGCATTACTAATACATAACAAACTATATGGTATTTATGTTGGATCAAATGCTGTACATATGTGCAGGTAAAATATAATTTATATTGAATATAATTTAATAGAACAATGAAAACATTATTGCATGAATATATTATTAATATATATTATATTGTATGCAATATTTTGAATTTTGTATCACATTTATTGAAATTTAAAATATATTACACAGTTTTATCATAGTATTTATAATGTACATATCTAATCTAGTGGATTAATTATTTATGTAAAGGGTAGCGTGTAATGTAATAGAATAATGATAACATTGTACTGCACTTATCGCATCAAACCTAAATCTATTTCAGTGATTTCGATTAATCACGTTGCACGATACGTAGTCACTTCGTCAATCTTCGATACCATTCAACGTATTTATCGCGTATACTTGTAAACCGCTTATAATTAGTATTCATGACAATAGTTACGTACGTATTAATTTATTTGTTTATCAACAGCTATCATCATCATCCGTATTATGAAAGGAAGATGCTGGAAATTGAGAGTTTAGGTCTTTCAGATCGTCGTGCATCGCGTATTATATCGGCGTTCGTGTTCGATATAGGAATGGCGACTGAACAAAACGTGATGTTCCGATTGGCCTTAATGCGTCGCCAGAGAAAACGTTCGGAAAATCCACAAAATTACTAGTATTTATTTCGACGGGAAAAAAATAAAACCAGAATTTCAGACGGCAGATTCTTCGATGAAAAACATTACGAAGAACGTTATGATCGATGAATCATCGCATCGATATATTTCACACGCGATACCCATTGGCCGTGCTCTTGCAGTAAATATAGCAAACCCAATGATTACATCAATAAGTGATGTCGACATTACCGGTGTGAAAGTACTAGGTGCTGATGGTACTGCAGGAACACAGGCAACAAGGGAGGCGTTATATGCATATTGGAACTTCATCTTGGTCATAAATTTCATTGGAATGTTAGTATATTAATATATATATATATGTATATAATTCCATATAATAAATATATATATAATTCCATATAATAATAGATCTATTTTTTTTATGCGATTATTAATAAATTAAAATCAATATAATTTTTAATATATACATGAACTTTATTTAATACAAATATCAATTCAATATCCCCAATTAAGAAACACGGTAATTATTATATTTAATTAAATTATTTACGATATAGATTTGTTCACTGCATCTCAACGAATTGTCTCTACGAACGGTCCTAATCTCTACAACTGAGTTATCGGAATACAGCTTACAGAGTGTTCACTTTGTACAGATACACATAAGAGAACACTATTATAATCTATTGAGAAATGCTGGTTACCTTGGTTCTGACCTTGAAGTATCTACGTGATTGTGGCCATGAAATGTGGCACCGTTGATGCGCGACTCTCTAGAAGACCCCCCCGCGGTAAGCTGGGTTATGATGATGATGATGATGATGATATTAGGTTTATTTGCACTAAAATAGGGTCATGTAGAGACCCCTTCGCTTCGTTTATGATCGTTGGTTGACGTGTGCCTTCCGTATTCTTCGCTTATACGTAACTACTTACATGCCATCGACGGAATGTATGACAATTGTGAACTTTGTGATACATGCGAGATGTCAGTTCATGATGAAACGTGATCCTGATTTTACTCGTTCGCCACACCACATCGTCGAGATGATTTCCCTTATGAAGTCACACACAATATGCCGGAAACAACCGCGTATATGTTTTAAGGTAATATCATACAACTCTTACGTATTACATGCTGAGAATCTACTGCAATCTACTACGATGCTCGGTGGCCCGCGACCTGAAGTAAGACTCGAGGCTGTAAGGCGCATTGTTATATCACGTAATAATGAAGAAATAATCGTCCGCAAATTTATTAAGCCTAGAATTAATTACGAGGAAACTCACTATGTTGAATTACTTTTCATGTTAAACTTTAATGAGGCGACGGTTCTTCAATAATTAATTTAAATTTTTTTTTTGTATTCAATTTATTATGTTATCTAGTTCATATAAAAATGGATACCGAATATTTAGGTTTTACATTGTACAAAGTTAATTATGAAATATTATGTTTACAACTCTTATATCGCATAGAATGTATATATATATATGTGGAATATAACTATTTAACTTTGCTATTATACACGCATACATGCATATTATATACCTGTTGTACATTATGAATGTATCGTTTATTTATTATTTATATATATACGTATATATGTGACAAATTAGTGAAAACTAATTGAAAATTATCATTATTATATTACTGTAAAATTGAGAAATGACACAATTGTAGCAGTATTGTTATTATCTGTTTCTATATTTAAAACTAATTACTTCGATTGTTATTTTTAGTGTTGATAAGATCAATCATTATTATTGTTATTTAATACAAAATTAATTATTTCATGAATATCATAATTCATTTATAGATTCTATTATTATTGGAGATATCTCGAAAATGGATAACTTTTAATATTTGTAATTATTGATTATAATATTTATATTGGCTGATAAGATCCTACAAATAATAAATATTCTCATAATTGAATCTTAATTAATTTATATTATGTATTACTCAAATTAATATATAATATATATTTCAATATTTAATAATAACAGGGTTTATAAATAATTATAATTAAATCTGGATCATGCATTTTTATTGCACATTAATTTTGTAATAAAAATATTATATAAAATAAGTTAATATAATTAATTATCTGTAAATGCTATACAGCTTTATGTATACAAATAAGCATGTACACAAAGTATTAATATTTTAACTAATCTAATAATTAAGTTGACTAGCTAGGTGACTTTTATTTATTCTTTAAACTACAGTAATGTCACTTTAGTACAAAAATAACCACTGAAGGAGCGTTAGCCCTTGATTCGGGAAAAGAGTCACCTAGCTTAACTATTAGATAATAATTTATATTTACAATTTTAAAAATATAATATTAATAATCTTATCGATACAAATATAGATGTCGTTACCTGGTCAAATGTAATATACGAGTAGTATGCCCATAAAGTAAAGCATTTTCTGTCGGCGGCTAGTAAAGAACAATGGTAGAATCCCTTAAACTATATCTACATTCATCATTATTCTTTATTTTAACTTATAATAACCATTTTGAAGTCATAATATTCTCATATATATTAGGATACTTTTTTAAACTGATAATTCTGCTCTATTTAAAAAATTGGTAACTTTGAAACTACAATATATATGAAACTCAGGATTTATTTCAGATAAATGTCTATTCAGGTATAATAAAACACCAAACATATATACCAGATTACATATAATAGTTATTAATTTCCAAATTAGTATTTTATTGATCTCACTATTATGGTATTATAATATGATCTAAAATGTGTAGTTCTAAATAAATAGATCTAAAATACATAATAATGTAGTTGTTAATTTATGTATTTCAAAATGTACGATAACTATATAAATCTCTTATATTCTACATGTAAATCGTATCGACGCTTAAGGCCCGATGAAATAGGAATATTTACATGGTGAAGATAGGAGAGTTTTTACTAAAAGTATGATAACCTCTGAAATAAATAAAAGGAAGGCTTTATATCAATATTTACATTTGTATCAATGCTAATAATTAAATTTAGATCTATATATATATATTAATTTATAGAATTTTATATTAATTATAAGACAATAAAATGTTACCTTTAACAAAATTTCTAGTAATTCCTTGTAACTAAGTTTTACTTTTAGTTTATATTTAATATACACGCAATATTTATCATATTCTATTCTGAAAGTTTATATGTATTCATAAAAAGTCATGGATCTTCAAAGATTCAGAATTACATTTAAAAATAAAGAGCAGTAATATCAGTTAAAAATGTAATTATAAATGTTTAGTTACTTTTATAATATATCATTTTAAAGATAATTTACTGATTTTTAATAAAAAATATATTTATTTCAAAAATCATGAGGAATTTCTTTTATAAAATCTTGATATCTAAAATAAGTTTATACCTCTATAGGTAATTCTTTGTTCAATGATATAACTTATATAAGTGCAGATAAATCACTACTGGTTAGTTCAATCAGACATAGTATAACTTATAAATAATCATATTACTCTCTAATCTAAATTTGTTTAATTTAAAAATTAATATATTTTTTTTTTGAATATATATTTCTCTGCATTACTCCTTAAATATATTTTCATCTTAATAATCTATATATCCTTTCATTATCTATCTTCTTTACACGTGACTAAACTTACAGACATCACTCATTCCAGTGTATAACTCCATTACCTCCTATAGGGTATTCACTGTCCTCTTATCTCTACACCTAGATGCTCGAATGTGTCCTTCCTCCTGATATCATGTCTACAGCACCAAAATCGCATTCAAACGAAAATATTAATTATTGTATTCCTATTTTAATGTGTTAATATTATACTTTCATATATGTTTGTACTATAATAATAGAACTATCAGCGTATTAGCATCTAGATTATGATGCCGATACATAATTTATATATTTTTCGGTCAATTAATATAATAATATAATAATCAATTAATATAATAATATCCTAACAATCATCATTACAAATTTAATGTAAACTCACATTTCCATAGGAAACTAGGAGTATTTACTCTGATAGCTATTCTGATTCAATCACTGTTTATTTATTCTTGTTTATATCTTATTAGTATTTTAGTGTTACCAGTATAATACACTTGTGATGTTTATATATTGAAGTATCGAATAAACAATAAATAACAACATAATATATTAATAATACGATTTAGAAAAGAATATATATATAAAATAATTGTGAACAATTATACTAAATTAAAATATTTATTTAGAAATAAATTCTATTTGATATTGATAAATGAATTTAAAGAAAAGGTATAAATATATGAAATAAATGTATTCTGCAAAAGATGCATCCATTTTTCTTAATTCTATCTGTAAATGTGTAGCAGTTGATTACATATAAATTAACAAATGATATTTGAAATATGATATATTAAGAATTTAATGACACTTATTAAGATATAATTATATAAAACCATTGATGCATATAACCAGAATATATATATATATATATATATATATATATGTATATTATTAAATAATGCTTACATTGAGGTTTAGAAAGGAATTTATAAGATTAAAGTTAAAATATAGGATAATGTACGGTTTGAAAGAATAGACCTTGGGAAATAAATATTTTTGATGTAGTTTACATTATTAAGATTATCTATATTTTATAATTATTATTAAAAATATATTATTATTACTTATAATGTATAGTATAGTATTATCATTCTATCTCGATCTTATTATCTTTTATAAAAGTTGAAAAATAATTATTTATCTTTTTAACAATTGTGAAGTTAATTTTAATATTAAATAAATATATAATGTCTTGATTTCTAATATAAAAATGTATTAAAATATGTGATAAATTGTTGAAATAGGAATAAATTGACGTTAAAAAAGCTTATATCAGAAAAAAGTAAAATTTAAATAATATGTAAAATGTATTATATATAGCTCATTATTTACCACATAATCTAAACTCTACTATATCATTCAAATCTCTATTAAAAACACATATATTTACCACGGCATAGCTCGAATCAGTATTTATATCAATATTGATTAAATTAGAGTACTCGCTTTATTACTATCGTTCATTATAATTATTTATTTTATGTTGTCATATATATATATATTAGGTTGGAGTGAAATTTGAAATAATTATTGCGATCTGGTTGACTCGCGATAGTGATGTAACGTTATACGTAGAGAATAAATAATGTCACTAATTCACGTTAAATCACTATCGTGAGTCATATCCAGATCGCCATAATTATTTCAAATTTCACTCCAACCTAATATATATATATTCTGCTTTACTGTTTGAATTATACAATTTTGTTTTATTTTGGATGCTTGATTTCTCTGGCAGAATAATTTAATTTATAATTAATAAATTAAATTTATTATTATTTCATTTAATTATATCACCATTAATAATATTAATGTATTATATAATGCAAATATAAATATGTATTATCATTTAGTACTACTAAATTAGTAGTAATACAACATTTTATAGAATAATTATTAACATTTATAATAAAAATCTATAAATACAATCAATATAACATTGAATTCATATTTACATAATAATAAAATCTATATAAAGAAAGTGGATAAGCAATTGACGCACGCAATGCATGTAAAAGATAGATATGCGAATGGAACTTTTATCGATAAATTAAATGGTATCAGTGATTTTGATTGGATATTAGTCATATTATATAGATCAAATATTATTCTATACATTAGGCTTTTCGTCGAAATAGATTAAAGTAACTTTATCAATATCAATGGATTTAGATTATAAATATCAATAAAATAGTATGATATCTTCAATTTAGATTCAAAAAATTACGAGGAATGTTGATATGCTATATTTTAAATATATAATTTTATTTTTAGTATAGATAGTACATTAAAATTGGTAGTAATTATCAATATATATATGTATAAATAAATAATATTAATTTAAAATTTAGTAAGTTTTTAGTAGTAGGCTGCGACTGCAGCGCCTCTATCGCAAATTGCCATACACTACATTCAATTGCTTATCCAGTTTCTTTATATCGATGAATAATAATAATATTTATTAGAAGAATTTTGTTTGTTTTCTAGTATATAAAATTAATTTGCTTTTTCCTCCTAAAGGTTTCAAAATAATTAGGCATATTTTTGTTGTTGTTGCCTGTTAACAAAACAAACAAACAAAAATATAATGATGTGCATTCATGATTTAAAATATTCAGGTTTTTCTTTATATTCTAATGAAGTAGATATATTTCGAATAGCAACTAATAAAATAATATTTTATATTGGTTTAAATTTAATAAATAGAGGCCATACTATTCAGAAATATATGTGCATATATGTATATAATATAGGTTTACTAAGAATAGATACTTTACTTTATGGAGCTATAGAAAAAGTATTTACAAAGATAAGACGTCGATGCTTAAAGTTTGCTGGACATTGCCTACGTAGAGATGATGAGGTTGTTTCGGATCTAGTTATTTGGGAACCTACTCATGGAACTAGAAGATGGGGAAAGCTACAGTAGGACTCTGGAGCGCGATACTGGTATATCATTGAGCGAGATGAGAGTAGCTATGATGAATTGTGGTGTTTGGAGAACTTTTACTGTCCGGAAAACAACAATCCTGAAATAAGCAATTAAGCAAAAATAAATAATAAGCCAAAAATAGAAGATAGCTATTTCTAGAAATACTTTATGAAAAAATCTATACACAAAAATTAATACAAATACAAATATGTATGTAATATTTTATTAGAATACAAAAAAAAATATGAATACAAATAATATGTGATGACATATTTTGGTATGATTTAATAGGTAATATTAGCTTGGAAGTAATTTGGGAAGATTTTAAATAATAGTTAAATACAATTTGTACAGTAATACAATTATTAATAAACGTGTATGCTTAGATATACTATCAGTATATATCAATATACTGACTTTAATAAAAACTTGTAATTGATTAAATCGGTATTTAATAGTGCTGTAAAATTTCAAATCATCGATCTGAAATACTTAATTTTTCGGTTCGGTTCTTAATATATCGGGTATTTTATAATATTTTAAGATATTAAATAAATTTGTCCTGATTTCAGTCTATTCGATTTTTTAAATTAATTATCGGTTCTCCAATATTAAATTTGTTTTGTAAATATATTTTCGTATTTTGGATCCATATAATTATAGTTATAAACCAAATAAAATACAAATATATAAACAATACTATCTAGGTCAAATACAAATATATGTTTGGATCAATTATAATTAAATACCTATTAAATAATATTTACTAATGGAATAGCTAATATGATAATCTTATTTTTAATCTGACGTATATTTTAATTTTAAAAGTTGTTATTGTTTTAATAAATGAGTATTAATAATTTATTAATAATAACGGATATAGGTATTAAGTGATTTTTATGATTAAGTGATTTTTATGATTATCTTAAATTATAAATGTATACAATAATAATATAAACCATATACGCTATGTTATTATATGTAAATTATAATCCATAATTAAATATAATATTTTTACAATATTAAAATCATGAATTATCGAGTGAGTGCTCTAAATTAACGAAAGTGGGATTGTAAATAGATTAAGAAATTTGATATATTCTATAGATTTGTTTTATTTTTTATAAAAATAGTAACTTTATAATAAAGTGTATTCATATTATTAAAAATATATTAAACATGATAACTATGTCGAAAATTCGATATAAATATATATTTTTACACACAATAAATATTAACATATTACATAATACATAACATAATATTTTACACAATTTCGTGATCGATTTAAAAACGCCATTTTCGGTATTTTTACCATTTTCCTCGCGCAATTCTATTTCTAAATACATGCTATTACTCTGATAACAAATTATTATAATGACTATAGTTAAACGTTAGTAACATAAATAATAAAATAAACTGTTTTAAATGATTTTGAAACGTTAAGGGAAAGGTGGGTAATAGTGAACAGTGTGTAGTTGTAACACATCACATATATCATAAAATACAAGTCATATTACATTATTTATATACATAAGTATGAGTATTCATACGCTTCATTGAAATAAATATATTCTATTACCGTTACTTTTTGATTAGCAAATTAAATCAATTAATAAATATTCTTACGTGTATAATGAATAAAATATAAAACACGAGACAATTTCTCTAGAATATATATTTCTGATATATAAAATTTTGCAATCTATGTAGATCGCCTAAACTTTCATTATTTAGATCACTAAGTCGATGATTCCCGATTTTAATGATTATATAATTATTATAATTTTAATAATTAAATATTATTATTACATATAAATTATATGATATAATATTTAATATTATATTAAATAAATAAATGATAAATGATACAATTATGTTAAATATGAATATCTTCAATCACTTGATATATCTTTTATTATTAATAATTATTTATTAAAACATTATTTATAATTTTAAAATTATATTTAGTACAGTTAAGGGGAGGTCTCAGCGTTCGAGCGAATAGTCAAAAACACATGTAACAGATGGGCATATACATGGTATATGCAAATAAGGCTAACAATAGAACTATTCAGTGTATTCAGCTAATTTTTTTGTTATCATGTTCATATTATACAAATACATCTTTGTAAAGAATAAAATTGTCAATATATACTATATTATATATATATATATATGTATATAAATAACATTTTATTTTTTTTATGTATTTTGATTATAAAATGAACTTATATAAAGAATTTTATAATATGCTTCTTTGTAATTATTCATATAAATATAATCTCTATATAACAATAACAATTATTAAAAAAGCTGCAATAGTTTTTTCTGTAGCCACTCTAATGCGTACATACCTAGAATAAATATTGATCATCTAATAAATCGCATTTGTATTTATCACTTATATATTTTTTTAGATAGAGAATGGTGATAAAAACATGTTTTTATGTGATTTATAGATCGTTTTTGGATACCATTTTTTCACAGATACTAAATTACTTATTAAATGGTAGTTTTATTGAATCATATTTTTTTTTTTGTTTTATGAAAATTTATCGTTTTCAACGCTGAGACCTCCCCTTAATACAAACTATGTACTATATCCTACTGATATTAGTGGATATTGATAATCTGAATTACCAAATATTTATATAAATAAATAGTTATTTGATCTATAACATGATAATATATTTTAAAAATGAATTTAATATTGGAAAACTGATAATTAATTTTAAAAACTATACCGAAATCATAAAAAATTTATTTAATATCTTCAAACTAGTTATATATACTCATTGTATCATGTGATATGTATATACAATAAGTTATGTTTGTTAAATAACTATTAACAATTTTCTAAATTACATTTTTACATATTTAAACTATTGATTTTTGTCATTGATTTACATTATATTATTCATATTCATAATAATATTTTTATTTGTTTGATTATTTTATAAATTATATTTTATTTTTATATCGATTTTACATTATATTATTTGTAATTTTTTGATTATCTAAAATTATAATAAATCTAATCAGTAATTGTATTTTAATTATAATATTTTGTTTAAAACTACATGAATAAAATTGTTTTATAGTATTTATAAATCAAATGTTAAATTGAATATTATACATAAAATATATTTGAACTATATACAAATATTATCAACACAATTAATAAATTTAAATATATTATGACTGCATTATCACATCAAAAAAATATAGACTAATTAATTATATTTATATAATATAAATTACATGTAAACTTTTTAGATGAATTTTAACTTATAAAAGAAATTTTAAAATCTGTAAACAATAATTTGAATTATTAAAATTATAATATATTCTCATTTTGAAAAAATAATCAGAAATAATTATTTATACTTTTAACAAGATGTACGATTGATTTTTGATCTATTATATTCTCAAATGAAAATAGTAATTCAAACTCAGAAAATAAAAAGATCTACAAAATTCTAATAAAATATATATTTCAATGAGTTAAATAATTGATTATAGATGGCCGTTATTGAATGAATGCAGCACGTTATATTTAAGGAATACATTGAATTAGATATGAGAACACTACACTGAATTAGAGGGCTAACACGCATTAGTTATCTTCTTGCTGGAACAGAAATAGCCACATCTAGGTACTCCCCGATCTCAAAGTTCTTACAGCCCAGCGTTACGTTGTCATCGATACCCTGCAAAGATAATAGAACGATTAAATATGAAACACGGACACGCATATATGCATAGGTATGATATGATTATAAGAATGGTTCATTCGTATCTTATATAAAGTTCTAATATGTCGATTATTTATAAATTTACCAAAAATAATACCAGTGTATGAAATTTCCATTCATAAGTTTTTAAAGATAAAAAACAAGAATATAATCTACACATTATATAGGTAGAGGTTCAAGTAATATAATATAGGTAGAGGTTCAAGTAATATAATATAGGTAGAGGTTCAAGTAATATAATATAGGTAGTTAAAAAGAAGCCTGATTTTATTAGAAATTATAAAATATACATAGTATAAAGTATACAATATGAGTATAATATATATATATATATATATATATATATATATATATATATATATATATATATATATATATATATATATATATATATATATGAGTATACAGTTAAATATATAGAAATACATCAAATGTAATTATAACAATTTTGTGTTGTTGAAAATTATTAAATTATGAAGCTTTATCCTTAAAATGATATATAGAAAATATCTATATATATAATTTATTACTTTATGATATAGTCTTTAAAAGTTAAGTAAATAAATAATTTAAAATTGTATGGGCACATAATTTAATTTAATAATGTTATAAATTATTTATATATAAATATATCTACATATTGGTATTATAATAAAGTTTATATTACAAATTAAAACTTAACACAATTAAATTATATAATATTTATTTTTAAATATTTTAAAAGAATATTTTCATTTAATAACTAAATATATAAATTTTTATAAATAAATAGCTAAATTATATATAATGGAGATTAAACAGTTTTACATGAATATTTGTTATATCAATTGACAAAATATAAAAAATATCACTGAATTATATTTAAATAAATATATTTAATTCAATGAATTCTCAATATATGCTTATAGTTTGTATACAAATGGTGAAATAAAAGACATAGTACATTTAAAGATTTTTCTAAGGAAAGATATAACACTCACGCGAAATCGTGTAATTCTATTTTGTATAAAAAAACCAAAAGCGCCACCTATATAGGGTCAATTTTTGGAACTATGCGTTGTTTATAATGAAATTCGTATAGAACTATGCACTTTTAAAATCAAAAATAATATGCTTTAAATTATTATTTTTATGATGAAAACTAAGTGTTCATTACTAACAAAGCAATAGGATATATTGGTTTTAAATGCTATAAATATCTATGTGGCAAGTAAAAGATAATTTATATAGCATGTAATTTAATAGAGCAATGAAAACATTGTAGTATACAAATCACGGCAAACCTAAATCTATTCGATACTGCTGCTAGTAGCGGGATGTATGAATACAAATCACGTTGCGTAGATAGGAAGTGTTATATATTTGTTTCTCAAAAATCTTTTATATTTATAAAAAATAGCATTCTACCCAATGTTTGTATGGCTATGTAATTCTGTCTACGGTTAAAACAATATACAATATTATTGTTAAGCTCTTTAGGATGAACAACAAATAATGATAATACAAACAACATAATTGAATATAAAACTAAAACTTCTTCTAATACATAATTATTATTTTTATAATGTATCAAAATTCAATTTTTCAATAAATATAAAGTATATATTATTATATATAAGAAACATAGAGCTAGAAAGAAATAGAGTGGTAATACTCATTGTCTGGCAGTGTAAGACAATGCGGAAATAAAAAATCAGCCATCTTGCGGTGACCAAATATTAAAATATAATATTATTTTGATCATAACTTTTTTATTATTAATTATATCAAAAAAGTAAAATATGAAACCTATATTACTTTGTTATCCTCTTTGCAATGATATTAATAATTATATTCTAGCTACAAAATATAAAAAATAAAACAGGTCAAATCCGCTATTTTGCGGTTATCAAATTAGATTGACGCTTTCCGCATGTCAGATACCTTGTTTACTACTCTATTTCTCTCTAGATCTGTGATAAGAAAGGACAGTAAATATGTTAATACATAGTTAGTGAAATTGTTTTTCACTGATTGATTTTATCATATTGTATGGCTTATCATGGTACAGGATTGAATTTGAATCAAAAATTAATGTAAAAACTCATTTTTAAATCAATGATTATATTTTATTCATAATCTAATTTAATAAAAATTATATTATTAGGAATTTCTACATAATTGGAGAATATCGAAAATGGTATCTGTTTGTTTTGATTATGAATTGCCGATGTCAAATTTAAAATATTGTACATTTGTATTGCTATATAATTATTAAATTAATTTAAAATTATAATAAAGGCTAATTTATATATATCTTATAATATGTACTATATTTTCATTATTCGTAATAATTAATAATGTATACTAGTGTGTCAACTGCCGATTTTCGCATTCATCGATTTTTGCCGTCAACGATTATTTTAAATTTTACCTCATAAATCGTAATCAAAATAAACGTTGTCCATATTCGATACAGATCACATAATATAGAAAAATATCATTCAATTCTAAACTAATTTATAAATAAATGTATATGTTTAATAAAATATTTGTATAGACATACAATTTAAAAATATGAATGCATTTTATTTGACGGCTGTAAATCTAGATGAATAAATATCATTGTTATGTTTGATTCAATGATTTAAACTATACCACTGTTGAGTATATAGCTCAGAGTACATAAAGTTACTATTGCGGATAGCGGGTAAAATAACTTAAAAAATAGTAAACTTAGCAGGTGGGTAAAGCCCAGGGAGATATAGAAGCAAGTCGGCTTATCGAGATATCGAGCCTGCGCTGATGATGATGCGAATGATACAAACCTTTCTACCGCTACATGTAGCACCTATCTCTCGCATGCGGTACTGGGACACTCTCGGGTCGGGGTACACTATCGAGAAGTCGAAATATGTTCCTGAGCGGAGTGTAGGGAGTGTGTGATTATCATTAGGAGAGTGTGGGTGTGTGTGTGGGTGTGTAATTCGTAGTGTGTGAATGTACTATTAGAAGTGTGTATTAATATAGATGTAGTGGAAGTATGTTTCTATACCGTATACGATAAGTAATGATGAGTATTCGTATCTTTAGCAGTGTGTAAATAGAATAGAATAAGTATTCCGGTTCATATAATAAGATGTGTGTGTATTAAAGTATTCATATAGTAGCGCTAGTATTACTATTAAATATATTATAAATATTAGCCTCCTTATACCAGTGGCAGTATTACTATTATACATATTGGCCTGTATATACTAGAGGTAGTATTAATATTAGACTATACGTAATAGTATAAAACCGACTGCAAGTTTCATTCTAGGCACGTCACCTGTCATCACAGTCTCACGATGAGCGATTATAACCTGTGAATGTATGTAACTTCTATAACGATTATTAAATGTTAACTAAATTATATCGTTCTATATTTGTGTCTAAGCAACTGTCTCTATACCTAAACACAATTTTCTAATCGTTATGGGAGATTTCAATGCTCATTTTGCCACATCTAGTGAAACCATCCATTCTTATCATGATAAAACAAATTTAAATGGACAACTTTGTAAAGACTTTGCACAAGAAACTGATCTATTAATAACCAATACTCACTATAAAAAGAGAAAAGGAAAACTATGGACATTTATGTCAGATTGTACCGGAAATAAGACTCAAGTTGATTATATAATGATACGTAAAAAATGGAGAAATAGTTCTATAAACTGTGAAGCATATAATAGTTTTAGCAGTATAGGTTCTGACCATAGAATTCTGAATTCCAAAATTAAATTAAGTTTTAGATCACAAAAGAAGAAAAATTCAATACCAATGTATAACTGGTCAGTACTTAAGAATAAAAACATAGCTATAGAATACAGTGACATAGTTACAAAGAGATATAACCAACTTAATATTTCCAATGAAGATGAAATTAAAGACATATCTTTAACATATGGTAATTTTATTCTTGCAAATCAAGAAGCATGTAAATCTCTATTACCAAAGAAACGAAAACTTGATAAAAATCCATCTCGACATCCAGATATTGCAATACCTCGTGATAATGTAAATGAAGCTTATAAAAAGTATGTATTATCAAATACAGAAGAAAAGTATGAAATGTTTCAAGAAACCAAGAGAAAACTACAGGAAGCATATGATAAGATAGAAAGTGATGACCTTGAGAAAACAGTTTATGATATTGAAAATTCGAATAAATTAAGACAACATGCCAAATGTTGGCAACTAATCAATGATATAACTGGTCGTAAAACTACCAAAAAAGGAATAATTAAAGCCAGTAATAACGAAGATAGAATCAATAAATGGTTTACTCATTTTAAAAATGTACTCGGCAATAATAATTCTGAAGAAGAAATTGATGATTTTGAACCAGAAATTGTAATTAAACATACAGAAATATTTACCAACGCTTTTACAAAAGACGAATATCTAATGGTAAAGAATAATCTAGTAGATGGAAAAACAGTAGGACCTGATGGTGTTGCACCTGAAGCTTTTAAATACTGTAAATTTGACGATATCCTTCTAGAATATGCAAATAAAATTTTACTTGAAAAGCAAAAACCTATTCAATGGTCTACTTGTCAAATAATGCCAATACCAAAATCAGGTAATCTTAATAAAGTCGACAATTATAGAGGAATTGCTATATCTGTTATTGCTCTAAAAATAACTAATAAGATGATACTTAATAGAATTCAGCCAATTATAGATCCCCTTCTCCGGCATAACCAAAATGGTTTCCGTCCCAGAAGATCAACTACTACCCATATACTAGCTCTGCGAAGATTAATAGAAGGTATCAAAGAAAAGAATCTAAAAGCAATCATTACTTTTGTTGACTTTAAGAAAGCTTTCGATACTATAAATAGAAATAATATGTTCAAAATACTCTTGGCTTACGGAATTCCCACTATTATCGTAGAAGCAATAGAAACATTATACAAAGGAACCAAAGCGAAAGTACTAACACCTGATGGAGAAACCAAATCGTTTAATATAACTACTGGAGTTCTACAAGGCGATACGTTGGCCCCCTTTCTGTTTATAATAGTGCTTGACTATGCAATGCGAATGGCTGTGAAAGGAAAACAGTTAGATCTTGGTTTTGAACTAACTAGGAAACAGAGTCGTAGGGTACCAGCAAAAGTGATTACAGATCTAAGCTATGCAGATGATATTGCTTTAATATCACAAGATATTGAGCAGGCTCAAGAATTACTATCAAATGTAGAAACCCAAGCTTTAAAATTAGGTTTAAAAATAAACTCAAGAAAAACTGAAATAATGGCTTTTTCTCAAAGTGAACCAATAAATATCCACTCATTACTAAATGAAGATATTAAAGTAGTAAATAACTTTAAATACTTGGGTGCATGGATGAGTAGCTCATCAAAAGACTTTGAGATCCGAAAGGCACTAGCTTGGCAGGCATGTCACAAGTTGAAAAAACTCTGGAATTCCAAGTTAAAAAGAAAACTAAAGATTAGGACTTTTCAAGCCACTATTGAAAGTATCCTACTATATGGCAGTGAGACTTGGACGATCGACAAATCACTTGAACGGAGAATAAATGGATGCTATACAAGGTTATTAAGAATGATTCTGAATGTATCATGGAGAGACCATATAACAAATGTTGAACTCTATAAAGAACTACCAAAAATTACCGATGTTATAACTACTCGTCGTCTGCGAATAGCAGGTCACTGCATCCGTCACGACGATGAAGTAGCTCATGATCTGATTTTATGGCAACCAACGTCTGGAAAAAGCAACAGAGGAAGAAAAGCTGTGACGTACATTGATAATTTAAAAAAGGATACTGGACTAGATGATGTGAATGAAATACGTAATGTTATGATGATTCGTGATGATTGGAAGAAAATTGTAAAGAAGGGTCGAACGGGAGTTCGACATAAGTAAGTAAGTAAGTATTTGTGTCTATATTCAATATTACAATATAGAATGATATCATTATTGAGACTGAATAAATTCTACGAATATAACTAATATAACTAAATGTTTATTACAAATTACATGCAATATAAATTAGCTTTTACTCGCCACATAGATATGTATAGCATTTAAAACCAACATATCCTATTGCTTTGTTATTTCTTAGTAATGAACACTTATTTTTCATAATACAAATAATAATTGAAAGCATATTATTTTTCATTTTAAAACTACATAGTTTGATACGAATTTACATTATAAACAACGCATAGTTCCGAATATTGACCCTATATAGGTGGCGCTGTTTATTTTTGTATACAAAATAGAATTACACGATTTCGCGAGAGTGTTATATCTTTCCTTAGAAAAATCTTAGAATGAACTATGTCATTTATTTCACCATTTGTATACAAACTATAAGCATATATTGAGAATTAATTGAATTAAATATATTTATTTAAATATAATTCAGTGATATTTTTTATATTTTGTCAATTGATAACAAATATTTATGTCAAACTGTGTAATCTTCATTATATATAATTTAGCTAATTATTTATAAAAATTTATATATAATACATAATACATAATTTATATATTTAGTTATTAAATGTTTATATTTTTAAATTTAGTACCGCACCGTGGCAGTTGATATAGCATTATAGGATATAGAGGCTCACACACTCTCTCTGTCTGTGAACCTTTCTTGCGAGAATTCAGGTTCACCTCCATGACGAGATTAGTGAGCTCTTTCAGTGAGGCGTCCATCCTGAAATCATAAACTTGATTAGAAACCAGATTACACGGGGGGCGGCATTAATGTAGGGGTAGCGATTAGGAAAGAAGGGTTCTTAATTATGAATATAGAGGCTGCTATTATGAACTTAATTTTTGATAGACAAACTTGGCTATTTATAGATAAAACATATTAGATATTCATAAATGCGCTTGTTTGAAAGCGACGCAACAAAACAATCGGCACACGACAGCAGAGCATTTAGTATATAGCGGCACCTATCGAGTGGAACGAGCTCGATAGCGATTTAAGACGTCGTCACTCGAGCTAGTATTAAAACTCATTTATTTATAATCGCCTACGACGTATAAGTTAGCCGGTAGCCTCACGAGCAAATATTGCCGAGCGTGTGGCCTCCTCAGGGTTATGGGCGTAATGAACAGGTAATATAGAGTCAAGGCTATGGTATATTTCTAGGACTTATTTATTCAAGTGCACGCATGTGGCCATCGTCTGATTTATATAGACGAGTGTATAACGCGAGGCGGCCATGCATGACAGTTATGCAGGAATGCACGGGCGTGCGCTAGACTCTGCGCGCGCCGACGCACGCCGTGCATTTGTATCACGCAGACGACAATCTTTACACGTGAATACAAATACAAATAACAAATACGATATACGAGGAATACGTGCATAATGGAACATAACGTAACAGTAACCATGTGTAGATCTGTAGTTCGTTGGACGGCGTACTGCCCCGTACGTAGTCGCTGCACATGTTATGTCGGCCCGTACTGCAGAACACCCGCAACATCATCGGACATATCTGCGTGTGTGGTTACGACTCATCAGAGTAATGAAAGAACACTCGACTGACTATAAAACTGCGGCGATTTTATTATATTTTTATTGTTCGGTTGTGATATATCGATAAATATTGTGCTACGATATATTTTATGAATGATAAATAACCGCAGTGGTTATCTAAATAGATGACGATAAACTACTAATTCGTACGAAATGTAACGATATTATTATTATCGTATCTGGACGACAAAAATAGAAAAGATTATGAAGTCTAATTTTGAAGTCGTTTAGAAGCAATAAAAAATAGATTATTTTATAATGAACAAAAATATCTGCTAATAAATAATTGATATTATTATTATGTTCAATAGTAACACGTAATAATTGTATTGATTGATAATTTATTTAAGCAAATACATAGCCGATAATATAATCGAAAGTATAAAGTATAAATATTTACTAACGATAACATACGTTATAGAATTAAATAAAGAATAATACGAAATTAAAAAATTAAGAAATTAAAACGTTTTACAGTTACCGTAAAAATACACGAATAATAATCTAAAGTAGAAATAAATCATATAGTAAAGATAAACAAAAAATGATCAAAATAGTATTACAATGTAGTATTACGTTGTTGTCTACGACGGTGATGGCACTACCTCTACACTACCTCTACACTACCTCTACACTACCACTACACTACCACTACACTACCACTACACTACCACTACACTACCACTACACTACCACTACACTACCTCTACACTACCACTACACTACCACTACCATGGTAACCTAGGGGCATGTAAATTCGGACCAATTTTTTATGTAATTGTGGTTCATTTAAAATGAATCATTTTAAAGACATTTCGGGTTTTTATTAAAAACCGACTGTATTTCTATGGTCCGATATTGCTAGAAACCATATTTAACGATTTTTTAATAGATTTAAGATCTTGTTTTAAAACACTTATTTTAAAACACTTATTAAAACTCATTTATTTATAATTACCTATGATAAGGCTATAAGCCAGTAATCTCGTGTAAGGTAAACTTTTACAAGGTAAATATGTTTATAATAATACAGTTCTTATATGAATATATATAATACATTATTAAATATTGATACAATATATATTATTATATATATATTCGTATAAGAACTGTATAATTATAAAATAAATTAAATTAAATAAATCATACGAGATTACTAAATAAGTCGTACGAAATGACCTCGTACAATATTACCATTTATAAAGTACTTATTATTTAATAAATCACGACCATATATTACCATTTTATTTTGTATCTTATATTACCATGTTATTATAAAAACTTTTTTTAATTATCATTTAAAAAGTGTATAAACTAAAATTAATAATAATATTAATATAATCTTTTAATCAATGAAAAAGACATGTAAAAACCTGGAGACAAAAAAATGGATTTTTTCCAATTATGGGTATATGATTACATTTATATATGAATTATAATTATACTGTATACTTATCATTATTTTATTTAAGTAAAAAAAACATATATATTATTAATTTATACAAATATATAGTATATTTGTTTATAAAATTATATAAATATTGTATATTAAAAATAGTAAAATATCCTTCATTAAATAATTGAATTATCTCGAAGCAGGCCGCCGTTTGTTATTATAATAATGTCATAGTTCAAAGTGGGCGGTACTTATATATGCACTACTGTACATTATACGCATTATAACTTATAATGTAGGTATAACAATGAGATTCAAAAAAGTTCAAAGCATCTTATTGGTCGTCGGATACGCATTCATTTATTTATTTAAATTTAAAAAAAAACGATCATTTTAAAATGTTTTACAATAATTATTAATAATTGATATCTTTGCTCCAATCATAATTAATAACAATTAGTGGAATATGATTTATTATCCTGTCATAATAATAAAAAATAAATCAAACTCACTTCCTTTAATATTTTGAAAGTCAAGGTAAGATGATGCGTTTTTTAAATATATAGTTAATTTATAAATAAATATATATTTAAATATAACTATTAGAATGAGTAGTTAGGTTATTACAATAACTATGTTATATAATACACTCTTATTATACCGATTAATAATATTATATTTATTTAATAATTAAAATTGTTTAATAAATTTTAATTATTATTAATAAATATTTTAATATGTATTGCGCTATTTAATAATGTAAATTTTATTTAACACATATTTTATAGATTATACATATACACTGTTTATTATTTAATATTATAAGTATAATATTATATTTAATCACGATCTATAGTAATATGAATATGAACTTTTAAGATTAATACTATTACAAAAAAAATGCAATTTATGACGTTTTTTAAAAACGATATTTATTTAAATTGTAAAATTAACTAAGTTATCTATATTATTATTATTAAATATATACAGCACAGAGTTCTTAAAATATTGTAGATTATTATTAATATATTTTATTTACTTATAAATTAATAATTAAGATAGTTGAACGTGCCTAGTAAACTTACATATTTATATTTTAATATTAAAATCTGTCAATCTTAAAACAAATGATTTTTTTTACAAAGATACAAGTAAT
Source organism: Osedax fenrisi (assembly GCA_964019155.1). NCBI lineage: Eukaryota > Metazoa > Annelida > Polychaeta > Sabellida > Siboglinidae > Osedax > Osedax fenrisi. The sequence goes on along the minus strand of OZ025245.1, from coordinate 20,698,472 downwards.
TATAATGGTATAATGGATCTATTTAAATTCTCATAAATGTATAATAAAACTATGCATTTGCGATTTTTGTGCATTAACTTATATTTATTTTATATAATATATTAAATAGTAATTATATTGTATTTAAATAATTCTAATATTAATTATAAATGTTATTAATTAATTTGTTATTTGAGTTTATTTAATACACATTTAAAATTTGTATTTATTAAAATTTATATAAAAATATTTAAGATATGTATTGCTATTACAATGATAATTATAGTTTAAATCACATGCATGTACTTATTACAATTTTATTTGATAAATAAATAATAACTTATTGATATATTGTATGTATTATACATATATTTAATATAAAGATGTTCTTATTTTAGCTCAAATATGTCTGTTCAATTGCTTGAAAAGTATCGTACACCTCAAACTGATGAATTTAACTCTAACTGAAACTGAAAAAGTTGGTTATATTATATATTTATTAATATGTATTTATAGTTATATATATATTTATTAAAAAGTGGCATCTCTGTGACTGTAATAATAAATTTAATTTAGATTCTAGTTTTTATATTAAAATTAAAGGATTTAATTGTAGAATTAAAGACAGTTTTAGAAACAGATAAAACTGTATTTGTGGAGTGGTGTAAAGATTATTTTTCACATTCTACAAATAATTAAATACTTATACCAAAGATTTTCCGAAGGAAAGATATAACACTTACGCGAAATCGTGTAATTCGAATTTGTATACAAAATACCCTGGTGCCACCTATAGCGGGTTACTTTTAGGAACTATGCCTTGTTTATAATGTAAATTCGTAGTTAACTATACACTTTTAAAATGTTAAATAATATGCTTTAAATTAATATTTATATGATGAAAACTAAGTGTTCGTTACTAATATATAACAAACAAATATGATATGTATGTTTTAAATGCTATAAGTATATATTTAGTAAGTAAAAGTTAATTTATATTGCATGTAATTTAATAGAGCAATGAAAACATTGTTGTATGCAAACAGAGCCGAACCTAAATCTATTTCAGTGATTTCGATACTACTGCTAGCAGCGGTTGGGGATATTACTAAATTACGTTGCATGCATAGGGAGTGTTATATCTTTGCTTCGCAAAATCTTTGCTTATACTACATTGAATAAACTACATTGATGAGTTCACAATATAACAAGGTAACCACTGATTACTAACTAGTGATCACGTGTGGTTTGTTGATTTCGTGCTGTGTGAATTTTACTATTTATACATAATTATTTATATTAATATGTAGTATCTGTGCGCACAAGATCACTGGTAAGTATTCAACAATAAACTTATTACAATTCACTGCGAATTTATATTATTAAATGGAATGCCAGTATGTGTTTTTCCAGAATATATCAATTAGAAAATTATAATCAAGTTTCATTACTAGTTAGAGTAAATAGAAACTCTTTAAATAGGAGGAAAATTTACTATATTGAGAATTTGATTACCTAGATGAGATACTTAAAACTGTGTTTCTATTTACAAAGTAATGTATACACACTGAAAAAGTGTATAAAATATTGACATCAATCATCATTAAAAATTGTAAACAGAAATAAGGTAAACGAATTGAATTTTAAAATAAATAGCTTATGTTAGTGAGTATACAAATAACTAACTTAAATGCAGTAGTATACGACCACCAGTTAAAAATTATTGTCGCTGCGATTATAATGTGGGGGGGGGGTGTACACATTATTTAACGTGATATTGTTAACAATAAAATTACTGAGGGATAAGGTGAATGAAGCAACTTATAATGATTGTTGATAAATTTATTTGAACATCTGTTATTGTCACTAACACCCCCTTGATATAGTAACATCCTCTACTTTATAGGTTATGTATGAACATCAGATGCATTTTGCGGCCTGCTGCTAACGCCTATAAACATTGGAAACAAAGCTGTGAAAAGATACCGGAATTATGGAATTCTTCTGTTAACACATTTAGGTTAACTCAATAGATCTCCCAAAACCATTTAATCATCTTATCTAATCATCTTTTTCGAGTATAATTCCTATATAATATAATCATATAGTTTTTTAAATATTGTCCCTTATTAATTTACTGCACTTATCTAATATATAGGTGATGTATGAAACTTCAGATGAATGTTGCGGCCAGCAGTAATGCAAATAAAAGATTGGAGGCTTCTAAGATAATGGAATTATGTAATTCTGCTATTGAAAAATCATTTACATTAATATTATCTCTTTTAAAATAAAATTTAAATAATTTCATTGTACATAAATATTATTCATTTGATTTTATAAATACATATACATAAATATTCTATTAAGAGGAGAATATAGAATATGGCTCCTGTAGGTTTTGCTAACAATTTACGGGTTTAGATGTAACATATTTTATATATCGATAGATAATTTAAAATAATACAAATGTATCTGATATTATATACCATATTTCATTCTTACTATTTATTATGATGTAAACTAGTGTGGAAACTTAAATGATTATTTTAACCCATTATATTAGTAATAAAAAAATACGCTTGCTATATTGGATGCAGACCATTTAAAATGGAAATTTAAATACATAAATTATAGATAACTATTATTCAATTAATTGTATATATACATATTAATTAGGTTATTTTTAATGGAAATAATGCTAGAAAATTTATTTATATAAAATATAATTTTATAAACAAAATTTAAAATATTTTGCAAAAGTAATATCATTTTTTTAATATATTGTATAACTAATAATAATTTATAAGTAAAAAAATGTATTTAAAAAAAAATATTAAAAATTATATAAAAAAATATTAAAAAATAAATGGCCAGTTGAAAATTTAGCCTTATATGACCATTTTGAAAAAATAAAATAAATTTTATAAATCTATATAGTAGAATATATTTAAAAGAACAATGTGTAAAAAAATTGATGTATAATATTAATTAACAAGTTCTGTACATTAAATTTTGTTTTCATGACCAAACAATTTGTATACTTTACATGTAAATATTGGCTAATTTTTAGCTCATAAATTTACCAGTTTTTGATCTATAACTTTTTATTTAGTTATCTGATTACAAAATTAATATATGACTCTTATATTACTTTTTCATGCTCTTTCCAATGGTACTAATTATTTTAAACTAGCATCACTAGAAAAAATCTCATTGTTATACCTATATAATGGTTATAAGATATTTTATAGTAACACAATATTTTATAGGCTCAATTGGGTATATAATGCAGCTAAAAAAAACGGCAAAATAATACCAAACTAAAGAAATCACATAACCCCAAAATAAAAAATCTGACATTCTAATAATAATAATCGGCGGCCTGCTTTGAGAATCACGAAATAATTCATTAAAATATCATTATAAAAATATTTATTACATATATAAAAAATAATATATTGATTATTTCATAATGTATAATAGGTTATATTACTATATAAATATTTTTTATTTATAAAAAATCATCTATTAATAATAGATTCTATTATTAATAATAATAAATAAGTAATTTAATAAATAGATTATTTAAACTAAAAATAATTTTTAAAATGTATTATTAATTTATATAAGTCTTATAATAAGCATGTTATATTTTTATATGATACAATATATGAATAATATATTATAAAATAAGAATTCTATATTATCTTAATAAATAATCAATTACAAATTATTATAATAATATTAAATATTAAAAATTAATTGAATACATTATCGACTATATATAAAAATACAGATTTTAAACAAAATATATGAATGGTTACCTTTTCTCTATCAATAACTTTATGTACACCTTTATTCGGTTCAACTACAGATCCACGTAACGTTGTCATATTAAATTATAATAGAATTTATTTAAAAATAATATTGTAAACAATAAACTTATAAATAAAATAAATCAATAAATTTCCCAGAATACTACGGGGTAAAATCTTTGTACAAAGACATATATATATCATTATATTTTACATAGATTTGTACCTTGGGATCATAGACATAGACATTCCAAAGATTTTCCTTCGGAAAATCTTTGGACATTCGCTCCTATGTCTATGCTTGGGATCATAGATATAGAGTACCATGGTCTACTACTCTATAGAGTACCCATTGGGTACTCTATAGAGTAGTAGACCATATTAAAAGCGATTCTCTCCTGTGTCTATGCTTGGGATATGTAGTTTGTGTAGTTTACAAATATAAATAAAAATCTAGGCTATTTTATCATATGTATCCATAGATTTAGTAGTATGTACTCTAAATCTATATATATATATATAGTGAATATAACTTATTTATCATAGACAACGTCGACCCATATTATATGGGCCATACACATATATATTATATTATAATTTGCATAGATATTAAATGAAGCCTTACTTCATATAGGAGGCCTTAATCCTATATGTATGGTTTATAAATTGACCAGTTAAATGAATAACTATATATATGTCGATCAAATGTCTATGGGTTTATAGTATAGGTAGTATATACGGTGTATAATCAGAGCTGGGCACGATACTCAAAAAATATATAATAGATACAATTACAATTACATACTTTTTTCTTATAATAGATACAACTACAATTACTTTAAAAAAATCTTAGTAGATACAATTATAAATACAGAATGTTCTTAATAGATACATCTTAGTAGATACAAATGCATTATAATTATATCCAATATATATAGACTATATAATATACTATATATTTATATATATATTATCATAAATGATAAAATGATAGAGAGTATAACTCATTTATCAGTGTTCTATCATATTATATCAGTAAATATAAGACTTATTCTTAGAGCTAATAACAAGAAATCTAGTAAAATTAAACATTATGATTGGGCAAGATTAAAGACAGATACAGAAACCCGATATATATAAGGTATACCTTTATTACTAAAGTGAAAACTAAATACTAAGCTCTATATTACACCACAGTTACGCTATCTGCTAGCAAAAGGTATTATCACTTTGAAACTGTATGTAGGAAACTGTAAGGAACTGTAACTATAAGGAAACTGCTGCTAAAGTAATCCCATTGAAACCTAAGTTGAAAAAATGAATACCCTGGAAACAGATAATATCTGTAAAAACTTTAAAATACTACACGAAGCAGCGCGACATAAATAAAATCAACCTACACCATCAAATGTCAGACATTTCAACGAAGCTCAAAAGTATATTGTACAATCGTATGAGAAGGAATAAACATATTACGTTCAGAATAAAATAAAATAAATTCAAAATGCGAAAAAAATAAGCCTTATAAGGCTATATATAGCCTGGAAAATATTAAATGAAATTAGTGGAAAAAATAACTCAAATATAGCAAAACTTAAAGCAAACAGAGGAAAAGAACGAATTCAACTACGACCATTTCAAGGAACTACTTGGTAAACCATCAATTCCCACATCAAACGAGGAAAGTACATTGACTATACAAATGTACTAGATATCAAAAAAGGCATTTTTACAATAGATGAATTAAAGATAGCTACGAAAAGCATAACAAATGGAAAAGCTGTTGGCTTAGATGAAGTACCAGCTCAAGTATGGAAACTAGGAGAATTTCAGGAAATCTTACTAAACTAGTTCAATAGTATATATTCTCAAGAACCAATAGACATACGGAATGAAGGATGCTTACTTCCTTTCCAAAAAAAAGTAGTTATTTCTATCACAAAAAAACTATCGGGGAATCACACTAACTCCAATTGTAGCTAAGATATATAATCTGATGTTATTAAATAGGATAAGACCAGATATAGATCCTACACTGAGAAAAAATTAAAATAGTTTCCGAACAAAGAGATCAACGACAGGAAAAATGTTAACCCTTCGACGTATACTAGAAGGGGTAAAGTCTAAAAGCCTAGCAGCTGCTCTCCTATTTATAGACTTTTCACAGACTTTTGATTCAATAAATCGTTAAAAGATGAAAGATATCTTACTCATATATGGTATACTCACTGAAATCCTAAATGCCATATTGATGCTGTACAAGAATAATCGCTATATGTTAAGATCGGCTGATGGTGATACACCTTTCTTCGATATAACTCTGGAGTACTACACGGAGATAAATTTGCACAATTGATATGCATTATATTTATCCATTATATATTACAAAAATCAGTGGATAGAAATTTACATCCCTTGGCTTTACTCTTGCAAAATAAAAAGCAATAGATACCCTGATGTACACATTACCGATATTGACTATGCTGACGATATATGATGAAGGCTAAAGATATCGGTTTACATATAAAATCAGACAAGGCGGAATAAATGTTTAAATAACGAAAATCATTTAAATATGAAAATCCTATCAGGCCATGATATAAAACGTGTAGAATAGTTAAAATATCTATGTAGTTATATTGGTTCAACTCAACATGACGTAAGTATAAGAAACGGGCGAGCATGGGCAGCCTTGAATAACCTGAATATAATCTGGAATCCAACCTTTCAAGTAAACTCAAAAGAAACTTCTTTAGAGCTACAGTTGAGACTGTTCTTGTATATGGCTCTATCACTTGGACTCTAACTTCAACATTAGAGAAACAAGTTAATTGAGCATATATACGCATGCTGCGTGCTGCACTAAATAAGTCATGTAGATACCAACGTTACACATAAGGAGTTGTATGGAAATTTTCCAAGAATAACAGATACATATGCTAACAACGACTGAGGTTATACGGTCACTGCTGGATAAACAGAAGCCAAGTAATGAGTAAGTATTACTCTGGAATCCACAACACTGACGACGCTCTCGAGAAAGGCCTATGCCTTATATATGAGAACATATTTAGACAAATTAAGTCTTAATTAAGAGATGACACGATGTGCACAACTGAGGAATTACAGATAGCGATGCATGATAGAGAAGAATGGAGGTAACATGTAATGAACTGCCTAGCAAGCTATATATTTGTATATTATAAAGATAAATATTGCATTTTTTTAATTATTATAATTATGATTTATTTAGATTTTTTATGAATTTATTAGAAAGTAGTTTAATTATAAATAAATTATTATATAAAATATATTATCAAAATAATTTCTTTGTTTTCAATAAATGTATATCGGCACCCGCTATATTGTTGTAATGTTAAATAAACAATTAAATTCAATTCAATTCAATATAATAGTTTTTGAGAATAAATAACTATATTTATATATCATAATTTTTAACAATGAATTGATTTCAATATTTACAAAAGATATTTTATTAACAATATATTGATGATTTATATATATTAACATTAATTTATAAAATTACTAAAATTAATTAATTTTAAAAATACAACATTGACCAATCTAATTTATCAAGTTATCGTCCAATATCCCAGTTATCATCCTTATCTAAAACCTCAGAACGAGTTGTGACCACTCAACTTATTAATTACAGTATGTCCAATGCTATTGTTGATAATTATCAAAGTGCGTAGTGCTATATTCCTTGTCGTAGTACCGAAACTGCCCTTACTTTAATAATTAATGATATTCTCATATATCTTGATAATACATCCCCATACTATATCGTACTACTATACTTATCTAGTACTTTTTATACTCTCGATCACAATATTCTTTCTATTGGACTTAATGAAATTGGTATACATGGTCAAGCCCACAGTTGGTTTATGTATTTTTTTTCATTTAGAACATCTTCGGTGAAGATTAACTCCTCGAGGAACGATCGTTATCTCCTCTTTATTTTAACTTATAAGTTAAAAGTTTAATAAGTTTAATAAGTTTAATAAGTTTAACTTATGTATACATGGTGTTCCAAAAGTCTCTGTTCAAGGCCCTATAGGGCCCCAATATATATTGTTCATTATTTATATTCTTCCAATAAAATCAATTTCATAAATATCCTAATATTAACTATCATCTTTATGCCGATGAACTTTTGATATATAGCCATTTTCTAGTTCTAGTGATTCTGGTCTGATTTAAATATCTAAGCATATATGTTTAATTTTATTACAGGTTCTCATATAACTCCATTTCTTTAAATATGACTAAAGCTAATACTACCATATTCTCAAGACATAGTTCTCCTCTAGCAATCACTCATATCACTTATCTACCGAGGTTATTATTATATAGTTTACCTATTAATTATTGATCATACTGATTTATTTTATTTAATTACATGCATATAAAGTTATGTTTACATAGTGTACACTTTATTTATAATGTTATGTATAATATACACACACAGTGTATTATTATTTATTGCTTATTTATACCTCGAGTAATTCACATTGTGCATCAATATAAGTCATAGAGTATACTAGTAGTAATATTATTACTAGTATACCGATTTTGTATTCATTGCCTTTTAGTCTTGAATTTGTGTGGGGCCTTGCCTCCCCCCTGGTGTATATTTCTAGCTACGGGCCTGTAGCCAACGCATCGACATAAAGAAAGTTTTACATAGACTAAGAATTGGAAAAAATCCTAATTCTATGTCTATGATATTTTACATAGACAAAGTTCTGCGAAGCATAATCATTCGGAATAACATATAATAATATATAACACACACACACACACATATATATATATATAATAATAACAATATCATTCAGAAAATCCTTGACATAGATTTGTACATTGCATAGATATGGTTTACCTAAAATCCTAAAATACCTAAAATCCTAAAATATCTAAAATACAAATCTATGGTAAATTGGTGTCCGTAGTTTACAATTGTAAATACAAATCTATGCTATTTTATCATAGTAAATGCCTATTCGATGTCTATTATATATCAAGCGAATACATATACATGTCTATATAGAAATCAATCGCGTAGCATAGCCAACGAATCGATATAAAGAAAGTTTTATTTACATCGATGAGATAACGTCGACCCATGAAATATACGTTATCACATATGTTCATGGATATTAAAGTGAAGCCTAACTATATATCAATACCACACAATGATGCTATATATTACTTGATTGACAAATGTGCCTCTATACAACTAGAACTATTCACTCAAACTCTCCACGGTTATCCTATGAACTTGTTTCTTTCAAACGAAACCTACGCGAGCTTGAACGAATCTTCCACATGTTTAAAATATGGTATTTGTCCAACTTCCTTTAAGCATTCTATAATTATCCAAATACCCAAGAAACCTTTACTCGATCCCAATAAAATTATCAACTATCGCCTCATTTTATAACTTCCATTTCTCAGCAAAATTCTGAAACGAATTGTTTCTATAAAATTGCGCAGATTTATTGCTGATAATAAATTATATGAAATACTTCACAGTGAATTTAGACGAGGTGAAACAGTGAAACCACTGAAACAGCGCTACAATAAATACCAAACACTACAATTTCTCCATATATCTCCTGCCAACTTGTATCATTAGACCTTTGCATAAGCATGCTTTCAATTCTTTAAGCCATTACATTATTATATCAATATTAGAAACGATTGGTCCAAGTGGAACCGTACTGAAATTGTTTTCTTCCTATATATTAAATCTATCATAATCTGTAAATATTTCCAATTTCTCTACACAATCTCGTCCTCTTCATCATGGTGTTCCTCGTGGCTATGTTCTCGGTCACCTCCTCTTCTCGATATATATATTCTTTATATCTTCTATATATATTTTATATATATATATATATATATACATATACATATACATGTGTATACATGTGTAATTGTACACTTTCATACTAAGTAGATCCTACACATTAACATGAACAGTATGCATTGTACACATACTATCGCACAGCTTACGAATCTATATCGTTTGGAATCGATCCCCCCTAGCCGAACACGGTGACTATACGATAGCATACCGTATAGCCTACAACGTTAATGTACCACGTTAACTCGCTCTATATCAATGCGGTCGGCACTATGGTAATAGTTAAAGTGAAACTACACAGTAAAAACTAAACGTTCATTAGACACATTCAGAGTCTAATGAACGTTTAATATTATAAAATTTAACCTAAACGTTCATGAAATATAGTTGTGTAATGAACGTTTATCAATGGTGTATAAACGTTCTTTAGACATTTCAGAGTCCAATGAACCTTTATTATAAAATTTAACATAAACGTTCATGAAATATAGTTGTGTAATGAACGTTTATCAACGGTATATAAACTTTCTTTAGACATTTGAATTCCAATGAACCTTTAGATATATTATTAAATATAGAATTATTTTTTAAAAATTCTTGCCAATAATATTAATTTTCGCCTAGATTATTTATTTATATATACATACAATATCATATTTTAATTTTTCTTTATTTTGTTAAATTGATTTAATTTAGCACTAATGGAATTAAGTATCAATTATTATTTTATTTCTATATTTAAGTTATTATTATGATTTAATAAATAAAGTTACTATTTTAAAATAATAAATTCTTTAAGTATCTATGTTATTTTGATATCATCATAATTTCATTTATGTATAAACTTAATTATAATAATCAACAATAATTATAATCATAATTATATTGATAATTAAGATAATATAAATTTGAAATAATGTTATAATGATTTAGTAATATTAAATATTGAAACATTTATTTAATATTAAAAATATTATTAATGTTAAATTTATGTATTAAATATAACATATATGTAATTATATAATATTGTAATATATAAGTCATTACAAGTTAAATACTACTATGAACATATCTCCGCTAATACATATATAATTATAAGCATATTAATAATATAAAATATTCAGAATATAGAGTCTAATGAACGTTTATGCAAAAACGTTCATTAGAATATAGAGTCTAATGAACGTTTATGCAAACGCGTTCATTATAAACTGGAGTCTAATGAACGTTATAAAAGGTTCGCTATTTGGACCACCCAATGAACGTTTAAATTGAGTCTAATGAACGTTTAGTTTTTACTGTGTAAAGTGACTCACTTATTCGGTGACTCATCTATACATCGAATATTACACGTGATCAACCCACATGATAGCCCGTAATGGCCACTATACCATGCTAATAAGCGAATTGAATTAATTATAATATCTATATACTATTATTAAAATATATTTAATATAAATATTTATAATTATGTATTCATTGATTTTTTAAAGGAAACAAACAAACAAATTTAATTTAATTTTTTTTAAATTATTTAACAAAATAATTGAAAACAATTTTAAATATATCAATAATGCACAACACAATATACATGTTTTCGTATACACGTGTATGTAAACTACACGAGTTGCCTGTACTATTCCTGTTATACTGTCCGAAGAGCGTTATAATAAGCATCGCCCCTTATGGAATATACGCCCACATCTACGAGGCAATATGAACACGTGACATGTTAGTTTCACAATAATAAACCTATCGTAAGTGATATAAAACCACTTTTTACTAACGTATAACATTTACGTATGCAATTGTAACTGTATATATATATATATATATATATATATAAACTATATGTTATTGATACATAAATCAAACAAATTACAATTATATTATTTATAATTAATTACGCTGATTGGTTATAGGGTGTCCGTATACACCTAGAGTGTCCGTATTAGGGACGTATATAACCTCTAGATATATTCTTATAACTTTATGAATATGTTATAACAAATATAGACATTTTATATATAATTTTTAGAATTATTTATTTTTTAATAATATAGTGTTATATCATACATTTGTATATTTTTAAAAAGGTTTTATGTTGACATTTTTGTTCATACAATTAAAAACGTAATATAAAAATCAGTTTATTTTATATATCAGCAATATTTTGAATACTAAAAAAATAAAAAATACTTTTATAAAATATATATATATAATTATGAATATTTTATTCATTAAACATTTTTTTGTAGGATTTGTGGTTTCTGAGATAACGAGAGTGTCCGTATTCGGTTACTTTCCCCTATATATATATATATATTACGTATTGATATATGTATACAATTGAACCTATAGGTTGTTTGGTTCAATTGGGTTAATTTTATTCTACTTGTTTTTTTTACTTACATTACATCCCAAAGTGATATTATAAAAGTTTATTTTAAGCACATATCAATATATATAATTATTATATATATATACTATGTATTATTATATTATACATATAAAAGAGTGTTCATTTAGTTATTTATTTATATATGCGTTCTATTTTTAAGAAAATGGCTCGACGGATCTACAAAATTTAAATTGCTACTAATTCTCTAGGACAATAGTATTGTGGTTGTTCGGATGAGTTTTTTATTTCCACCTCTACATCTATCATAATTACGTAAAACTGTCCTTTTAGAGCTATTTTCGAACTATCAGGAATATCTTTTGATTTTCGAATAAAATGTTTCACACATAAAATGTATGCGAATGTGAGGTATTTCGTAAAAGTGTAATTATATTCACTTTACTTTAATTAATGTATACATTATGTATACGAATATATTCGTAAATGGCAATAAACGGTGATAACGTTTACGTTTTCGCTATATTTAACGAAGACATTTTAAATTTGTCAATAAACACTTAAATTTAAGTTCTTTGTTATAAATAAATAAATTGTTTTCTAGAATTAAATCTTTGTTAATATCTATGTTGTTAACAATCACACTACAAGTATAATACATGGCAACGCCGGGACGTAGCCAGCTAGTATATATAACAAAATAAGTTTTTGGTAAACTATTTTATATAAATATAATTTATAATTGTATTCCTATGTACAATCACCTACCATAAGGGAAAGATGGGTAATGTGGCCCCCTTTAGATAATGTTGTATAACTTTATAAATATTAGTTATAATTCGATAATTTTTTCAATATAGATAAATCTTATGATATATAATAGGACTGCCTAATCATTTTTCCATTTTAGCGTATCTAATTGAAATTATTAAGGTGGCCACATTACCCTCCATGGAGGGTATGGTAGCTACCTATTACTGGTAATGTGGCCACCTTATAATGTGGAATTAATCCACTAGATGGCGTTACTTATTATCAAGTTTAGTCCAATGATATCATATCAAGTATAATATTAAATAATACACGCAATTGTGATAAATTAATCATTTTTAATTTAACTTTATAAATTACTATATTCATTAATAGGCTATATCCTAGTATATATATACTGTATAATGTAATGGTATACCATTATACTTACTTATCATGCTATTATTATGGAAAAAGCAATTTCATCAATAAATGACTGTATGTCATAACAATATGGCGATAAAATACCTAGATAAAATAGTAATTTAGAAATATAACTAATGTATATTATCTGATTTCTATATATATATATATATATATATATTTGTATTCATATTTATTTTTATATGATATTATTTTAAGGTTTAGACCGAAAAAGAGCACACACGAACTGAAAACAACACACGCCATAACATACGCAATTTCTTCTGGTGTAAACTATGCCCGCGCATTAATTTGACACATAATTATAATTATGATTCATATTATATGAATCATATATGATTATAAATGGAAATTATACAAAGGACATATGTCCTTGATTATAGTATAGCGTGTATAGGTATATGTAATATGTATATGTAAATATATATCTATATGTTATAAGTATACTGATAACATATAGATATATATTTACATATATATATATGGCATACCTATACACGCTATAACGCTATATATAGTGCACTCTATGTATAGTGGAAAGTCCCCGATTACCGACCCCCTCCTAATACCGACCCCCTCTCGTATCTCAGTAACTATAAGAGATATCATAAAATAATATATACATGAACTGTTAGTAATTTAATGATAAATATGAAAACGTATTTTGTTTTTAAAAATATTTAATCCTAAAATTGTTATTTGATAAAATGTAATATTCTGTTTTATTTTTTTTAATATTTGAATAATACCTTTTTTTAAATCATTGTAAATACTTTATTAATTAAATAAAACTTAATACTTTGCATAATATTGTAGATCAATAAAATGTTTATAACTATTATAAAAATAATTTAATTTGAATAACTATTAACCAATATATCTTAATTAGAGCAACCCATATGATTTTCCTAATATCGACCCCCTAAATTACCCTAATACCGACCCCATGTGATTTATAATATCCGATCAAAATAGATCAGTATTTTACTTTAAAATATGTCATAAGTTGTTTGTTTATCATTGATATAAATTAAGGATTCATGATTCCATTATATTATATACATACTGATTAATAACTAAATATTAAATAATAATATATACTATTTTAATATAATTACTATAAAGTTTAAATTTAAATTTAATATTACTATTAAAACATAAATTCAATACAAAATAATTGCGTGCATGTTATAATTAATTATATTTATTAATATCTACTATGTTGATTGGATATTATAATACTAAAAGTATGTATACCACGATTATTTTAGGGGGTCGGTAATAGGGGAAGGGGGTAGGTATTAGGAACAGGTATCCGATTACCGACCCCCCTGTTTATTCTTGTAAATATAATTATATCAAAAATTTAAAATAGCCACATTATTCATTACCATAATATTACCCTATTTACAAAATTTCAAATAAATATATTTAATATTGAATAAGTTATTACAAATAATCATTTATGGGTCGGTAATCGGGGAATTTACCCTATATACTATAATCATTTATGTATGTCATATGTATATTTATGTATATCACAATGTATACACATATGTATCGTATATGATATCAATAGAGTTCCGTAGAGCCTGTTTAATGTCAAGTAGGGTATACATAATATATAATATATGTATGATAATATACCGCAATGATGAGAAAACGGTTATAATAATAGTCTTATAAATTAATTTATTCTAAATATTTTAGTTTTTAATTTATTCTAAATTATAATTCTATAGAATTTACTTAATTGTAAAATAAACTTAATTGTAATGCGAATATTGATAATATATTTTTTAATATATTTCATGACAAATATATTAGTATATATAATACATATACATATGTAAAAATAAAAATAAAAATAAAACTTTATGTATATTTAAGTGTATACATATATAGTGTATAGTATACAATGTATACATATATATATATATATATATATATATATATATATAATATATATATATATGTATGATAATATACCGCCATGATGATTATAAAACTGTTATAATAATAGTCTTACATATACATTAATTTAAATTATACATACATTAATTTATGTATACATTAATTTATTCTAAATATTTTAGTTTTTAATGTATTCTAAATTATAATTCTATAGAATTTAGTTAATTGTAAAATAAACTTAATTGTAATGCGAATATTGATATTATATTGTTTAATATATTTCATGACAAATATATTAGTATATATAATACATATATGTAACACATATGTATATATACATAAACATATATAAAAATAAAAATAAAACTTTATGTATATTTAAGTTTATACATATATGTTGTATAGTATACAATGTATATATATATATATGCTCCGCTGTAACATTTCATATTTTTTCTATTGAGAGATAATTTCCTTAAGGAAGAAGAATATAGGTCACGAATTCGTGACCGATATTCTTCTTCTCTTATCTATTTTCTTGTTTGATTTAATATGTGTTTATCTATGGAAGAAGTTATTTTTGGTAAAGAAGAAATATTTATTTCATCTTTTTTCGTATTTCTTAATTTTAATGAATTTTTGCAATTTTTTTCAAAAATTATTTAAGGTTAACAGGTTCAGTTGATTTTTTGATATCTTAAGAGAATTTAAATCTGAATCTAAATTTAGTATCGGATTTGTTTTAAAACATAAAATTAAACGTAGTACTCGATAACGGAATTATCTATATAGTATCGTATAATTATTTTAAATGTATACGTAAACTCGATACAATAGATGCGCGTTTACTTTACATATATATTAACTGTATATACTATAACTATATATACATACCCTATTTAATTATAAATAATAATAATTCCCAATGAAATATATATAAAAAAATATAAGTAAATATAGTATTATAAAGGTATATATATATATATATATGCAAAATATGAATATGTATGTATTCTATTAAATAAACTATAGTATTATATGTATTTGGAATATCAGACATTATAATTTGACAAAAATACGATTCCCGATTAAGAATTTTTACTAACTCGAATTTTTGCATTGTTCATATAAGATATTTATCGATTTATTCATATTTTAAAGAAGTTGTAATACTAGTATGTTACATTTAATATATTATTTAAATATAAAGGGCCGGCACAACAGGGGATTTATTTACATGGTAACATAGAGATCTATCTATAAATATTATTTTACTAAAAGACAACTAACTTAAGAGATACATAAAAGATAACTAACTTTTTTGTTTATCTTGTATAATACATTTAGAGCTATAAATAGTATAATTTAATTTGTTTGATAAGAATAAGAATAAGAGAATGGTACCTACATGATTAGTAAATAAATGAATACACATCTTGTGTCATTATTTGTAATCGCTCATTGTTTATAAATGCATATTTTAGGCACTTATATTTACTATTGTGCATCATTTTATATCGCATTTTAAAGGGAATTAATCAAATTTTATGATTTTTATATAATATAATTTGTAATAAATAATATATATTTGTTAAAAAGTCCCTTATTTCGCCAGCCTTTAAGCCCATGGGGATTCACTGGTGTATACAATGTATTAAGATAGGAAATATGTGTTGGTATATGTATTCAACATTTTTTTCTTCACCTAGGGTTTTGATCTGATCGACATTCTGACATTAATAGAACATTTGGTAATGAATTACTTGAATGAATATTCCATGTACATTAAAAAGTATGTAAATATATTTATCAATATTCAGTGTCAATTTGTTTATCGCTAACCAAGATAGTCACTTGTTTAATTCACTATTAGTTAAGTTATTGACATTAACCCACTTAGATCAGATATAGTGTTACTTAAACAAATTATATTCATATAATCGGCATAAAGTACTGGTTTAAATAATGTCGATATATTTAGCAAATCATTAATATATAAAATAAATTAAATTTATCCTAAAACAGAACCTTGTGGAACACCATAATTAACTTTTTTTAAATCAGATAAAACACCATCAAACTCAATACATTGATACCTATAAGACATATATGATATAAATAAATCTAAAGTAATGCCTTTAATTCCATCATGATCCAATTTCTTTAATAATATATTATGGTCATTGGTATCAAATGTTTTATTTAAGTCAAGATATACTACTAAGTATTTTTATAATTATTAAAGATTATCATTTATGGTTACCATTACATCTGCAAGGGAACCACCAGTAGATATATTTGTCCTGAACCCTATAGGGTACAGTATCCTGTGCTTTATCAATTATTGAATATTTATTTTTAAAATCAACTAAACGAAATTTAATATTTTTTTCAAAATATTTAGAAATCTGTGGTATTTTGTTTATTAAATGTTATTTATATGTACGAAATTTACAATAATAGTATAGATACAGATAAAGTATAAACTATAATTATAGTATATTATAATATATGGCATAATGTGTACTATATATAGTATATTACATATAGTGTATTATATATAGTACTATATATATATATATACTATAGTATACTACAGTACATATTATGACATATATTATAGTTTATATATATATATATATATATATATATATATATATATATGTATAAATTATATATTATATGTGATATGTATTTAAAATTACAAATGATCTGTGTTTGTATCAACGACAACAACATAAGCATCACCGCGGTATACCACCGAGGCGTTCCTCTCCGGTAGCCATTCGAACGTGTCTCAGATATAGGTCAGCCCGTACCCCATCTTCTATGCGTCTATCGTTATCGCAAGAAGGGGAGGAGCCTAATCGGGTGATTAATCTAGGCTGTAGTGTTCTCCAACCTCCCGACCCAGACTTGATCTCTATCTTATAATGTTCTGTGTCGGTTTCTATCGGGAGATTTGCGGCGATTTGGCGTGTTCCCGCGTTAGCAAATATATATTTGCTTATATTTATATAATACAAATATAAGCATATTTATATATTTTATCTATTACATACATATATATATATATATATATATATATATATATATATATATATATATATATATATATATATATATATATATATATATATATATATATGTTTACATCATTTATTAACAAATATTTGTTATTAAAATATATATTAAATGTATACATGTATTTAAATGTATATTTATAAATTTACTCGATTCGCTACGACAAGATGTATGTACATACATCTTGTTGCGAACGGACCGAGTATACATATAATATATGATTATATTATACAATTATTCTCAAGGCTGTAGTTGCCATATCTGTGTTCACTCCAATATAGGCCTCCCTCACTGTTGACCTATTTCCACTCGACGCCCGCCTCAGTAGTTTCTCTTACCTCGGTGATGTAGTGTTAGGCATGTCCCCTCGATTCATTTAGAATTTTGTGTTCGTTTACCCGTATCTCTCTATTGTATATACACTTATCTAACTATTGTTAGCATCTATGCATCGCTTCTGACACTAAATGCATTGGCACTATAGTATCATATATGTTACCTTCTATATTCGTCATCCTTCCTCTTCTTCGCTATCGCGAACCCCCCCCCCCGTTCTCAAGGTCGAGGTCACGAGCTTCGCTGCAGCTTATTTCGATAATGTTAACTTTTACATAATAGCTCGTGCTAAACATGAACAACAATATATATTTTATCATGAGAATAATGGACACCACTAAAATAGTTAATATAGTTAATACCAGTGATTTAATGATATTAAGTATTAATTAGTATATATTTAGAACAAAATAGCATACATTTAATTTCGTGTTGAAATTCCCGTAAATCTTACTTTAATGTGAGTTAAAATCCACTTAGTATACGATACCTTGACGTGGTTAAGTGGCTCCTTTAAAAAGCTCAAAATTCGTATTAGGTTTCATTTATTTTCTATCTTATATTAATAATATATATATATATATATATATATAAAATACTAATGCGATCCCCTATCGAAAAAGTAATAATTTGAAAAATCTAGATAATTAATATTATATATATATATATATATATATGTATACATATATATATTAAATAAAATAACTGGATAAACACGGACCACTTCTAAATATACGGTTATGGGATACTATTTTATAATATCTTATAATAGAACATACTTTTATTAGAAGAATATTATATTATTATAGATTATGTATTAATGATTATAAATGTAGAATGTATACTCTCTAGTGTATACTATATTATATACAAAGTTATACGTAAGGAAGCATATCTTGTATGGGTCATTATGTACATTACACAAAAAATGTGCATACTCTTATTATATTTTAAATAATATATTACATAATTAATATAAGTAGTGTACTTTAAATAATTAATATTAATAAAATACAATATATTATAATTATTAAACATTATAACATACAAATTGAAGTCATTTTTAAATAATTTACAATTTAATTAGAAAGCTTATTTAATAAAATATATTTAAAATTGTAAACATATGTTAAAATAAGTATTTTAGTCGAATGTACAGTTTTTAAACTTCGTAGCATACACACTATTGACTTTTCATGTACACTTTAGTTATACATGAATAATAAATCAGTCCTACTATATGACTACATGTCTACATTAATCATTTAAATAATAAATCTGATATTTGGACAAGTTATCCATATAGTTGAAGGTAATCGTAAATGTGGCAGACCAAAAAGGAAATGGATTGATGACATCAAAGAATGGAGTAAGCTAAAACAGTCCGACTTAATGGTAAAGCCACACGACCGCAACGAATGGCGACGGCATTGCGTGACAGTCAGTTCATTGATTTCCCCTACGATTCGCGAGTCAATGGAATAAAGTAAAGTAAGTATCCATATATAAAACATTCGCAAAAAGTATAAGTATTACATTACTACATTATTAAATATTATATATTATTTTCATTAAATACCTCTCGATTAAAATCACATTTATAAAATCTTTATTTAAATTTTTTTTTAAATAACTGAAGTTATTACATTACTATAGTATACGTTTGTATTATTTTACTGTATATATATATATGGGGAATCATGAAGGGCGGCACACTTTATAAATGAACACTCGTGTGGGAGGTGTGTATGAGGTAATTGACAGCTGAATATTTCGAGAGTTCAATATGGGCGGTCTTATATCGTCACGCTCTACTGCACATGCTAATATATTCTGAACGTGTAACACCTATATATATATGCATATATGCATAGAATATAATGTGTATACAAATTAACTCCCATGCGTTTATATACCGTGCATACAAACACATACATATTTATTATTTATATAACTATATTTATACACATATATACATATATCCCTACATGCACACATGCATATTTATTATTTATATTAATATATACACACAAATACCTACATCCATATATGCGAATTTATATATACTTATTTATATCATCAATTATATATTATATTATCCAATGTTATATAGTTAATAGCTATAGTTGTAGCCACGTGGAAGGCAGCACTGTGTATGCTGGCTATACTATAGGTGTAGGTTAAATCTAGTAATCAATGAAGGTATTAGGCAGATATGTGGATATCACAGGAATCATGGGTTAATAAGAGGTCGTCATTTTATATTATACTTTACATAGGTAATATATATAAATTTAGTTATATACATTTAGTTACATTATTAGTTATTTATTTATAGGTACTACTAGTTATATCATATAAACACTATTTACTAAATATATACGAATGTATTATAGAATCATAACAATATTGAACATGTGTACTATAGTGAATCATAGTGTTACACGTTCAGAATATATTAGCATGTGCAGTAGAGCGTGACGATATAAGACCGCCCACATTGAACTCTCGAAATATTCAGCTGTCAATTACCTCATACACACCTCCCACACGAGTGTTCATTTATAAAGTGTGCCGCCCCCCATATATATATATATACAGTAAAATAATACAAACGTATACTATAGTAATGTAATAACTTCAGTTATTTAAAAACAAATTTAAATAAATATTATATAAATGTGATTTTAATCGAGAGGTATTTAATGAAAATAATATATAATATTTAATAATGTAGTAATGTAATACTTATACTTTTTGCGAATGTTTTATGTATGGATACTTACTTTACTTTATTCCCTTGACTCGCGAATCGTAGGGGAAATCAATGAACTGACTGTCACGCAATGCCGTCGCCATTCGTTGCGGTCGTGTGGCTTTACCATTAAGTCGGACTGTTTTAGCTTACTCCATTCTTTGATGTCATCAATCCATTTCCTTTTTGGTCTGCCACATTTACGATTACCTTCAACTATATGGATAACTTGTCCAAATATCAGATTTATTATTTAAATGATTAATGTAGACATGTAGTCATATAGTAGGACTGATTTATTATTCATGTATAACTAAAGTGTACATGAAAAGTCAATAGTGTGTATGCTATGAAGTTTAAAAACTGTACATTCGACTAAAATACTTATTTGAACATATGTTTACAATTTAAATATATTTTATTAAATAAGCTTTCTAATTAAATTGTAAATTATTTAAAAATGACTTCAATTTGTATGTTATAATGTTTAATAATTCTAATATATTGTATTTTATTAATATTAATTATTTAAAGTACACTACTTATATAAATTATGTAATATATTATTTAAAATATAATAAGAGTATGCACATTTTTTTGTAATGTACATAATATATATATATATATATATATATATTTTCTCTATTAAATATGTTTATAACTCTTTATTATTCACTGAATTAAAAAAACTTGAATTCCTTGAAATCATAAAAAATATGCTTTTAGAAAAATTTGTATCTGATATTTGTATTGAAAAACTAATTATTTTTTAAATATATTTACATATATATTGATATTTTATTGTTTTTTCCTTATTCATTATAATGCTACTAAAGGAATCTGTTTTTTTTTTAAATATAAGTATTAGTATGAGTATGAATATTAATATTAATATATATATATATAGCGTTTGAAAAAAAAATCTAAAATATTAAATATATTTACATATACCTATATTGATATTATATTGTTTTTTCCTTATTCATTATAATGCTACTAAAGGAATCTGTTTTTTTTTAAATATGAGTATTAGTATGAGTATGAATATTAATATTAATATATATATATAGCGTTTAGAAAAAAAAATCTTGAAAAATGTGTATATGATATTTTTATTGAAAAACTAATTATTTTTTAAATATATTTACATATATATTGATATTTTAATGTTTTTTCCTTATTCATTATAATGATTTTCGTATGCTGAGTCAGATGAATTCACAATTGATAATTAAATCTAACCGGAAGTTGGTTAATTATGAGTACATAATATGTCATATTCGTTCGGCGACGGATTTTTATTTTTAAAGCATCTGCATTTTACACATTTTAATTATTTGTAAGTATGATTTCGAATTTAATCGCATTTATCGAATTCATATATATCGTACGAACATTTTGCGACTTACGGCGAAACATTTACTTCATTATTCGTTAATTAAGGCTATATAATATAGTATATTTTATTGGCCGGTATTTTTAATTCATAGGGGTGGGTTAGAAAATCGTATATAACTCCGTAATTATAAACCTGTATATAGTTACATTATTATTTCCAATTCGTATTATATATATTTACATTATTCCGTTTACGGCTAATGATTTAGAACAATATTTGAAAAATGATCTTACATATAATAGGTGAAATATATGAAATAATCTATACAAAATTATTATTTCATATGTTTACATACAAAATTCATATGAGTGTAAATATATAAATAGATATATATATATATATATATATATATATATATATATATATATATATATATATATATATATATATATATATTAATAGAGATATTTGTCTTGATACATTATATTGGTTTTCGAACGCTGATTCCGATGATATAAAGATTAAGATGCAAATATTACCGGAAGTTGGATAATTATTCGTTACATACCACGCCTTATTCGCATATAGACGAAATATCAATATTAAAGTGGAGTATGTATAGACGTATTTATTATGTATATATAGGATTTCGAATTAAATCGTATTAATCGAACTAATTTACACATAAAAATTAAGGTATAGCGAGTGCCTTTTTTAGTGTGTAAGTAATGTCCCCATAGCCGTACCCTAATTAGAGTACACTTTTAATAAATACGATCAGTACCCTAAAAATGATCAAACTGTACCCTAAATAATATTAGCTGGTTGTACCCTAATTATATGATATCGTATACCCTAATGCAATTGTATGATATATAACGTATACGTTGGTATACCGATATTGGAAAGTCTAGATAGTAATATAGTAAAGTCAATGGTATCAAATGCATCAGTCATATCAATAAATATTAATTGCAAAGATTTTTGGTTTTCAAGTGAATGGTGAAGGCTATCAGTAAGTGCAATAATGGAAGTTTCAGTACTATGATGTTTACGGTATGCACTCTGGTAATTATCAAATAAATCATTATAGTCAAGATAAAAGATGAGCTGTTTATAGATAACTTTTTCTAGAATCTTTGAGAGTAATCGTAATTGAGATAGATGTCGATAATTAGATAAAAATAATCTAAAGATGCATTTTTTAAAATAGGAGTAATTGTAGCATGTGTTAATTCAGATTGTATACCTCTAGTAGTTAGTGACATATTAATGATTTTGTGATATAGAGGTGGTACAGTGTTAATAATTTTGTTAGTAATAGAGAGAGGTAATGGATCATACGGTGAAGTACATTTGGCGGTAATTATCAAATTATATATCTCAGTATGTTATGCAATTATTAAATTATCATTGGGAAATGCACATATATCAAAACAATTTATATTGATAGATTTATTCGCAGATTTACTTTTCGGGATATTATCACATATGTTGGAAATTTTATTATCAAAGAAATTTGAGAATTTATTAACTAGTAGATTATTTTTTTGAGGAGGAAAAGATTTTCTTTTTTTCCTTCCCATTAATTGATTAGTATGTTTAAAAAGTTTTTTTAGAATCATTTTTATATAAATTAATTGTATTATTATAGTACATTGTTTTTTGAGATTTCATTTGTTTACGGTATTGAGTTCTAGCTAATAAGAAGTTATCATGATTAATTGTATTTTATTTTTATTATATATTTTGTTTAAGATATTAGTATTTTTTTATAAATATGACATATATGATATACAATGGTATTATAGAGAAAGTTTTAATTGTTCTGTTATTAAGTGGTGCATATTTGTCTAGAATATTAGTAGGTGCATTGTATTATTAAGTGCAGTTATAGTACACTTATTTATGTCAACATTGGATAGAATATCAAGAGAATATTTAGTTAAATCTATATTACGTAAATTTCGAAAATAT
>OZ025245.1:20663821-20668821 GCA_964019155.1 Osedax fenrisi | reverse complement strand
GTGTTTTAAGGTTTCGATTATTATTTTTGTTTTTCCTATATTTTTTCGTTCAACACTTGTCAGAGTATCTACACATGGTGGTGGTGGTGGTGGTGGTGGTGGTGATGGTGGTGGTGGTGGTGGTGGTGGTGGTGGTGGTGGTGGTGGTGGTGGTGGTGGTGGTGGTGGTGGTGGTGGTGGTGGTGGGTGGTGGTGGTGGTGGTGGTGGTGGTGGTGGTGGTGGTGGTGTGGTGGTGGTGGTGGTGGTGGTGGTGGTGTGTGGGGTGGTGGTGGTGGTGGTGGTGGTGGTGGTGGTGGTGGTGGTGGTGGTGGTGGTGGTGGTGGTGGTGGTGGTGGTGGTGGTAGTAGTAGTAGTAGTAGTAGTAGTAGTAGTAGTAGTAGTAGTAGTAGTAGTAGTAGTAGTAGTAGTAGTAGTAGTAGTAGTAGTAGTAGTAGTAGTAGTAGTAGTAGTAGTAGTAGTAGTAGTAGTAGTAGTAGTAGTAGTAGTAGTAGTAGTAGTAGTAGTAGTAGTAGTAGTAGTAGTAGTAGTAGTAGTAGTAGTAGTATAGTAGTAGTAGTAGTAGTAGTAGTAGTAGTAGTAGTAGTAGTAGTAGTAGTAGTAGTAGTAGTAGTAGTAGTAGTAGTAGATAGTAGTAGTAGTAGTAGTAGTAGTAGTAGTAGTAGTAGTAGTAGTAGTAGTAGTAGTAGTAGTAGTAGTAGTAGTAGTAGTAGTAGTAGTAGTAGTAGTAGTAGTAGTAGTAGTAGTAGTAGTAGTAGTAGTAGTAGTAGTAGTAGTAGTAGTAGTAGTAGTAGTAGTAGTAGTAGTAGTAGTAGTAGTAGTAGTAGTAGTAGTAGTAGTAGTAGTAGTAGTAGTAGTAGTAGTAGTAGTAGTAGTAGTAGTAGTAGTAGTAGTAGTAGTAGTAGTAGTAGTAGTAGTAGTAGTAGTAGTAGTAGTAGTAGTAGTAGTAGTAGTAGTAGTAGTAGTAGTAGTAGTAGTAGTAGTAGTAGTAGTAGTAGTAGTAGTAGTAGTAGTAGTAGTAGTAGTAGTAGTAGTAGTAGTAGTAGTAGTAGTAGTAGTAGTAGTAGTAGTAGTAGTAGTAGTAGTAGTAGTAGTAGTAGTAGTAGTAGTAGTAGTAGTAGTAGTAGTAGTAGTAGTAGTAGTAGTAGTAGTAGTAGTAGTAGTAGTAGTAGTATATATTAATAATAAACACGACAATTGGGTACGTATATTTATTGAATAAACATTTACCTAAGTTTCGCTTGACACTTAGCGCACAATATCGCCATTTCGTTAGGGTAACAATGTCGATGTCGACCTCGACTTGAGTTACTCTAAACCATGCTGTACAAGTGTTCTATTAAGCTTTTCCGTGCGTTATTCCGCAACTTGGGGCGCGACGGCTGCGTCAGTTGTAGACTGTTTAGCTGTAGACGTCAGGCCCAGAATACCGGCTAACATTCCAGTCTTAGACGGTGTAGTTGCGGCTATTTTCTTATCAGTGGTAACGGTCTTTTCTTTCTTTATGGGTTCTATGAAACACATTTCGGTGACCAGGTTTTGAACTTGTTTCTTATTTGTACATAGTTCATTGTTCAACCAGGATATAAACTTTCGTTTAGTGGTGCATTTCGCGTACTTCTTTAAGTCATTCATCGACGTTATGTTCAATTTTCCTAGTCTCTCCACAAACGAACTACCGATACCTTTCACTTTTTCAAATCCATTTTTATGTTTTTTTTGGCACCCTTCAGACACTTTTCTAAGTTTAACTGTCTTTTTAATGTTAGACTTATTGGACTTGTTGGATGAACTTGAATTACTCCTTGAACGACTCCTAGATTTTGATTTATTGTTTGACATGCATCGTTTTTTTGTTGTCTTGGAGCTCGATACAGACCTACTCTTAGACCTAGACTTCGATCTACTTTTGCTTCTTATCTTGCTCTTCATAGTTTTCCTACATATTTTTATTTTATTTTTAATCTTAAAGACCTGCGTCTTCCTCTACTCTTACTCCTCGATTGTTTTCTGCTATTTCTCGCAGTAGAGTTTGATCTAATTCGTGATCTTTTGGTGTGTCTTTTAATCGCTTTTCTTGATTTAGATCTGTTCATGATCATTGGTTTTCTACTCTTCGTATTTCGATTCGTTTTTTCAATTTAAGTAATGCCTTTTGTAATTCTTTGCATGACAGTTCTTTTTCGGTAATTTGTGTACAATTTAAAAATTCTTCTATTGCCATTCGTAACTTCTTATCACATATGTTACCGGGTTTACCATTTTTTCGTTTTACTAAGGTACTTCTCCTTTTTGTAATAGCTCTATTGATACATTTTTTATTGTTACGTTTTTTTGAATTAGTGACTCTTTTGGGTGTTCTTCTGGATTGCTTCCTGTTCACTGTACGTCTTTTAGATGCGACTCTCTTATTCTGTACACGTCTAATCAATGACCTGCTTCTTGACTTTGATGATTTTCTGCTTTAGCTTGATTTCTGATTACAGAACGTCTTTTAGACGAAACTCTTTTCTTCTGAATACGTCTAATCGATGATCTGCTTCGAGATTTTGAGCATTTTCATTAATTGATTCTGATTACTTTGCATTTCTTCGAAGATACCCTCTTCTTCTGTTGTCGTTTCATCGATTTACGTCTGATACAAAAGCTCTTTCGGGATTTCGATCTCTTATTCTTAGAACGCTTGGATCCGACCTTTCTCGACGCCGATCTACTTTTCTTGGCCATTCTACGTCTCACCGTGACACGTCCCTTCTTAATATGTAGACCAGCTGCCATTTTCTTCATAAATTTTGAGGAAACGGCAGTTTTCCTTACCGAATCCCTTTTGCAAATTTTCTTCTTCATTATACCACGTGACTTCAACTTTGATACTTTGGACGTCCTCTTGCAACTCCTGTTTACGTTCGAATTTACCATCTTGTTGTCCGGACGCGGGTTGGTAGTTCGTATTGCTGAAATAATATTAGTATTCTTAAAGCAGTATGCCGAATTGAACTAGTCAGATAAAGTGATTTGTGTTAAATTTGCATTTGGCATTTCAGTGCGTTAGAGTTGTTTAAGCAATCAATTAGGTGCACTTTTTATTAATTAGCAATTTTAAATATATATTCGAATAATTTAATTACTTAAAAAAAAAACTAAAAATTAATTAAAATGCGAGAAAATTATTATTCGTTTTAATTTTAATTTTATCGAAAATGTAAATATACTACAACTACTACTACTACTACTACTACTACTACTACTACTACTACTACTACTACTACTACTACTACTACTACTACTACTACTACTACTACTACTACTACTACTACTACTACTACTACTACTACTACTACTACTACTACTACTACTACTACTACTACTACTACTACTACTACTACTAGTACTACTACTACTACTACTACTACTACTACTACTACTACTACTACTACTACTACTACTACTACTACTACTACTACTACTACTACTACTACTACTACTACTACTACTACTACTACTACTACTACTACTACTACTACTACTACTACTACTACTACTACTACTACTACTACTACTACTACTACTACACTACTACTACTACTACTACTACTACTACTACTACTACTACTACTACTACTACTACTACTACTACTACTACTACTACTACTACTACTACTACTACTACTACTACTACTACTACTACTACTACTACTACTACTACTACTACTACTACTACTACTACTACTACTACTACTGACTACTACTACTACTACTACTACTACTACTACTACTACTACTACTACTACTACTACTACTACTACTACTACTACTACTACTACTACTACTACTACTACTACTACTACTACTACTACTACTACTACTACTACTACTGACTACTACTACTACTACTACTACTACTACTACTACTACTACTACTACTACTACTACTACTACTACTACTACTACTACTACTACTACTACTAATACTAATACTACTACTACTACTACTACTACTACTACTACTACTACTACTACTACTACTACTACTACTATTACTACTACTACTACTAATACTACTACTACTACTACTACTACTACTACTTCTACTACTACTACTACTACTACTACTACTACTACTACTACTACTACTACTACTACTACTACTACTACTACTACTACTACTACTACTACTACTACTACTACTACTACTACTACTACTACTACTACTACTACTACTACTACTACTACTACTACTACTACTACTACTACTACTACTACTACTACTACTACTACTACTACTACTACTACTACTACTAATACTACCACTACTACTACTACTACTACCACTACTACTACTACTACTACTACTACTACTACTACTACTACTACTGCTGCTACTGCTACTACTACTACTACTACTACTACTACTACTACTACTACTACTACTACTACTATAGTAGTAGTAGTATACTACTACTACTAAGTAAGTAAGTAATTTATTTATTTATACACTTGTACATTTTTCAATCTCACAAGTGTAAACGAAAAGAAAATAACAGAAACGATAAATAACTAAAATAAATATATATAAATATATATATATATTAATATATATATATATATATATATATGTTTATAATTATTTAATTAAATAATTTTTAGATTAATCTTGAATGTTGAATGATTTCTCAGGTTTCGTATGTTTCGTGGAAGGTCATTCCACAGCGTAGGGGCACTCCAGATTATTGATCTTTTCATTAATATTTTAAATTTTATCGAAGGAACATTGTACATTTCATCATATTGCTTACGCGGATTCATCTTTACTTCCCTAATAAATATATTTTTGAGGTAGTTTGGGGTACCGAATAATAATGTTTTATGCATTATGCAGAGTAACTTAAATGTAGTCATCTTATCATGGTTAAACCATTTTGGGCCATTTAAAATATTCTTAACAATAATATATTAATATATTAATATATTAATCTAATTGAACATTTTATTACCCTGTCTA
>OZ025245.1:20584843-20649843 GCA_964019155.1 Osedax fenrisi | reverse complement strand
GTAAGTAGTCAGTAGTAGTAGTAGTAGTAGTAGTAGTAGTAGTAGTAGTAGTAGTAGTAGTAGTAGTAGTAGTAGTAGTAGTAGTAGTAGTAGTAGTAGTAGTAGTAGTAGTAGTAGTAGTAGTAGTAGTAGTAGTAGTAGTAGTAGTAGTAGTAGTAGTAGTAGTAGTAGTAGTAGTAGTAGTAGTAGTAGTAGTAGTAGTAGTAGTAGTAGTAGTAGTAGTAGTAGTAGTAGTAGTAGTAGTAGTAGTAGTAGTAGTAGTAGTAGTAGTAGTAGTAGTAGTAGTAGTAGTAGTAGTAGTAGTAGTAGTAGTAGTAGTAGTAGTAGTAGTAGTAGTAGTAGTAGTAGTAGTAGTAGTAGTAGTAGTAGTAGTAGTAGTAGTAGTAGTAGTAGTAGTAGTAGTAGTAGTAGTAGTAGTAGTAGTAGTAGTAGTAGTAGTAGTAGTAGTAGTAGTAGTAGTAGTAGTAGTAGTAGTAGTAGTAGTAGTAGTAGTAGTAGTAGTAGTAGTAGTAGTAGTAGTAGTAGTAGTAGTAGTAGTAGTAGTAGTAGTAGTAGTAGTAGTAGTAGTAGTAGTAGTAGTAGTAGTAGTAGTAGTAGTAGTAGTAGTAGTAGTAGTAGTAGTAGTAGTAGTAGTAGTAGTAGTAGTAGTAGTAGTAGTAGTAGTAGTAGTAGTAGTAGTAGTAGTAGTAGTAGTAGTAGTAGTAGTAGTAGTAGTAGTAGTAGTAGTAGTAGTAGTAGTAGTAGTAGTAGTAGTAGTAGTAGTAGTAGTAGTAGTAGTAGTAGTAGTAGTAGTAGTAGTAGTAGTAGTAGTAGTAGTAGTAGTAGTAGTAGTAGTAGTAGTAGTAGTAGTAGTAGTAGTAGTAGTAGTAGTAGTAGTAGTAGTAGTAGTAGTAGTAGTAGTAGTAGTAGTAGTAGTAGTAGTAGTAGTAGTAGTAGTAGTAGTAGTAGTAGTAGTAGTAGTAGTAGTAGTAGTAGTAGTAGTAGTAGTAGTAGTAGTAGTATTAGTAGTAGTAGTAGTAGTATATATTAATAATAAACACGACAATTGGGTACGTATATTTATTGAATAAACATTTACCTAAGTTTCGCTTGACACTTAGCGCACAATATCGCCATTTCGTTAGGGTAACAATGTCGATGTCGACCTCGACTTGAGTTACTCTAAACCATGCTGTACAAGTGTTCTATTAAGCTTTTCCGTGCGTTATTCCGCAACTTGGGGCGCGACGGCTGCGTCAGTTGTAGACTGTTTAGCTGTAGACGTCAGGCCCAGAATACCGGCTAACATTCCAGTCTTAGACGGTGTAGTTGCGGCTATTTTCTTATCAGTGGTAACGGTCTTTTCTTTCTTTATGGGTTCTATGAAACACATTTCGGCGACCAGGTTTTGAACTTGTTTCTTATTTGTACATAGTTCATTGTTCAACCAGGATATAAACTTTCGTTTAGTGGTGCATTTCGCGTACTTCTTTAAGTCATTCATCGACGTTATGTTCAATTTTCCTAATCTCTCCACAAACGAACTACCGATACCTTTCACTTTTTCAAATCCATTTTTATGTTTTTTTTGGCACCCTTCAGACACTTTTCTAAGTTTAACTGTCTTTTTAATGTTAGACTTATTGGACTTGTTGGATGAACTTGAATTACTCCTTGAACGACTCCTAGATTTTGATTTATTGTTTGACATGCATCGTTTTTTTGTTGTCTTGGAGCTCGATACAGACCTACTCTTAGACCTAGACTTCGATCTACTTTTGCTTCTTATCTTGCTCTTCATAGTTTTCCTACATATTTTTATTTTATTTTTTAATCTTAAAGACCTGCGTCTTCCTCTACTCTTACTCCTCGATTGTTTTCTGCTATTTCTCGCAGTAGAGTTTGATCTACTTCGTGATCTTTTGGTGTGTCTTTTAATCGCTTTTCTTGATTTAGATCTGTTCATGATCATTGGTTTTCTACTCTTCGTATTTCGATTTCGTTTTTTCAATTTAAGTAATGCCTTTTGTAATTCTTTGCATGACAGTTCTTTTTCGGTAATTTGTGTACAATTTAAAAATTCTTCTATTGCCATTCGTAACTTCTTATCACATATGTTACCGGGTTTACCATTTTTTCGTTTTACTAAGGTACTTCTCCTTTTTGTAATAGCTCTATTGATACATTTTTTATTGTTACGTTTTTTTGAATTAGTGACTCTTTTGGGTGTTCTTCTGGATTGCTTCCTGTTCACTGTACGTCTTTTAGATGCGACTCTCTTATTCTGTACACGTCTAATCAATGACCTGCTTCTTGACTTTGATGATTTTCTTGCTTTAGCTTGCTTTCTGATTACAGAACGTCTTTTAGACGAAACTCTTTTCTTCTGAATACGTCTAATCGATGATCTGCTTCGAGATTTTGAGCATTTTCTTAATTGATTTCTGATTACTTTGCATTTCTTCGAAGATACCCTCTTCTTCTGTTGTCGTTTCATCGATTTACGTCTGATACAAAAGCTCTTTCGGGATTTCGATCTCTTATTCTTAGAACGCTTGGATCCGACCTTTCTCGACGCCGATCTACTTTTCTTGGCCATTCTACGTCTCACCGTGACACGTCCCTTCTTAATATGTAGACCAGCTGCCATTTTCTTCATAAATTTTGAGGAAACGGCAGTTTTCCTTACCGAATCCCTTTTGCAAATTGTCTTCTTCATTATACCACGTGACTTCAACTTTGATACTTTGGACGTCCTCTTGCAACTCCTGTTTACGTTCGAATTTACCATCTTGTTGTCCGGACGCGGGTTTGTAGTTCGTATTGCTGAAATAATATTAGTATTCTTAAAGCAGTATGCCGAATTGAACTAGTCAGATAAAGTGATTTGTGTTAAAATTTGCATTTGGCATTTCAGTGCGTTAGAGTTGTTTAAGCAATCAATTAGGTGCACTTTTTATTAATTAGCAATTTTAAATATATATTCGAATAATTTAATTACTTAAAAAAAAAACTAAAAAATTAATTAAAATGCGAGAAAATTATTATTCGTTTTAATTTTAATTTTATCGAAAATGTAAATATACTACTACAACTACTACTACTACTACTACTACTACTACTACTACTACTACTACTACTACTACTACTACTACTACTACTACTACTACTACTACTACTACTACTACTACTACTACTACTACTACTACTACTACTACTACTACTACTACTACTACTACTACTACTACTACTACTACTACTACTACTACTACTACTACTACTACTACTACTACTACTACTACTACTACTACTACTACTACTACTACTACTACTACTACTACTACTACTACTACTACTACTACTACTACTACTACTACTACTACTACTACTACTACTACTACTACTACTACTACTACTACTACTACTACTACTACTACTACTACTACTACTACTACTACTACTACTACTACTACTACTACTACTACTACTACTACTACTACTACTACTACTACTACTACTACTACTACTACTACTACTACTACTACTACTACTACTACTACTACTACTACTACTACTACTACTACTACTACTACTACTACTACTACTACTACTACTACTACTACTACTACTACTACTACTACTACTACTACTACTACTACTACTACTACTACTACTACTACTACTACTACTACTACTACTACTACTACTACTACTACTACTACTACTACTACTACTACTACTACTACTACTACTACTACTACTACTACTACTACTACTAAGTAAGTAAGTAATTTATTTATTTATACACTTGTACATTTTTCAATCTCACAAGTGTAAACGAAAAGAAAATAACAGAAACGATAAATAACTAAAATAAATATATATAAATATATATATATATATATTAATATATATATATATATATATGTTTATAATTATTTAATTAAATAATTTTTTAGATTAATCTTGAATGTTGAATGATTTCTCAGGTTTCGTATGTTTCGTGGAAGGTCATTCCACAGCGTAGGGGCACTCCAGATTATTGATCTTTTTATTAATCTTTTAAATTTTATCGAAGGAACATTGTACATTTCATCATATTGCTTACGCGGATTCATCTTTACTTCCCTAATAAATATATTTTTGAGGTAGTTTGGGGTACCGAATAATAATGTTTTATGCATTATGCAGAGTAACTTAAATGTAGTCATCTTATCATGGTTAAACCATTTTGGGCCATTTAAAATATTCTTAACAATAATATATTAATATATTAATATATTAATCTAATTGAACATTTTATTACCCTGTCTACTCTGTCATAAATATTCTTATTTGAATGAATAGTAATGCTATTACAATAACGTAATCTAGATATAACTAGTGATTGCACTAACGTCATTGTAGAAGTTACAGTTAGGTATTTCCTTATTTTACGAATATTATATAAGTTGTAATTTGCAGATTTACAAATAGATGATATGAATCGTGAGAATGAAAGTTTAGAATCTAATGTAACTCCAAGTGATGTAACATACTCACTAGGTTCTATAATAGTAGAGTCAAATAGTACAGTAGGGAAAATACATGATTTAGTTGTGATATTAATAAGTTTAATTTTGGATGAATTAGGGAATAAATTATTAAAAATGAGCCATCTACTAACTTGTTCAATACAATCATTTAACTCTGTATTACTTTGTTTATTTACTTTACAGTATAATTGTATGTCATCTGCATATATTGCATAATGAATATTAGAGAAATTCTTGATAACTAAAGAAAGAGGAACAATATATATTGAAAATAAAAGGGGACCCAGAACAGAGCCTTGTGGTACTCCATACCGTAATTTTCCAATAGGTGAATATAATCCTTTTATGTTTATAGAATACGTTCTATTTGATAAATAAGAAATAATCCAGTCTAAAGATGAGCCAGTAAACCCAATAGATTTAATTCTATCAATGAGAATACTGTGGTCTAGACTATCGAAAGCACACGAAATATCAAGAATTATTAATTGTACGGAATCAGAATTATCTAAATATTTGAGTATATCATCAGAGATCTTGAGTAGTGTAGTTTCAGTACTATGGCCTGGTCTATATGCATTTTGGTATTCATCAAAAAGATTATGGAACATTAGGTACTCTATAATTTGTCTCTTCTCAATTATCTTACTCAGTAATAGCAATTGTGATATATTTCTATAATTAGAAAGTTTATTGCAATCTAAATTAGTTTTTTTCAATAATGGAGTTATTTCAGCATGTTTAAAAACGTAAGGAAATATGGAGCTGTAAAGAGAAAAATTAACAATAGAATAATAATATGGAGCCAGAATAGGTGCAAGTTTCTTAATTAGGCTAATAGGAATACTAGCACTTGGACTAGTTGAAGTTGAAGAAGTAATTAATTGATATACTTCCATTGTTGATGTCATATGAAGCTGTTAAAACTATATATTCAATTTGAATCTGAATAAGGAATAAAGATTGAAGCTAGTGGATTGAGTTTATTTCCAAATTTATTTTTTTCAGATTTAATACATTCACAAACTGAAGTAATTTTATCATGAAAATATTTAATAAATTCATAACATATTATTTCTTTAGTTAAGTTAGGTAAACTTGATTTTTGCTTCCTACCAGTAAGATTATTTGTAAAATTAAAGAATTGTCGAGAGTTAATAGATAAACTACTACTACTACTACTACTACTTCTAACTACTACTACTACTACTACTACTACTACTACTACTACTACTACTACTACTACTACTACTACTACTACTACTACTACTACTACTACTACTACTACTACTACTACTACTACTACTACTACTACTACTACTACTACTACTACTACTACTACTACTACTACTACTACTACTACTACTACTACTACTACTACTACTACTACTACTACTACTACTACTACTACTACTACTACTACTACTACTACTACTACTACTACTACTACTACTACTACTACTACTACTACTACTACTACTACTACTAACTACTACTACTACTACTACTACTACTACTACTACTACTACTACTACTACTACTACTACTACTACTACTACTACTACTACTACTACTACTACTACTACTACTACTACTACTACTACTACTACTACTACTACTACTACTACTACTAATACTACTACTACTACTACTACTACTACTACTACTACTACTACTACTACTACTACTACTACTACTACTACTACTACTACTACTACTACTACTACTACTACTACTACTACTACTACTACTACTACTACTACTACTACTACTACTACTACTACTACTACTACTACTACTACTACTACTACTACTACTACTACTACTACTACTACTACTACTACTACTACTACTACTACTACTACTACTACTACTACTACTACTACTACTACTACTACTACTACTACTACTACTACTACTACTACTACTACTACTACTACTACTACTACTACTACTACTACTACTACTACTAATACTACTACTACTACTACTACTACTACTACTACTACTACTACTACTACTACTACTACTACTACTACTACTACTACTACTATACTACTACTGACTACTTACATACTCTACTTACTCCCTATACTCATTCACGCCCAATACGACTTTGCCTCAAGTATACTCTAGTCATACCAGATTTGCGTAATGTATCCATAAAACAAAAGAGAGCCTTCTCAATCTCTGCACCTATAGACTGGAATAGACTTCCTTATAATATTCGTTCTATTCAATCAACCACGTTATTCAAAAATAAGCTTAAGACATATCTTTCTCTTTGGCTTATCCTAATAACAACTGGTCAACATTTAATGCACGGCCGAAAATTTCTGATGAAGTTGATGGCAGTGCCTAAAACATTAGGTTACAGGTTACAGGTTACTACTACTACTACTACTACTACTACTGCTACTACTACTACTACTACTACTACTACTACTACTACTACTACTACTACCAGGGCCGGCTTGAGCATACTATAGGCCCCGGGCAAAAAAAAACGTATGGGCCCCATAAGAATTTCATAACATATTAAATGGGCTGTTTTAGAAATAACTAATATCTATAACTCTTAAATTTATTTATATATATAAATATATATATATATATATATATATATATATATATTTTATTATGATGTATTATTATTCTATTATGCGTTATCAAATTATGTAAAATATTTATAATCTTTAAAAAATTGTGCTTTTTCATGTGTTTACATGTATCGTGTGAAGGTGATGCATTTAAGATGCATGTAATACATGTAGGGGGCATCCTTCACGCTATGGATGTAAATAGATATTACGGTACCCACTTAAAATCATTGCAATGTACTATTTTATAATTTACAAATTAATTAATAAAAATGATATAAGTATAGGTTAAATTATATAATTAGTACATATTTATTTTACTCGATTTCCTCTTCTAAATCATTATTATTTATTCAGTATCAATTTAATTAATTAACTTTGATTCTAAACATAATGTTACAGACTTGAAAGTATTTATTGTGTCAGTTAATTTCATAGAAAATTATTTATAAGTTAAAGTTTAGAGAAGCTTCTCTCTCAAGTGTAATTAAATATATTAGGATGAAAATGTCTACAATTGGATATATCTAGCCCATCACATATATATATATATATATATATATATATATATATATATATTAATATTTGTATAGTCCATTCATTTGAGGTGTATATCAATATGGTATAATATATGTTTAATAATGAATTATCTTATATACTAATCATATTAATTGCTGTTTTCAGATGATATAAATATATATACAAATTATTTATATAATTAATAATAACTACATTATTATCTTTTTTAATATTTCCTATATACTTATAAGTATATATATATTAATTTGTCAAATATTGTTAAAAAATAGTTATTTTTAACTTCTTATATGGTGTAAATTCATATGATATTATCATATGTTATCATTATACTAATTATTTTATAATTTGTTTGTATACTATAATCAACTCCTCATAATCATTTATTTTCTCGCCTATATTTAGAGAGTGTATACATATTTTGTATATTATATATTTTGTATATATATTTTAATATACATATTTTAGTATAGGGGAGAGCGGGGCAGGTTGAGCCGGTTTTTTTATAAAAACACATGTATCTTATAATATTATGAATATATTTTAATAAAATAAAGTGCATAAGATATATATAGTTTATGATCAATTAAAAACATTCATAAATCAGTGTAATGATAAATAATTAATTATATAATTACATTTTAATTTTTTTTTAATTTTGCTCAACCTGCCCCGTCTACTGGGGCAGGTTGAGCCAGGTAGAAAAAATGCAAAATTAAAGATATAATTAACAAATAAACATAGTTAAACTTATATATTTATATTTATTAGTTATTTAACAAGTATATGCACTAAGATTAATATCAAAACTAATGAAACTTTTAAGGCGAGATGTTATATTAGGAGAGAGGAGAAGATTCTCTATGTTTTAATCCAGCATATAAACCAATTATTTAATTATTTAAAATAAACACTCAATTATATATTTAATTAATTAGATTATTATTATTATTTAAATAAGTCATTAATTAATTAAATAAATTAATACATAAATATGTTTAATGATACACGGGACAGATTGACCCTATGGTCAACCTGCCCCGTTTTACTATGGTCAACCTGCCCCATATCACTAGTATACATAAAAGTAATATAATTAATTTGTGAGT
Organism: Osedax fenrisi; assembly: GCA_964019155.1. NCBI lineage: Eukaryota > Metazoa > Annelida > Polychaeta > Sabellida > Siboglinidae > Osedax > Osedax fenrisi. The sequence goes on along the minus strand of OZ025245.1, from coordinate 20,641,083 downwards.
GTTAATTTTTGAATTATTTATTTTATAATATATAGTATATTAAATATACTTTATTTATATACCATTAATACTGCTATGTTATTACAAAATATATAATAATATCAAAGTTAAACTTACTGTCCCACTAACGAGATTTTCATAAAATATTAATAATTAAATAATATTTTAATTAGTTAAAATAAATAATTTTTGACTTGTTATACTAATGCTAAATATAATTGTGTATACATGTATTAAAAATTGCATTAATATATTTATTAATAGCAGAAATAATTGAGATGGCTCAACCTGCCCCTATGGTCAACCTGCCCAGCTCTCCCCTAAATATTTTTTAATACCGCTTTTATTTTAATTTGACCTAATTGCAATACTTTTCTGATCGACTTTAGTCTACAAAATAATTGGCTCCACGGTTTTCATAATATTGAAGTCTCAAATTCTTGCATTTTATTGAATAAATACGTTGAATATAGTAATTTTATTTTAGTAGTATTTTAACATATAAAATATCAGATATAAATTATGTAATTTTGAGAAATCCACAAGATACTGCTCTAATAAATCTGTTTGCGATGACCATATTATATTAGATAATGCTTTTAATAAAACATATTCTATTATTCTTTAATATAGATTTTAATATATTCTTTATTTAGTTTGGCTAAATAAATTATATTTATTTGGGATGAAAGAAATTAATATTGCTACAATTGTCTAAGATTCAACAGCATTTTGCCCAACCAGATTAATGAATTCACAGCGCAGATATGGGGATCCATTGACAATGGACTATGGTATATTATGATATATTTCATTTTATTGAATCTTATATACATATTGCGGGATTTTTCATAACTTTGAGCTCTATAATCTATTAAAATTATATTATTATTTAAAAAAATTCGACTAAATCGTTAGCTAAATATTGACCAATGTGATAATGAATCTTAACGTACATAAATAAATACCTATATAATAATAATACATAACTTGGTATATATGACGATGACTGAATACTTATTTAAATGTGATATATCTGGAATTGAGTACATTGATTTATAATATAATATTTTGAATTTTATATTTCTTCAATTATTAAGTTATAAGAGATAACTTATCACCTGTTCTCCAATAAGAAAATCGCTATTGTGTGTATTTATATATAAATATATAGATGAGGGTGATGTAAATCTAAACATTCAGTTGTAAGTTAATAGTAGGACAATTACTACCTACTAGTTGGATAATTGCAAAAATGCCTTTAGTATTATATTTAGATTATATATATATATATATTTTATAAATAATATCTGTTTCAATAAATATAAATATAATTTCTTTCACTAATAATAGTCTGTTAAAAATGTTATGTACAGCATTCCCTTTCATCAATACGTTTAATCATTATTAAAAATTCTATAAAGCAGAATATTCCTATTTAAATTAAAACTATTTTATAGGGGAGGGAAGGGGGTAGTGGCCGATAATTAATATGCATCAGAAGATTTCTAATATATCGATAAATACTGAATTTTAGGCTCTTATTTTTTTTGAATTAACTATAAATCATATAGTTCTAGAATACTGTGATTTCACTTTTATATAAAAAGTGTTTATCCTAATAATATAAACGTTTGATTATGCATTAAAAAAAGCAATAAAATAAGGCAAGGCTCTAGTAGTCACCGATATATCGGCTATATCGGTACTATAGTACTAGAAAATGTGATAGGTGTCTCGTAATGTATTCGATTTATATTTTTTTAATTATAATTACATATATGTAGGGGATAGAAGGGAGTAGCGGACGAGAAGGGAGTAGTGGTAATTTACATTTACGCGAAAATGGTCATAGATACAAAAAAAAAGATATATACAAAATATTTAGACAATTGCAATATCTACAACAACGAGTAATTTTTTTTCATAAATAATTAATCAATATATTAAATTAATTACATAATATTTTTTTTTCAAAATTCCATAAAAATCAGTTTTGGAAATGTACTGTACTGAATTGATTATTAATTATAAATACATATTTTCTTATATATTAATAAAATATAATTTGTTATCTATTAAGTTATGTTTATAGTATATGAAAATATTGTATTAGTAAAAAGATATAGGTATTCTAAAGTACCATATTCAAATTGGTATAGTGGACGAACTGAGAAGGATATAGTGGATGAAAATAAATCAATCAAAATCGAGTAATATAGGTCTAATTGTTTTCATTAATTTTTGCTCACAATTTAAAAAATCTAAATCTTAAATAAAATGCGTGCGTCGGCATGAATATATATATTATATGAATATATATATATACAATATATATATATATTATTAAAATAATAAAACTGAAAAAAATGAATCGAATATATAGTGAGACACCTATTGATTTATGTTGGTACTAAAATCCACTACCCCCTTCTTGCGCTATTTTTTCGTTATTTTTTGAGTGTAACTAAACTCATATTAATACTAGAAATATATGAGTTAAAGTACAAATTAAAATAGCTATAATATATAACGATATATATTCTATTACATTTGAAAATATGAAATTATAACATCAACTATTCATCGATATATTACAATTCTAGAAAGTCATACAAAATATCATCCACTACTCCCTTCTATCCCCTAATATTAAATAATTATATTTATGATACATACGCACCTTATTTGATTCAATGATTTAATTATATATACACATACTCTTACATATAAATAAGCATAAATATATATAATCATGTTTTTTGTCCAAATTTGATTAAAAAAATGATTATATAATAAATTTGAGTAATTAATTAATTATTAAAAAAAAAATTACTATATATTATAGATATTTTGATTATCTAAATATTGTATATAGAACTTTTTATCCTATCAATCACCATTTAAGCGTTAATTAAAACAGCCACTACTACGTCTTCGGCAACTACCCCCTTCCCTCCCCTATATATTATTTACACTAACAAAATTATAATAATATATACACTATGAGAAGATACACCTTTTATTGGTAGATAGAGAAAAGTAATTCTTTTGAGAACAATTATTTTGAAAATATCTAATTAGTTTTATTACTATACAAATTATAAATCAATAAATATCTATCTACAAATATCTGAAATCATAGTTAAAATATATCTTAATATAGGTTTATATCTTATTATATCTTTATATCTCATATTTAATTACAATATAAAAAAGTATACTTTTTTTTCGTAAACTAATTATAGAATTATAAATTGTTAAGATTCAACCATATGGTTAACATTCCCTTAATACGTTTTTCATGTATCACTTTCTAGTTTATCAAACAATTATTTATCAATCCGTTTAAAATAGTATGAATTCATACTATTTTATTTGAAAAGCAGATATGTTTGATATGATCTATGGTTGTCACTATTAGCATGTGTTCCAACATCTTCATGTACCTGTTTCCACCATATCTTCGTATAAATGTATACATTTATGTCAAATTCACTTTTCAAATCTGCCTAAATGACTCATATTTAATTAATTTATTATATTATTTTATTTATTTAATTATAATTAATAATATATAAGAAAAATACAGTTACGAAATTTTTTTTTTATATAAATAGTAAAAAAAATGTTTCTCAAATAATTCATGGGACCCCAAAATGTGGGGCCCCGGGCAATTGCCCGGTTTGCCCCCCCTTAAGCCGGCCCTGACTACTAGGGGAAGGAAGGGTAATTTGGCCGATGTTTGTATGTGTGTTACTAGAAGTGCTCTAAATCAAAATATACATATTTTTAAATAACCATCATATACTATATAACTAATATTATATTAATTTACGATATGTATATTTTAATAATTTATATTTTTGTATATTTTGTGAATATAATAGATTTTAATAAGCTGTATAAATATGGATAAAAAAACAGAAAAATCGGGTAATTTGGCTGATAGTTCAAGTTTACTCAATAGGTGAAATCTATGTTTTCAAATACATAAATTAAATTTCTTGTATAAAATGATGAATAATTCGGCGCGCATATAATACCACCGCCACAGTAGATTATAGTTTTAATATTATTGGAAAATTATATTACGTATTTATTGAACTTATATTATTCAACATATTACACACTTTATTATATTTTATTAAACATATTATACTGTCAAATATGTCTAAGAATATGATATACAAGAAGTCCATCTACAGGTTATAAATTAAATAATTAACAAACCATAATAATTTCAATTAATAAATTATAATAAGTTTAATTTTAATTAATTAAATAATTTGTATATTAATATAATACATTATATATAAGTATAATTATTATTATATATTAGTGTCTAACTCTAATATATAGTAATATATAAAAAAGTATATAATCTATAGAATCTATAATATATTATATACTTTTTTAATATAACAGATAACAGTGTATGAGATATCTTAATAGGAAATACTTATGGTTAATTATTAACTTAATATGTATATATTTCTATATATATATAGATTAACTTTAGATATTTACTTTTAGATATACATGTATAATTAAAATATAATATGTAAACCTGAATTAATATTGTGTGAATAAAAATGAATATTATAATTATGATTAGTTAACTAATATATATATATATCATTATTAAAAATAATTTTTAAATTATTGAATGCATTTTAAATATTTAATTTCATTTAATTACAATTAAGTTAATATTAAGTTTTTAAAATGTATATTGTAAGTAATAAAGTTAATGAATAAATGTTTATGGTATGTTTATATATGTAATTAAAAAATATTTATTATAAAATTGAATCATGCTATAATCATATTATTTATATAACAGATAGGTAATTTTTAAAGTATAGGATATATTTAAAATAATTCATTAATTTCATTGACATTATATTTCTATTATAAGTCTAGATTAATAATTAAAAATAAATAAATAGTATTTATTATTATTGAATTAGAATCATATTAATACATAATATAATATATTACATTATTGGTTACATTTTAAGAAGTTTCAGTACATTAAAGTAAATTCATTACATTACAGTTATATTTATTAATATATTTAATTAAAAAATGTTTATGATAAAATTGAATCATGATAAAATCATATTACTTATATTATATATATATATAAGTTATATAACATATATGCCCACTACATCCATTTCGACTGGACCATACAGTAATCAGTACTCCCCATGTAGGAGCATATGTTAATAATTTTATCTCATTTGTATGTAATTATTGAATGTATTTATTGATGTATATGTTAATTGAAATCAATATTGTATATAAATAATATAAAATATTATAAAAGTTATATTTAAATTATATGATACATTTTAAATAATTCATTAATTCTATTGATATTATATTTCTTTTAAGTTTAATAATTACATATTATTTTACATTTTAAATAATTCATTAATTCTATTGATAATATATTTCTTTTAAGTTTAATAATTACATATTATTTTACATTTTAAATAATTCATTAATTCTATTGATATTATTATTTATATTTCTTTTAATTAAGATTAATAATTACATATTATTTTACATAATTGAATTTGAATCTTGATAATAAATAATATAATATAATAACTCATATAATGCGTTTTAAATATTTCATTATTATTCTTTTAAATTAAATATTAATTTATATACTTGAAATACAATTATATTTGAATAATAATTAATTTCATAAATAATATCATAAATTATTGGATACATTTTATTAATTTATTTTTATTTTTATTAAGACTAGATTAATAATTAATAATTAAATACTATTTTATATAATTAATTTAGAATCATTAATAAATAATATAATATAATATAATAATGTATTGGATGCATTTTAACACTATGTTAAATATGTTTAATTCAGTACATTAACATTATATTTTTTAAGTTTAGATATATGATTAAAAAATGTGTATGATTAAATTGAATCATGATATCATCATATTACTTATATAACAGATTACACCCATATAACAGACACTACACCCATTCATCTGTCGAATGTACCATGCAGTACCGATAACGCAGCATGTGGGAACATTGGTTAATAATTTTATCTCATTTGTATGTCATTATTGAATGTATTTATTGCTTTATTACTATTTATTACTTTAAATCAATATTGTATACAATATATATATATAAATAATATAAAATATAAAAAGTTATTTTTAGATAATTCATTTATTTCACTAATATATTATACTTCTTTTTAATTAATTTTATTTCTATTAAGTCTAGATTAATAATTAAATAGTATTTTATATAATTGAATTAGAATCATACTAATAAATAATATAATATATTACATTATTGGTTAATAAATTTCAGTATATTAAAGTACATTCATTACATTAAAGTTATATTTCTTAATATATATAATTAAAAAATGTGTATGATAAAATTGAATCATGATATAATATATTACTTATATAATATATTTAATATAATATATAATATATTACTTATATAACAGATACGACAACTACAACCATCCCAGTGTCGACTGGACCATGCAGTAAGCAATACTCCGCACGTGGGAGCATAGGCTAATAATATGATATCATTTGTATGTCATTATTGAATGTATTTATTGATATATATATATATATATATATATATATAATGTGTTGATATGTTGATATATATTGATGTATATATTAATTGAAATCAATATTGTATATAAATAATATAAAATATATACAAATACTGTATACATTTTAAATAATTCAGTTATTTCACTAATATATTATACTTATTTTTTTAATCTATATCCATTAAGTCTAGATTAATAATTAAATATATTTTATATGATTGATTAGAATCATATTAATAAATAATATAATATAATCATTTATTAAATGTATTTTAACAATAAGTTAAATATGTTTCATTCAGTACATTATATCATTTAACATTATATTTTGTAAGTTTAGATATATGATTAAAACATTTTATGATAAAATTGAATCATGATATAATCATATTACTTATATAACATATACGACCACTACACCAATTCATCTGTCGACTGTACCATGCAGTACCGATAACGCAGCATGTGGGAGCATAGGTTAATAATATTATCTCATTTGTATGTCATTATTGAATGTATTTATTGATGTTTATGTTACATGAACTCGATATTGTATATAAATAATATAAAATATAAAAGTTATTTTTAAATAATTCATTTATTTCACTAATATATTATACTTATTTTTTAATTTATTTTTATTTCTATTAAGTTTAGATTAATAATTAAATATTATTTTATATAATTGATTAGAATCATATTAATAAATAATATAAAATAATAATTTATTAAATATTTAATGCATATGCATTATATCAATATGTTAAATATGTTTCATTCGTTACATTAAAGTTATTTTTCTTAATATATATATATCTAAAAAATGTTTATGATTTAATTGAATCATGATATAATCATATTACTTATATAACAGAATGGACCACTACATATTTCCAGTGTCGACTGTACCATGCAGTAAGCAATACTTCGCATGTGGGAGCATAGGTTAATAATGTTATCTCATTTGTATGTAATTATTTAATGTATTTATTGATATATATATGTATATGATAGTATATGTTAATTGAAATCAATATTGTATATAAATAAAATAATATATTATAAAAAGTTATTTTTGTATTATTGGATATATTTTAATTAATTAAATTTATTTTATTTAAATAATTCATTTCAATCATTATTTCTTTTAATATTAATATCGTTTATATTAATAATTAAATTTATAATCGAATATAATTTTATATAATTGAATTATAATTCCATAAATTTATATTTCTTTTAAGTTTAGATTAATGATTACATTTATAATTGAATATTATTTTATATAATTGAATTATAATTCTATAGAATCTATTAAATAATATAATAATACAATCATTATTAAATTCATTTTAATTGATGTAATATATTATAAACAATAAATATATTAAATTGTAGATATCTCTTTTGAGTTCAATTAATAATTAACTTAACTACATTTTGATATTCGTAAAATATAATGCTATATACTATTACAAAAGCTTGGGTATGGGTATTACTATATATATCTATCTAATAATATTCGTTATACAACCGATAGACCTATTATATCGATACAAGTATGCAGTGGTAAAGTGATAGGTGATAACAGAAGTTAAATGTTTATACTTAACACATTTAATAAAATATGTTCTAAATCTTATTTATTTATATACTTTTTTTATTTATATTTAATTTACAATATGTATTTAATGTAATTTTAAATATATATTATAAGTGATATTTTAAATGATATTTTAATTGGTATTTTAATTCTTTATAAGGTAAACGACGTGGATTCGCAGCAATTATTACTGATTCACAGTATACAAAATACTTAGAAAATGCTAATGCTGATAAGACGAAGAAGGTGGTTAAAAAGACGGTGAATAACAAGAAGGAAAAGAAAATTACCAGTGAAATAAATGTTAATTGTATAATTTTTGCGGAGAATATCGATGAATCAGTCGATTCATCTACTCAATCTATTCAATGTAGACAATTGTGTCACGATGTATGCATTTATGTCGATACGTTGAGATACGTTCGATAAATGCGATTTATGTGAATAAATGATATTGAGTATAATACTTTTTATAAATAAATAAATATATTATAATTGTTGGATTAAAAAGGATTAAAAATATACAAACATTACTCACTCATATGTGAATAGTTATATTTATAAATACACAATTATTGATATTATATTGTGTGTATTAAATATATAATGTATAAACAATAATTAGCAACAAAATAACAATATTTTAATTAGAAAATAATCTTCAATATATATCAGATTGATATTAGAATATTTAATATAGGTTACAATAGTACTTTTATTAAAACGAAATTACCATATTTTTTTGGATATACAATAATATATAGATTAGAAAATAAATGTAGATATTTGTATTGTATTTATATAATAATCATTTATTTATATATTCAGTGAAACCTCTCTAATATATTTAGTAAATTTATTTATTTAAAAGTAGTAATCAAAATAATAGATTATAAATATATTTCTATCACATATGGTTTAATTTAATTTAATTTAAAATAGGTAGTTGTTAACACTTGTTTGGATAATTGTTGTACTGACTACAATCAGTATATTACCTTTTATTAATTAGTTCTTCATACCTGTTACTATTTATGAGCTCACTGCATTGAGAATAATAAAAAACATTCACTAATTGCAATTAACTATTTTTACGTCTAAATTATAATATAAACCTAAATTAGATATAAACTACTACATCAAATTTTGTAATATAGAGAGGTAACATTTCCAAAACAAACTAAAAATAATTGTCTCATAAAGAGGTGTTTCCTAAATAATATTTTCTTATAGAGGTTTTTGTAATGTGGAAAAGTTGAATTCCAACCAAATATGATACACATGTTCTTATAAAGAGGTTTCTTATAGAGAGGTTTCAATGTATACGTTTTCATTCGCTTATATAGGCCTAATTAAAAATATTATAATTATATAGTATAGGATATAGAATCATCATTATATAATTAGGAATGTTATATATTATATATATATATATATATATATATATATATATTGTATAAGTGACTCCATGAACTTCTAATATCAATACATTTATATAATATTTGATAATTGATAAATAAATTATACAATAAATGTAATTAATATGTTAGACATTATTAATTATTAATATTAATGATATTATATATATATATATATATATATATATATATATATATACAGTAAAACCTCTCTATAAGAAATCTCTTTATAAGAAAAACCTCTTTATAAGAAAATTGTTTACACATTTGGTTGGAATTCAACCTTTTCCACATTAAATAACCTCTTTATAAGAAAATATTATAAGAAAAATATAAGAAAAACCTCTTTATAAGAAAATTATTGTATACAAAATATAAAAAATAATTATATATAAATAGAAGTATAATATATTGATAACAATTATAGAAATGAATTATTATATAAGATATTTTTTTTTCTCTACAAATATTTTATATTACATAAATAGCTTGAAATGAATTAAAATTAATTAATAAATGTTATTTTTATCATTGAATTTATTAAAATTAATTAATAAATATTATTGTATATTCATAAATTTATTAAAATAAATTAATGATGTTATTTCCTTAAATTGATTGATGATATAATTTAATATATTATAAAATTATTTATTAAATATATAATAGAGTATTATACTTAGCATGCAATTATATTTAGCGAATAACAATTCATTACAATATTATGACTTTATTAATCTGTTATCAAAACATTGTACAGATACAATAATTTAAAGCAAACAATTATTAAAAACTATTTTAAATAAATCATATTTCTAAACTATTCTTTTGATTAATACTTTTAAATACATATAAATAAATAAATATACTATATATATATAACCTATAGGTTATATAATCCATTTTCAATTATAAATTAATTCTTAAAATCAATGGAAAAGTAAAAACCTCTTTATAAGAAAACCTCTCTATAAGAAAAAAAGTACTGAAAAAAAATAGTTTCTTATAGAGAGGTTTTACTGTATATATATATATATATAACAAATATTATAACATGTATTTTAATATATGTAGGTATCTATATATATATATATATATATATATATATATATATATATATATATATATATATATATATATTATAAATGATTATACAAATATATAAATATATATTAAAATATGAGGTATGGCCATCTATATTATAAATTATATATTACACTTACATACAATTCAATAATACACCCTCAATTTGTATATAAATTCTATCATTTTACTATCTGATATCTGATTGGTTAATGATCGGCCAAATTACCCGACTTTTATCGGCCAAATTACCCGATTTGACGTACGTTGTTATTTCAGCAATAGCTTTGTATCATATTGATATAATATGTAGATATTTACATATATAAACAAGAACATATTATATTTTATTTGGGTTTAAAAAATATCACAATCCAACATGTATTTATAAAATGACAAACAGATTAACAAACACCTATTTTGTTTAAATTCCGGATTTTAATAAAAATCAATAAATACTAATAATTATTGATTATTTATTAAAATAAATGTTAACTATTCTTAAAGATATTATGAAATACTATAAATTGTTTATAGAATTTTTTTTGGTATCATTAATAGTTTCTGAGATATTAGAGTCGGCCAAATTACCCGCATCGGCCAAATTACCCTTCCTTCCCCTACTACTACTACTACTACTACTACTACTACTACTACTACTACTACTACTACTACTACTACTACTACTACTACTACTACTACTACTACTACTACTACTACTACTACTACTACTACTACTACTACTACTACTACTACTACTACTACTACTACTACTACTACTACTACTACTACTACTACTACTACTACTACTACTACTACTACTACTACTACTAATACTACTACTACTACTACTACTACTACTACTACTACTACTACTACTACTACTACTACTACTACTACACTACTACTACTACTACTACTACTACTACTACTACTACTACTACTACTACTACTACTACTACTACTACTACTACTACTACTACTACTACTACTACTACTACTACTACTACTACTACTACTACTACTACTACTACTACTACTACTACTACTACTACTACTACTACTACTACTACTACTACTACTACTACTACTACTACTACTACTACTACTACTACTACTACTACTACTACTACTACTACTACTACTACTACTACTACTACTACTACTACTACTACTACTACTACTACTACTACTACTACTACTACTACTACTACTACTGCTGCTGCTGCTGCTGCTGCTGCTGCTTCTGCTGCTGCTACTATTACTAACACTAGAAGCAGCCGCAACATATAACTGTAGCTGCAATTTGATCCATTACCTATATACATACAGAATATGTATAAATTAATAAGGGTAAACAAATTACAAAAATATAAAAAATATAATTCATAATGTCAATATAATAGTGATGGGGGGTGGGAGAAACATATATTCTATAAATATCGATTGTGATTATATTATTTCCAAATTTGAAATACGTAATCCAAGAAGAATGGAATTGATTAATATATAGGATTAATAGTTTTTATTCAATAAAATATAAAATATTATTCTATTAAATTGAATATAGTATTTAATTTATATATATATATACAAACATATTATTCAATTTAATATTATCATAGACTATGATTCATAGTAAATATGTCTATTTTAAAAATATCCTTTTAATTGAATGTCAGCCCCCATCCCCCGGGGGGGGCTGACATTCAATAATGATATAATGATATAAGGGGCCCCCCCCCTTGAACAATTCCTGTATCCGCCCCTGGTTATATATATCATATATATTATAGTATATATTAAGCATTGAAAATAGATTCAAACGAACCGGTATAGTGTACAGTGTACACTATTCTATTTTAATATATTCAGGAAAATATATCTAAAGTTAATTATAAAGTTTAGTATTCCATTGCTACAATTGTTAATATAAATAGCCGAATACTACCTTGTTTTTATAGTTTCTATTATTAATGTTATTATGGTTTATTGTTATTTATTATTATCCCTGATTGTCAAATTTTTTCCCTTATTTTATTATTAATTAAAAATATTTAAATTGTATTAATAATTACAGTGTACTTAAAGTTGTATTATTATTCAATTATAAGGTAAATTATTGTGTATTTTATATTCAAAAGAATATATATGTACTACTTTTATTTTGTATTTGCTAAGGTAATTTCATAATCGTATTTTGGGTATTTTGAAATTCTTCAAAATAATCAATGATATTATTATAATATCATTATTATCCAAGCCCGTTCACTTGCTATCTCGCAATGCGAATATTTGAACAGGTTGTGGTTCATAACCGGCGCCAAAAATATATGACTAATAGTTTATTCGATATCGCAGCTCACGCTTTCGGAGTTGAAACGTATATATATTGATAGAGATACGTATTTTATATATACACACACACATACACACACACACACATACACACACACAGTGTGACCCACACACACATTTATTCACGAGTTTTTTAACAAAGGAATTATGACTATAGTTATATATGGAATCATAGGTGTATAGTTTACCTTAGGCTAGATATAGCAATAACGAATCATAGGTTTATAGTTTACCTTAGGCTAGATATAGCAATAACGATCTAGGTCAAATACTATCTATATATTATGACACGTCTATATCTAGAGGCGGGAGTCTCAATTGCGAAAGCGCGCGCTCCGATATTGAATAAAGTATTAATCATAGATTTTTGGCGCCGGTTATGAACGTGTTCCTTTGAACACACTCGAAACGCACGCAAATATGTAAATAAAAATAGTTTGGATTATAGATTTTGAATAAATACGATATAAATATTATCTTATTTGTATATAATTATTATAATAATAACCATTATTATAAAGGTATTATAAGTTATAATTTAATTATAATTTAATTATAATTTAATTATAATTTATAATGTAATTAAAATAATTAATTTTTTATTTAAACTAAATAATTAACTAATTAATTGAATAATTTAATCTATTTTATTTAACTTTTATTTAACTTATTAAATATATTTTCTAATAACATATGTAACATTATGTTTAATTAATTTACCATACAAATATATTTTAAAAGAATTAGAAAACAAAATTCAAAATCTCCTCCTCTTCCCAGACCACTGCTGGTAGACGGAACCTCACTCTGTATGAATATGATAATACATGATTATCATGTTATCATGATGATATATTTAAAGCGATTAAAATTAGATAATGAAATACAAATTATAGTATAGTATAAAATAATGTTTTAAAACATGCAAGGTTTAGAATAATATTTAAATATAAATTAAAATATTACCGTAATATTATGATTATAAAATAAATAATGTTATATCGTATAATTTAATAATCTGTTAACATAATAAATATATAACTAACATCAAAGTGTACGGGTGAATTCCTTTTGCGTCCTCTTCCCAGACCACTGCTGGTAGACGGAATCGCACTCTACATGAATATGATATTACATGATATTTAATTTAAGCGATTAAAATTAGATAATGAAATACAAATTATATTATATTATAAAATGTTTTAATACAGGCAATGTTTAGAATAATATTTAAATATAAATTACAATGTTACCGTAATATTACGAATATTATAAAATAAATAATGTTATATCGTATAATTTAATAATCTGTTAACATAATAAATATATAACTAACATCAAAGTGTACGGGTGCATTCCTTTTGCGTCCTCTTCCCAGACCACTGCTGGTAGACGGAATCGCACTCTACATGAATATGATATTACATGATATTTAATTTAAGCGATTAAAATTAGATAATGAAATACAAATTATATTATATTATAAAATGTTTTAATACATGCAATGTTTAGAATAATATTTAAATATAAATTACAATGTTACCGTAATATTACGAATATTATAAAATAAATAATGTTATATCGTATAATTTAATAATCTGTTAACATAATAAATATATAACTAACATCAACGGGCACGGATTCAAAATCTCCTCCTCTTCCCAGACCACTGCTGGTAGACGGAACCTCACTCTGTATGAATATGATAATACATGATATATTTAATTAAAGCGATTAAAATTAGATAATGAAATACAATTATATTATAGTATAAAATAATGTTTTAATACATGCAATGTTTAGAATAATATTTAAATATAAATTACAATGTTACCGTAATATTACGAATATTATAAAATAAATAATGTTATATCGTATAATTTAATAATCTGTTAACATAATAAATATATAACTAACATCAAAGTGTACGGGTGCATTGCTTTTGCGTCCTCTTTCCAGACCATTGCTGGTAGACGGAACCTCACTCTGTATGAATATGATAATACACGATATATTTAATTAAAGCGATTAAAATTAGATAATGTAATACAAATTATATTATAGTATAAAATAATGTTTTAATTATAAGTATATATATAAAATACAAACATCATCAGAATCATTTTCCGACAATTCCCATACATAAATAAATATTATAAAATAAACTATTACAAATTTGATGAATCGCTAAAATATAATTAAATGTGTATGTAATATATAGTAAGTATGGATTAGAACTAATATATTATTTTAGTACTATATATATTATAACTACTATATTTATGTATTATTATGAACATAGTTATATATTTAGTAAAATATATAAATCAATAAATATATTAAAAAACATATTTACTACTATCCTATTCAGATAAATATGATATTAAAAAAACTAATCATATAAATAAAAATGGTTTATATTATATAAAATACTAACATCATCAGAATCATTATCAGACAAGTCCCATACCTAAACGAAATATTATAATTTAACTATTAAACAATTGATGAACCATTAAAATATAATAAAATGTGTATGTTATATATAGTATGTATAGATTAGAAACAATGTTATTAAATTTCAAGTATTAATACTATACATATTACATTACATATATTATAATTACTATATTTATATGTTATTATAAATATAGTTATATATTTAGTAATATATATATATATATATACCTACATTATTTTTATTTATATGATTATTTTTTTCATATGATTATTTTTTGTATTTAATATCAAATTTATCTGAATATGGTAGTAATACATATATTTGTTTATTATATTTATTGATATATATAATATATATAATATATATATATATATAAATAAATATAATAAACAAATATATGTATTACTACCATATTCAGATAAATTTGATATTAAATACAAAAAATAATTATTATAATTAATATTATCATAATTAATTATAATTGAATATGTATAAATGCATAATATAAAGCAACATTTAAAATAGCCAATATATAATAATTAATAAGATGAATGTAATGTAATTGATTTATAAGTATTTTTTTTACAATATAACTTGTTTATAGCTAATAAATAGCTATAAACTATGTTAAAATTAAATGAAATTCAAATTAAATTATAGGACAAATTAATTATTTACAATGCAGTTAATTAACTTTAATTATAGTTAATGAATATAATACACATAATTTAATTGATATAAATTATTATAATATTATATAAATATATCAAAATAAATTATACATTACCCATTTACTTAATATATATATATATATATATATATATATTATATATATATATTGAAATAAATAAAGGCTATATTATATAGTATATAATAAATTAATCAATTTCATTTTTTTTTTACATTTGATATATATTTACTAACTTTGAAATATATTATATACCGTAGTTAATAATTATATAAATATATCTTTTATATTTAATATACATTTAATATACATTTTATATTTAATATCAAATGTTATTCATAGTATTAATAAAAAAGTATATAATGTATATGTATTTGTGTATAATATAAAATTTGACATTTTTAAATTTTATAATTAATTTAAGATTGATTAAATTATTATAACCTAATAAATACGATAATTACTAATACATATATGATTTTCTCCTGAAGAGGCACCTGAGTCATCTGATGAATAATCTGATGGTAATTCATCAAATATCCTAATGGCTTCTTCATTAGTTAAAGGCATTTTATGAGAAAAATATAAATTAACTTGTAAAATACAATATAAAAATAAACACAAAGGTAGCGTCACTCCAAATAAGGATTATTTACAATTCAACAGGAACTACTTAAAATGTCAAAGGTAGATATTACTACACCAAAATATTACTTTATTTGCAGAAAATTTTATCAAAATCGGTTCAAAATTGACAAAGTATGATACAATAATTCAAAAACAAGTTTTAAATACATCTTTAATTATTATAAATTTAAAATACGAAATTATAGTCAACGGGAACTTCGCCCAAGCAGCTGCTTTCTTTTCGTCTTTACACTTAACTGTAGCGGGAGCTACAGAACCACCTGCAGATATTTATGATGACATGGCTTTAGCACATACTCCGGCTTTGCCTTCACACACTACAACTTCATCGCCTAAGCCGAGGGCTTTTAATTCCGATTTACTGCACTCGCTTAAGTACTGTTTAGAGATATGATCTCCATTGCATCGAAAATAGTGGTAGAGTTGAGCCTGAATTTCCATTGGAAACATCGAATCTACGTGGTTCTGCGCGGACCTAAACCAGGCAGTCTACCTACTTTACTTGAGTAAACTGCGCGAATGCGGTATTTAATGGATATGTCCGTAAATCCAATAGTGCGAGGATTATAGCGGCACTATTCGCTACCTTAACTTCTGTGGGTCCTAGATGCGTACTTCCCCAAAAGTTAACCAGCACTCTCATTGAGTGGGGAATCACAGCCTTGTGGTATTTCAGCACAGGAAAAGAAGTTAATATTTCGCGGTCCGCTAGGCTTAACGTCAGGTATAACTGACAGGCTAACGCGACACGCGTGTTGTATTTAACCGCTCTGTAAATATCTTTTTTGCTGCGGAATCGTAAGACTTGCTTTCTTTGTGAGCTTAAACTTAGTTTAAACTGCACCAAGGCTTGATCGATTATCGAGAAATCGGGGTCTACCAAGATTGGTTCAGGTTCTTCAACACACGATAATATAATAATATAATTAATTGTAAATACTAAAACATGATACTATGATTACAAGTATATATATATATATATATATATATATATATATATATATATATATATATGTTGCTACCTGCAAGTCTATCATTCTAATAGAGCGTTTTATCGTACTCATTGATGTTAACGAGTATAATTTATATAATAAATTATAACATTTTGGACTTGCGTTCCATAACGATTTTTATGGAATGCAAACATTTTTATGGAATGAGTATGTCGTACTCAATTTTTAATTTCATTTTTACATACTATTTTCTTATTATTTGTTGTTACCTTTTTATTCTTCAATCTATAACATTTTGAATTCAATATACGTATATTTTGTTTTAATTTCAATACATAATTGTTAAGATTGCATATTTGTGCATGCATAGTATCTTTTTCTTCTAACATTAAATTATACGCATCGCTTAAATGTATCGGACCGTATTGTTGTTGAACAGTTTGGATAACGTCATCATATGGTAAGAATGCATCCTCATTGCAGGAGTCTGTATCTTCTGAAGAAGTGTGAACTAGAAAATATATTGTTATTTATATTAGTATTATACTTAAATAATACCTTACCTTTTTTCAAAGTTTTTTTAATTATTCTTCTTGAATGTATTGCTGGTGGTGGATTCGGTATATCGAATATGGAGGGTACATCATCAATCCGTAATTTAAATAATACTCTTCCTAATTTAAATATCATAAAATATTAAAAAGATACATAATTAAATAAAATATATAAATATAAATAAATAAAATATATAAATAATTTACCTTGCACTAGTTTTATATTGACTATTTTCAAAATGAACTCCACATATTCTTAGTACCCTTAAAAAAGCAATTCCTTCCTTTCGACTTCTTTTAATTAGAGTATCATTTCGTGTATTAATGATCAATTGCATGCATCTAAATAATTTGTTATTAGACTAATATACATTATGTGATATATTAATAGTTATCTTATATAATCAAAATATACTATACACCTACTAATTAATATAAATAATTTACATTTTTCATAAAAATATAATTATATATTAATATATTAATTCATAAAAATATAATTATATATTAATAAATTAATTAATTAAATATATTAATTAATAAATAAAATAAATATACTAATTATAAATGAACATAGTAATTGTTAATGAATTATACTAATTTATATAATATGCATTTAAATATCAATAATCTAATATTACAATATAAATATTATTGTTATTTTATATACAATTTAATTAATTATAACATATTGTTATTTTTATAGTTAATTAACTATAATATTCAGATAATATACTATGTTATAACATATAAATTAAATTATTAAATAAATATAAGTATTCATTTTTTTTAAATTCTATAATAATTTATACCACGAAATGTAACTAACCTCTATTTATTTGTTGGAAAACAATGAAAAGAATATGCAGTATCACCTGAATAATTATTACAATTTATTGATACACATCTAGATCCATTTGCAGGCATAATTAGTAATATAATATTTAATTTAGAATAGATCTGTGAAAAATTATTAATTCTAGAAACTCATACTATAATCCAAACTCTCGCGCATGTGTATTTTTCAAACGTAAACATATTCGCAAAATTGCTCGAGTGAATGGGCTTGTATTATTATAATAATTATAATTATAAAATAATGATTAAATGAATACATAATTATTATAATAACTTATTATAAATAAAAATAATATTTTTCATTATTTCAATTGTTTTATAAAATCTTATTAAATCAATATACTACTGCTAGTTTTGTGTCCCTTTCTTGTTTCAGCTATCTAGATTTTTTTTTCAACGGTTGTTATGCAATGATAGAATGTAGCCCATATTGCTTCAAAGGTGTTATCCGATCGAATCTATTATATATATATAAACAATTATATAATCTTATGAATACAAATTATATACTAACAGCTCTACTGTAATACTTAGACAGTTTCTTAATTACTTCTTGCATGAGTTGGCCATCACGGCGACCTCCAGTCTACATGTTGTTCCGCTTTGCTGCAGTCGCAACTTTAGATAAGTGGCAAGTAAGCCGTTTGTGGACATGATTTATACATTCCTCTTTAGATATAGCATAGGGATGTCTATTTACACTTGTATGAGCTTTCCCATCTCCATCAGATAGCATAACTGTATATCTAAGATTATTCTTCTCAGAAGACCGACTCCAAATAGATTTGCTGCTTGTATCTAATAATGATATAATTGTATAAGGATATTTGACATCTATAATAATGTTACCTCCATTCCACCAGAGTAGCCTATATAATGTATACAGCATGAACCTTCGTGAGCTACTTTCCATGCTATATCAGAATCTTTATGAGCAACACATGTCTATATTTAGAGTAATATATTTGTATTATTTTAAAATATTATTATTTAAACTTACGTGACAGTATTTACATAGAAAAATGTTCGTATTGAGGGAGATAGTCTACACTGTAAAAAACAATACATACTGCTTTTCTGCAGACAGAACGGGCTACCTATAAAAATGTTGATTATTAGTTGATAAAAATAATATATTATAATATACCTCAAGAGTTTTTATTAAAATATTTTATTAAAAAAAAATATGTATATTTTATAAAATGTCAGCTATGCGGCATCCCCTTAATATTGCTTCAACGTGCATTAATGTAAATATACCACAACTATCATCATCAGTTTGTATTCGTCCAAATACGTTAATATCTTTAAATTTGATAGACTTGTTTTTAATTTCAATTCTTAAATTTTCTATAAATATTAAATTTAAAAAATAAATATTACATATAATTAATATCTATACTTACTTGAAATAATCTAGATCTATATCATAGTTTCCACTTTTAGAATCAATATAGTAGAGTGTATCTTTGGTAACATAAGCTATCATCGCAATCCAATGGCATTTATTCACATTCACACCAATAATTATATACTTATTCATACATTCATCATTATCATCACATTTATACATATCATTTTTCCATTAAATCATACAATGACAATCTAAATAGTGACAATTAAAATATTTACTTAATATGTACATATATGCATTTATAATATTATCGTCCAGCCATGCATCTACTGTATTAAAACTGCCTTTATATATATATAAATGCATATATGCAATATTTTCCAATAGTAACTATACAACTACCATTTAAATTATCTATAATGGATTCATCTGAATCATATGTGTTTTTTTTGTAAATAATTCATATGTGTTTTTCACAATTAACTTTTATTTGTAAAATAGTACAGTATATAGATTTATTATTGTTATTTATTATATGTTCACTATAATCATGACATCTTAAAGACATTTTTAATTGATTACTTTCAAATTCATTTGTAGTAATTTCTTTTTTTATTTATATTTTTTATATATTTAACATTCTTCACTTTTCTTTAAATTATCGCTATTATTAGAATATTCAATATAGTTATCATCCAGGTTATCATTTGAATCACTTATATACATGGTGAGTTAAATTCGGCCTTTTCGTCAAAAGACCAAATTTGCCGAATATAAGCTAATTTCTGCCTTTTTAATTAAATTCGGCATTTTTTTAAATATAATATTTATCATATCTTAAATCATTAAAAGTAATAAAACAAATACTTAATAATAATATATATATATTATATGTTAATAATACCACAAGTAAAAGCAAATATTGATACAATATTAGCAATGTATGTAAGTAAATTCGTAACTATTAAGTATTACATTATATTAAAGTTTCTGCAAATCAATGACTACATTTGTTTATATAAAGCATTGTTTTCTTATACAATTAAAAATGGCACAAAAAAGACCAACAGTTTTTAATTTATCACATCAAGCTGAATATGAACTTAAGATTACAGAACAGTGTACTATTAGTAATAGTTTAGAAACGACTTTTTGAGTAATAGTTTATTACTCCAAAAGTAGTTTCAGTTAAATTTAAATGTTGTTATGTTTATGAAAGAGAAGTTAAACCAGGTTTAATAGTGCATTTATTTAACATTTAAATTTTCAAAATATAAATATAAATAATTACGTTTTAATTTTTTTTTAAATATTAGAATAACTAATAAATAATTAATAGATTATTAAATGCATCTTCTCATATATATATATATATATATACAATAATATAATATATTAAATATGTTAGATCGAGTGAACATTGTGATCGATGGATCTATCTAACGATATAATAATTATGTTGTAAGCAAAATAAATTATATATGTATATATTAATATGTATATTAAATATGATTATAAGAATTTATTTAATTTCGTACCGGACTTCTATGTATATATAAAAGTATAATTAAGTAGAAAAGTAAAAAAAAAAGGTACTTCAACCGTTGAATCAGATTTTTCAATAGTAAAGTCGATAAAAACTAAAGGAAAGACCCATCTTTCAAAAATTTCACTTGAAGTATGTATACACTCAAAAAAAATTATTTATTTAATAAAAATAAAAATTATTTATAAAAATATAATAAATTTATTATTTGCTTGATTTAAATACTATATTGATACCAATATATTTGTTGATACTAAAATGATTGTATGTCATGCTATATAATATATATTAATTAAATTAATTAACCATATTAAGTGTATATAGAGATAACTATATTGATCAAATATATAAAGGTAGAATTTAAGCAAAATTCGGCCTTTTCCTTAAATTAAGTAAATGCCGAATTTAACTAACCCTGCTTATATACATAACTAATGTATCAATATTATTTTTTTTTAAATTTTAATTCACCAGTAAATTCTAATAATGGTTTAATGTTACTTATATTTATTTTCCTTTTTAATATTATATTTGATTCTAGATTTTTAAGACTAACGCAATTATTGTGTATATTTATTATTTCATATTTTCCTAACCATTTATTATTTAACTTTCCTCCTTTTCTTTGATCAGCTTTGCTATTTTTTAGTAATACTTTCATTCCTGTAGTAAATTCATATGATTTAGTACATTTACTCTCTTTTATCATATAATCATTTGTATATCTATCTTGTGCTTTTTTAATATTTCATCAACATCAATTATCATATTATTATCCACTATTGTGTCAGTATATTTATTATTTTCACTATTATAAAATATTTCTATACATATATTTGTTTCACTATTAATTTTCCATTCATATTCATTCATATCATTTAATACACATTCAATTCTACTTTCATTAATGGCATACTGCAGCACCCACGCCCCAATGTATTAAGCAAATAATGGGTCTACAAAGTTAGGCTTACAGCATTCAATTCAATGAATTGAGCTAGTTTTTTTTTATTATATTAAATACATGCACATGCACAATCATATGCCTCAAACTTATTCATACTGTGTATTATTCATATATAAATATATACATAATAAACTCTATATTTTGTAAAATGTAAATTCTATAGAAATTTATATGTTTTCAATTATACATATAACAATATTTAAATATTCGAGTTATAGGATTTTTTATATATTTGTTTTTTTATACAATGCTAAAAAAATTAGTATGATATATATACTAGTTTTTGAGTTACCTACATATATACACACATACCTACCAATATATTTATTCCATTTCGAGCCATTTGAAGTTACACAGTAATTAATGTTATCTATTTCAATACATATTCATCAAATAATTTATATATTTAGATATTCTCTCTTTATAATGATACATAGTGTTATCTTACAATAAATATAGCCTAGACCTATATATATAATCTATTTATATATTTATTGGCAATATGTTATATATATAATTATATGTTTATATATATTGTTATCTTACAATAAATATAGCCTAAGTCTATATATATAATATATACAAATTTATATATTTATTGGCAATATGTTATATATAATTTATATATTTATTGTAAACTGGTAATAACTATTATATAACATAATGTATAATGACATCTAATATGTAAAATTATAACTACAATGTATAATATGATTATAATAAATCAAATAAATATAGCCTAAACCTATATATAATCTATACAAATTTATATATGGCAATATTTTATATATAATTTATTGTAAACTGGTAATAATTACTATATAACATAATGTATAATTACATCTAATATGTAAAACTATAACTACAACGTATAATATGATTATAATAAATAACATAAATATAGCCTAAACCTATATATAATTTATTGTAAACTGGTAATAACTATTATATAACATAATGTATAATTACATCTAATATGTAAAACTATAACTACAATATATAATATGATTATAATAAATACAATAAATATAGCCTAAACCTATATATATAATCTATATAAATTTATATATTTATTGGCAATATGTTATATATAATTTATTGTAAACTGGTAATAACTACTATATAACATAATGTATAATTACATCTAATATGTAAAGCTATAATGTATAATATGATTATAATAAATCAAATAAATATAGCCTAAACCTTTATATAATCTATACAAATTTATATATTTATTGGCAATATGTTATAATTAATTTGTAAACTGATAATAACTACTATATAACATAATGTATAATTACATCTAATATGTAAAACTATAACTGTATATAATTATAATAAATCAAATGTCATTATGGATGGTGACATTTATTTTTAAGATCCTTCGCCAGGAACATATTCATCCATGTTGCCAGCTGCCATCTGTAGCCTTCTTAGCCTAGCCGCATGGGTGGAATTCCTTAGTTGAGTTTCATCTAGTTGAAATGCGAATAGAGTACTTTCTTTACTCAAAATATTCAGTTGCCGATCCAAGGCCTCCAGATATCGTTGAGCACCAAAGTTGAAATTTAGTATCGAGGACGAAACAGCATACATGAAAACATGGAATACATAGAAAACAGTCTAATGAATATATACAAATTGAATAAGCAGGCTTTATTTATTTTTTAACTAACTTTTCAAACTTTATTACATCGACTCCAGATACAATTGTGAAAACTCTCATTACAGTTTTGTATTTTGCCCAACAGGCACCTTGATTATTATCGCATAGAGTTTTATCACGTAGTCTTTCATACCGGTTTCATGTGAGGGCAATTTCCTTATTTATTTTTATTTTCATGTTTCCATGATATGGTTTTTCTCATAATTATAAAAATAGATATGGTGAATATAGATACTATAATATAATTGTGTCATAATTAGTATTTATTTATCACAAATTTAACACATTTTGTAAATATCTATATTTGGGAAAGGGCTAAATTTATTTCATAATTATAAAAACCTTTTGCAATAGCTTGTTTGTAAAAGCACCACTTTATGTCGCAGAGATCATGATGATGATCCTCGTCTGTGTAAGTTACATGGTAGTACGTAGTCCAGACTGCTTTGCGCATTGCATCGAGGTTATTTAAATTATCACAGATCTAAAAAATGTATTTTTTTGAAGGTTGAATCATTATTAGTTATTTATATTTTTCTAACCGCTTTAGAGAAGTATAGCCCAAGTTTTTTGATAGTGGGACCAGTAAGTCCTTGGAACTTGGCATCCTCCTTTCTCCCATTAGGTAATAGTCGGTGAAGAGCCGAACCCATTATTTTATGTACATGGTTCACGCACTCTTCCTTCTATATCCCCATATACATCAAGATTCAATAGCTGTCTATATATCATTGAATCTCCATCAGACTATATCGTTGTACATCTCAGCTTATAGAGCTGTACCGAACGACTAATTATAGCTTTAGCTGCATCAGACTACAATTTTTTTTTCAAAAGTTGCATGTAATCAAATAATCATTACTAACCTCCATCCCACCAGTAGAGCCAGTATAATTTATGGCACAGTCTCCTTTTCTCTCTAGAGCAGCATACCAGCTTTCAAAATTAGCAGTAGATAATGCTTTCTTATTGCAGATACATGCCTGGTTACAAATAAGAGGTTCAAAACAAACATAAATATATAAATTTGAACATAAAATACTAACATGACAGTAAAGCGAATATGCTTCATAATCGAGTATAAGCCCTGTCTCCAGATCAATCACTGTTCCGACACCATAGATAGAGGTATGGCCCCGTTTTTTCCAAGAACCGTCAAAAGATACTAATATCTATGATTTCGTCTTCTCCTATCGAGGAATCCATCTCATGTTACTGTCTTCGGACCAATTCACAAGTGTTCATGAGCATATGACGAGTGATCTGAACAAATAAACAATATTATATATAATGTACTATGAATATATGTAATTTATAATATACTAACTTCTACAGAGTTCTCTGAAAATAATTTGGCAATTTTTGTATATGTATTGGTAACCATACATTTCAAATTTATGTGAGAGAATATGTCTTTGAGACACTTGAATCCCCACCACAGTCCATTGCTCCACGCACAGCCGCTACATTGATGGGATGCGAAGTAGGCCCTCTATTACCATTCAGGGCAATATTTTCCAGAACACCGCACACAGAACAACACTTGTTGGCGAATATAGCGATGCCATCATTCTTGTAATTTTCAACAGAAATTTGTCCGGTAGTGCATTTATTACAGTTACCCAATTAGAAGTGTATTGATGGCTAGAACGGACGATATGTATGATGCCGGTAATTCACTTTCACATTGTGTGCTGAAGATCTCATCTGGTATCAAAAACTTTCTTCGGGATGATGAAGTCTGGGATCCTGAAGATGATTCAGAAGGCAGGGCTTCTGAAGGTGATTCAGTTCTTGCTTCGCTATGCTGAATTTTATAAGTCATTTATATTTCTAGCTACAAGTATTTTACAAAATATATAAATATTTGTATAACTGATAACTAATAAGAAAATAAACTGAATACTTATAATAAAAATAAGCATTATCTTTAGCTGCAAGTATTTTACAAACTATATACATATTTGTATTTGTATATAAATACTAGTCATTTATCAATTATATTTACAACTTACAACAATAAATAGATATTTATAAGCAAAAATTCAAATAAAAATATATAAATGTAGTTGAAAAAAAACTATAAAATAAGAATAACTAATTATATATAATATATAGTATAAATGGTATAAAAGTAGAAATAGTAATAGTAAAAATAAAAAAAAAACTAAAATAAATATAATGAATATGTGTGTGAATACAATATATATATATATAATATTCAAATAAAGTAAGTAATATAGTAATAATGAAGTAATAATGAAATAAAAATAATAAACCGTAATGAAAATATAGCAAAATGCAAATGGCAGATTTATCAAACAAAACAAATATTTCGTCACCTATCTGCTCTCTAATTGGCCAGTATGATCAGATTTATATTGAATTCATTGCTAAAATGTTTACACATATTAAAAAACACTATAATTATTAATATTATGGAACAACAAATAAATAATTTTTTTTTAATATATGTGAATTCAACACATGCATATGTACTGCGATATCCCCTAAAATGCATTACTATCATTCAAATCATAAATGTCTGCCATCATTCTAGCATTTCTTCCATAAAATACAAAAAATGGTGTAAATTTGGTGCTTTTCTGTGCATGGCATCTTATTGAGTAACACACAGGAACTAAATACTCATCCCAATCAGATTTATACATACATTTACACAACTTAGCACACCTCATAACTATTTGTCCATTCATCCTTTCACACAAACCATTGGTTTGCGGATGATAAGCTGATGTTATCAGTCTTTTAATTCCAAAATGACGGGACAAATCTGTATTAGCCTAATTAAATATTAGTAAATATTATTATATAATTATAAATACAAACTCCATTGACAAATTCTCATCCCTGGTCACTTAATAGTTTCTTAGGAGGACCATATTGGTATATATATTTTGTGATTTTCTTACATATTTCTTTTGAGCATTTAGTCCGTAGTTTATACGCATGTACCCATTTTGAAAAATAATCTACCATAGTTAATATATATCTATATAAATTGAAATGATTTATATTAAGGGGACGAGATACCATTGATTTTTTCGGAAAAAAATTGAATTTCAAATTTTTTTTTAATGTAAAATTATAATATTTCAAATATTATCTTTAAAATGGTGTTTAAATTATATTCATTACATTATTCATTTTGTTTATATTATATTATTTGTACCTATATAATCATATTGTTTATATTCATATATTATATTTGAAACTTGATTTACTCAGAATTAATGTCTCTTCTTATTCAATATTGAATATTTTTTCTTCAAATTTTCACAATATTATATATAATATATAAATGAACAGTATGATTAATTATTCTATATATATAATATATGTAAATTTATATAAATTGTAAATTTAGTGATAATTTGTGATAAATATCTTAATTAATTATTTTTTTTTATAATTAATCATTTTTATATTATTTATGTTAATAATTATTAAAATATATTCAACCATATGATAAAGCTATATGTTTATAATAAGATTGTTAAAAAATTATTACAAAAACTTTAATATTATAAGAGTTTATACATTTTTAAAACATGCTATTTTCCCTATCTTTTACATGTATACTGTTTATAAGTAGCTGGTCCCCTTAATGAAGTAATAAGTAACGTGTATTAATAAATAATAATAACTTGTATCCTTTTTTCGATTCCGGTAAAGGGCCAACTAAATCCAACCCTACAAGTTCACCAATTTCAGAAACGACAATTGGTGTCAAGGTTTTTGGAATAGTTTTTACATTGTCATAATGCTGACATATATCACATTGTTTTGTATTATTATATATTACAAATATATAATTATTGTTTATATTTAATTAATTAGATTATTAATATATAAATATGTAACTTACGTATGTATAAATGCACATATTCATTCCTTTCCAAAAGTACATTAATGATATTTTTGTAATGGTATTCTCTCTAAATTTTATATTTTTATGAACTTTATACTAACATTCCCGCATGTCCTCCAATGTCACTTGTATGGCATTCATTTAATAATTTCATAGCTTTTTCATGATTTGTAACCACAATTAATGATTTCCCATCACTTTTTGTATACATATAGTACAGTTTATATTATCTTATATTTATTATGATTGTATTAACTACAAAAATACTTGGTGATTATACTTCATTAGATTATGAAAAATAAAGAAATAAAATAATAAACGAATAAAAGGATAAAATGAATATATAATTTACGTTTAAATAATGAAAGTGATTAAATATATCTAATCTCATATAGTAGTGCATTCTAGCTTGTCAGTGCAATAATCGAGAAAGCTGTTTATTTATATATAAATATATTATATTTTCAAAAAATATATGAATAAATATAATAGAAAATATTTAATAATCAACATTATAATGTCATGAACAAATGATTATAATCATAAATTATAAATTACCTTAACATTTCTAATAATATCATCTTCTGCAATCCAATAAATGATAAATAATTATAAACTATTTTGAAAAATAGTAAGCATTATTATATATACTACCATTTAAATAGTAATGCGCTTTTTTCTTTTCCAGTTATTTTATTAATAAATATTTGTGTAGCATACCATATTTTTTTTTGCTGTTCTTTGTCATATCGTTAACTTTATTTGTCAACAGATAAGTTTTAATTCGTTCTATTGAATTGTTATTTATTTTACATATATAGTTTTATTTAATATAAAATGTTATTAATATTTATACTATACAATATAATATATTACAAGAATTAAATATAAAAGTCATTTTATACTAAAAAAACATCACACCATTGAATATCTATATATTTAATGATGTCAGCCGATCATAAAGTTACTATAATATTTATTGAATATTTATAGATGACCGCCAATCGTAAAGTTACTCTTATATATATAATAATAATAACTTTACGATCAGGGATGGCAAATACCCCAAAAATCCAAAATATGTTGGTGTGGTTTTTGGGTTTTACTGAGGTTTTTGTGGTTTTTGGTGTTTTTCATAAACAATTTAAAGGTATAAAATTATTTTATCCTTTTAATTTTAAAAATGATTAATAAAAGTATAGTTTATTATACAAATTGATAAAAGTATAGTTTATTATTAATTTATTGTATAATACATAAGAATGAAGTATATTAATTTAATATATAAAAACAGGGATATAAAATCATAAAAATACCTTATTTTTTATATAATTTTTTAATATTTTCTATTGTATTATTTTTTATATAATTTTATTCTATAGAATTGTAATAAAATATTTTTTATTGAAATTATGATAAAATATGAAACTATGAAATTGTATTTTTATTGAATTTTAATTATTTTCTATTAAATTAAAATGTCATGAAAAATATTATATTTATTCTATAGAATTTGATTTATAATAGTAATACAAGGGAGTTAATACTATTTATTATATTCATATTTTAATATTATATAAATTTTATAACATTATTTATATATTTTCTTAAAATCTAGAATTAGTTACATAATGTAATATATATTTATAGAATATCTATTAGAATTAAAATTATTAAATGTATAATTTATTAATATAAAAAATCGAAAAACCACAAAAAATATCAATAGGTTTAAACCCAAATCTCGGCCAACCCTGTTTACGATCAACATACAAATTGACTGACATATATATCCGTTGATCGTGAAGTTCTGTTGATCTAAATAATGAATATGCTAAATTATAATCTAAATTAATGGGTATATAAACTACTTTATTAAATATATTATATATAAAAAATATAAATAATTATAATAATTATTATTAATTAATTAAATTAATATTATTAATTATTTAATTTTATAACATTTTAAGAATGTGAATATTATTTATATTTTATTATATATAATCATATACCTGTATATAAAGTGTAATCGGTAAAATCATCTGTTTGTATACTCATTTTTAGACAGTAATTAGTTGATTTTTAATTTGTTTTAAAACGTGTTTTTAATTTAGGGATGTCACTTTTCAAATTTTCATTACCTAACTACAGATTGAAAACACTAGAATTTTGCAATTTAATTTTATAATATTCTTTCCAAAATTCACTTATAAATATACTTATACACTTAATATTCATAAATATAGTTAAAATTATTAATATAAGCTTTTAGATTCGTTTTATATACTATATTTAAAATAATATTTTAATTTATGGGCGATACTTAGGTTTACCCGAATATATTATACGACACCGGCCCTAAGGATATGCTTTATTTTGTAGGATATAATGTAAGTATAAAATAAATATAATACATAATTATTTATGTATTAAATATTAATATTTTTAACATAGATTATTCATGTAATCATTGTAATAGAATTTCTCTGATATACGGCGTTTCACATATATCAAATCTATAAATATGTTGATTTATTAATTTCCACACAATATATTTCTTGTTACCTTATATATTTCTCTTACCTCGGTGATGTCGTGTTAGGTGTGTCCCCTCGATTCACTTTGAATCTTGCGTACGTTTACTCGTATCTCTATATTGTGTATACACCCATCTCTATATACTTAGAATCTCCACATAGCTTCTATTGACACTGATGACATTGGCACTATCTTACCTTCTATCTCCATCATCCTTCCTCTTCTTCATTAATCGCGACCCCTCCCTTCTTAAGGATGAAGTCACGAAATTCAGTGCATCTTCTTTCCATAATGTTAATCTTTACATAATAACTCGTGCTAGAAGAACAACAATATATATTTTATTCTAAAAAGAATGGTAAAATAATATAGTTAATATAGGTAATGAAATAAATAATGTTATTAATTAGATTATATTTAGATCAAAATATCATACATTTAATATTAGGTTGAAATTCCCGTAAATCTCACTTAATTACTTGAGTTAAAATCCACTTAATATGCGATACCTTGACGTGGTTAAGTGGCTCCTTTAAAAAGTTCCAAATTCGTATTAGATTTTCATTTATTATCTATCCTATATTAAAAAAAATATATATTAAATAAAATAGAATTAATAGAAGAATATTATATTATTATAAATTATTTATTAATAATTCTACATGTAGAATATATACTATATTATATACAAAGTTATACGTAAGGAAGTATATATTGTATAGGTTGTTATATATATATTACCAATGCACATACATTGTCTTTATACACGCATACACAATTATATATATACCTATATATATATATATATATATATATTCACATATATATATATGCATATACCCCCTATATACATATATATATTCATATCACGTTATGATACTACGCAGTATTGCATACTCGTAGATATCCATATTTCAACATATATATTATGTGCCCATATATAGATACATATACGAATGTCCCTACCATGCTGGGTTAATTCCACGAGTTGTTATTGTCAACACACGCTTCTCTGGAATGTGAGCGCGCGCGATATTACATAATCGAAGTCGCGCGCATTCCTCTATAATTCCCTAATATGGCATTAAACGTAATGATATAACCATATCTATATATTCCATAATGGCGACTCGGGTGGTTGAAGTTTTGAGATTTATGCAAGTTTCGACTTCTTTGCATTACTCACAATGCTATATGGGAGTTACCTATAGAAGAGACTCATAATTCGAGCAACTACTCGTCCGAGTCGCAAATGTGAGCTGATGAAACTCTCTTTACCGCTTGTCTCATCTATATATGCAGATGCTGCTTTCACTGTTAATGTTAATACCACCTACACTACCTCCGCTTAATCCGACTCTACATACCCTTCCCCATCGCTATTACCATTGCATCCCCCTACATCATCCCACTATTGCAACTCCCTACTCTTTAACCTCCCTGAATACAAACTCATCAAACTACAGCGACTCCAAAACCATATAGTTAGCTGCGTCCATGTACTTGCCCCGTCGTTCTTCTGACTCCATTACACCTCTCCTAAAACAACTACACTGGCTGCCAGTCCCCTACCGCATAAGTAAAAACTCTCCTTGACCATCCACAAAGCTATTCACTACAACTCCACTGATTACCTTGCCTCCCTCCTATATCTACACACACCCGTCACTACACTCCAGACCCGTTCCTCCAACACCTTTATCCTTACCACTCCCCATCTACACAAACTCCACTCTTCCAATATACGCTCCTTTGCCCTCTCTGCCCCTTACCACTGGAACTCCCTACCCAATCACCTACGAACAAACACATCATCTACCTCCTTTAAACGCCACCTTAAGACTTATTACTTCTCCCTTGCCTTCCCTCCCACTCAATAATTCCCTCTGACGGACGGACGATTGCTCACACACTGATGCATTCCATAAACAACAACAAAAGTAAAAGTAAGTATATATATTAAAAATAATAATATTAGTGCGGATAATAATAATAATAATAATAATAGGTTACTTATGTTCATAATATGATTATTTGTTTGTTTATTTTTTAAATTCTATTTTATTTAAAAATGATTTTACTCAATATTATTTGTACGTGTTTGATTATTTCATAAATTCTATTTTATTTTTACATTAATTTTACATTATATTATTTATATTTGTATTTATTTGATTATTTTATAAATTCTATTTTTACATTTATTTTACATTTATTTATACATATTCATATTTGTATTTTTTTGATTATTTCATTATAACATTGATTTATACATTATATTATTGATATTGATATATGTATTTGTTTGATTATTTTTTAAATTCTATTTTATTTTAATATGGATTTTACATTATATTATTTGTATTACATATTTTTTGATTATTATAAAAATTCTATTTCATATTGATTTTATATTATATTATTTATATATTTATTTGTTTGATAATTTTATAAATTCAATTTTATTTTTAAATTTAGTTTACATATATCATTTGTATGATTATTTTATAAATTCTATTTTATTTGTACATTGGTTTTACATTATATTATTCATATTTTTATGTGTATGTTTGATTATTTTACAAATTCAATTTTATTTTTACATTGATTTTACATTAAGGGGACGCGATACCATCGTTTGGTTTACATGTAAAAGATACGAAAAAATGCTATTTTTAGAAATCTATTAACTCAAAAAATATTCAATTTTTTTTTTAATATATTAATAATATTCCATATTTTTATATTATATGTTAAAATTTATAGATGTTTACACATCTTTATGTTATACGTTTCTAAACAAAAATAATTGAAATATCTGATAAAAAATTTTAATTTTCCAACTAAATTGCTAATTAAAAGTTGTTAAATAAATATTTTTTAATTTTGACAAATAACTTTAATCTTACAGGTGTCATCTAGTTATATTGAAAAAATGAGGAAAAACTATTCAATTGTACAAAAGTTAATACCAGTTATGTCAGCATGATTGGTCACAAATAATTATTCTGAGTAAATCAAGTTTCAAATATAATATATTAATATAAACAATATGAATATACAGGTACAAATAATATAATATGAACAAAATGAATAATGTAATGAACATAATTTAAACACCACATAAAAGATAATATGTGAAGTATTACAATTTTACATTAATAAAAAATTTGAAATTAAATTTTTTTTCGAAAAAATCAATGGTATCGCGTCCCCTTAATTTATACATATTCATATTTATATTTGTTTGATTATTTCATAAATTATATTTTATTATAACATTGATTTTACATTATATTATTGATATTGATATATGTATTTTTTTGATTATTTTAAAAATTCTATTTTATTTAAATATGGATTTTACATTATATTATTGATATTCATATTTATATGGGTTTGATTATTTTATAAATTCTATTTCATTATAACATTGATTTGACATTATATTATTAATATTTGTATTTGTATGTTTGATTATTTTACAAATTCTATTTTATTTTTACATTGATTTTACATTAATTTATACATATGGAATCCTCATTCTAACTATATTGGGTATAATGACTTACTTGAAAAAGTGCAAAGAAATGTTACTAAAAAATTATTTTATCATTGTAATTTATCATATTTAAATTATTCTGATCGATTAGAATACTTAAATTTACATTCACTCTCCCAACGCAGAACTATTGCCGATCTTACTCTGGCTCATAAAATCATCAAAGGATTCGTTGATGTGCCGGTGTCTGACATCATGAGTACATACGTATCATCTAGCAGGGGCCCGTCAATAAAGATAAGGAGAATGAAATCAAGGACCAAACCACTATTCAACAACTTTGGTAATAGAATATCTTCAGATTGGAACAAACTACCCGATCTGATATTACAATGTGAAACTGTTTCCTCTTTTAAAGCCTTAATGATTCATAGTATAATTAGATAATCAGAATTCTCTAATTCACTGTATTGGTTATGCTGGTTTTGATGTCAGGATATGTCAATACCACTATATTAAGGGAATGACCGACCCTTGGGGCCTGATCCACCTCATATGGGTTATCCAACCTCTAACCCGAGACCTCCGATCTTAATCGGTGTTATCTTTATGGTGGAGATGAGAGTTCTGATTTTCTTTTATGTTGTTTTCATTTTACTTCATATAATATGCGTATATTTGCATATAATATTCATATATCTTAAGTTCGGCATGCATAAACCAATGCATTTTTTTATTAATTATAAACCTATTGTTAATTTTTGTACCATGTCGTTTTGGGTATCAATTTATATCTATTTTTCTTCATTTTTTTTGTTTACCTAATAAAATATATATTATTATTATTATTATATTCATATTTATATTTGTTTGATTATTTCATAAATTATATTTCATTATAACATTGATTTATACTTTATATTATTGATATTGATATATGTATTTGTTTGATTATTTTATAAATTCTATTTTATTATAACATTGATTTGATATTATATTATTAATATTTTTTATTTTATTTTATTTTTTAATTTATAAAGTTCTATTTTATTTTAACATTGATTTTAAATTATATTATTTGTATTTGTTTGATTATTTTAATAATTCTATTTTATTTTAAAATTGATTTTTCACTATATTATTTGTTTGATTATTTCATAAGTCTATTTTATTTTTAAATTGATTTTAAATTATATTATTCATATTTGTATTTGTTTAATAATTTTATAAATTCCATTATATTTTTTACATTGATTTTAGATTAATTTATACCTATTCATATTTTTATTTTTTAATTATTATATAAATACTATTTTATTTTAATATGGATTTTACATTATATTATTTGTATATACAAATATTTTTTTGATTATTTTAAAAATTCTATTTTATTTTAAAATTGATTTTAAATGGTATTATATTCATATACTATTATATTATATTCATTATTATATTTATCCTATTCATATTTGTGTTTATTTTTTATTTTATAAATTCTATTTTATTTTAACAATGATTTTACATTAATTTATACATATTCATATTTATCTTTGTTTGATTATTATATAAATTCTATTTTATTTTAACATCGATTTTACATTATATTATTGATATTTGTATTTAATTGATTATTTTATAAATTCTATATTATATTAACATTTATATTATATTATTTATATGTTTGATTATTAGATAAATTTTATTTTATTTTAACATTGATTTTACACTATATTATTTGTTTGATTATTTCATAAGTCTATTTTATTTTTTTTTAATTATATTATTCATATTAGTATTTGTTTAATACTTTTATAAATTCCATTTTATTTTTTAAATTGATTTTAGATTAATTTATACCTATTCATATTTTTATTTTTTGATTATTTTATAAATACTATATTATTTTAATATGGATTTGACATTATATTATTTGTATATACAAATATTTGTTTGATTATTTTAAAAATTCTATTTTATTTTTAAATATATTTTAAATGGTATTATATTCATATACTATTATATTATATTCATTATTATATTTATCCTATTCATATTTGTGTTTGTTTTTTTTATTTTATAAATTCTAATATATTATAACATTGCTTTTATATTATATTATACATATTCATAATTGTATTTGTTTGATTATTTTATAAATTCTAATTTATTATAACATTGATTTTACATTAATTATTCATATTTATATTTGTTTGATTATTATATAAATTATATTTTATTTTAACATTGATTTTACATTATATTATTGATATTTGTATCTAATTGATTATTTTATAAATTCTATATTATATTAACATTTATTTTATATTATATTATTTATATGTTTGATTATTAGATACATTTTATTTTATTTTAACATTGATTTTACATTATATTATTCATATTTGTATTTTGTAATGTTTATAAATGCTTATTTATAATACTTATCGTTACTTTTAATGTGGTATCCAAATACCAGTATTTCCGGAAATAATGTCATGAAATATTTACTAGAAAGTGATTTTCTAGCAAGTTAACTAAAACTGTAGTATGAACTTGCTTGAAATATAATAACTTTAAAGGGGATACCACTACAACTTGCTAGAAAATCACTTTTTAGTAAACATTTCCTGGAATATGAGTATGAGTATGAATATTAATATTAATATTAAATAATTATATAGCGTTTGAAAAAAAAATATGTTTTTAGAACAATTTGTATCTGATATTTGATTTGTAAAACCAATTATTTTTTAAATATATTTACATATATATTGATATTTTAATGTTTTTTCCTTATTCATTTTAATGAATTTCGTACGCTGAGTCAGATGAAAAAACAATTCATAGTTAAATCTAACCGGAAGTTGGTTAATTATGAGTAAAAAAGATGTCATATTCGTACGGCAACAGCTTTTTATTTTTTAAAGCATCTGCATTTTACACATTTTAATTATTTTTGAGTATGATTTCTAATCTAATCGCATTTATCGAATTCATGTATATCGTACGACCATTTTGCGACTTACTGCGAAACATTTACTTCATTATTCGTTAATTAATGCTGTATAATATAGTACATTTTTTTGGCCGTGATTTTTAATTCATAGGGGTGGATTAGAAAATTGTATATAACTCCGTAAATATAAACTCGTATATAGTTACATTATTATTTCCTATTCATATTATATATATTTACATTATTCCTTTTACGGATAATGATTTAGAACAATATTCGAAAATTATCTCACATATAATAGGTGTAATATATGAAATAATCTATACAAAATTATTATTTCATATGTTTAAATATAAAATTCATATTAGTGTAAATATATATATATATATATTATTAAGAGATATTTTTCTTGATACATTATATTGGTTTTCGAACGCTGATATCGATGAGATAAAAATTAAGATGCAAATATAACCGGAAGTTGGATAATTATTCGTCAAATACCACGATTTATTCGCATATAGACGAAATGTCAATATTAAAATAGCATACGTATAGATGTATTAATTATGTATACGTAAGATTTCTAATTAAATCGTATTTAGGTACCTATCTAAATCATTTACACTGTTCAAAATTAGGGTACAACAAGTGCATTTTTAGTGTGTAAGTAATGTCACCATAGTCGTACCCTAATAAGTATATATATAGAATATACCATAGTGCATTCAACATATATATATATATATATATATATCCTAATAAATATGTATATTGTATACAATAGTGAGTTTAAAAGGCATGTACCATATTTAGGGTACATGGAAAATGTTGGTGATATTTTAACGATCTGAATTCGCTGTACCCTAATTTTTAACAGTGGATATTTACGAAAATGTTGATACTAAATTTACTACTGATTTTGTGATTACATAATACGACTGCGTCTTACATATGTATGCATGCAATTACAATAATTGTAATATATGTTAATTATTATTTGATTATTATACATCGGCGCTGATATTATGTTTAACTATATTAGGTATATATATATACATGTATATACATGTATATATATATATATATATATATATATACACATATATATATACATAATATATATGAATTGAAAATATGTTAAAACAAATATATTTAGTATGACATTTCTTAAAAGTAAATATAAGAATATTGATTTATAAATTAGCTAGCAAGTTAACTAGTCCCATGACGAGTCGTTGTAAGGGAACATGATATGACGTCAAGCACAACTTCTTCCAAATATAACTATCTTTCGTTACATTAATTAAGTATAGGTTAGACATACCCGTCATCTCATAGACATAATCCATCCAACTCCTTTTAGGGCGACCTCTTTTCCTTATACCTTCAACACAACCTTGTAAAACAGTATTTGTCAATATGTCATGTATAATCATATGACTAAACCAACTTATTTATCTCCTTTTAACTTTCTGTAAAACATGTTCATATGAACAATTCTAGATATAATTTACTCATGTATATACAGTAAAACCTCTCTATAAGAAACCTCTTTATAAGAAAAACCTCTTTATAAGAAAATTGTTCACACATTTGGTTGGAATTCAACCTTTTCCACATTAAAAAACCTCTTTATAAGAAAAATATAAGAAAAACCTCTTTATAAGAAACTTATTGTATACAAAATATAAAAAATAACTATATATAAATAGAAGTATTGTATATTGATAAAAATTATAGAAATTAATTATTATATAATATATTTTTTTTTCTTACAAATATTTACTTACCTTACCAGGTCGAGCTTGCTCGGCATTTCTTGACACGTTCCATCCATCCTTTTCTATCGTTCATCGCGGTTGGAATCTCATCTATATTGCATCCGGTATCCTCCAGTAGTTGATCGATGTACGTCTTGGCAGGTCGTCCTCGTGGCCGTTTGCTGTGAGTTGGTTGCCAGAGAAGTACATCACTTGCTAGCTCATCTTTGCTTCGCCAACAATGGCCTGCAAATCGTAGGCGTTGTTTCCGAATAGAGGCTGATATTCTTGGGATTTCAAGATAGAGGTCTTTGTTAGAGATGTGATCTTTCCAGGATTTATTGAGTGCAGCACGGAGCATGCGAGTATATGCTCCATCCAGTCTTTTTTCCAACGTTGCTGTTAGAGTCCAAGTCGTCGCACCATACACTAGTACTGATTCCACCGCAGCTCGGAAAAAGCTTCTTTTGAGATTTTCTGATAGATTTGATTTCCACAGTATAATCATACTATTCAGTGCTGCCCAGGCTTTTGCTATTCTTGTATTGATATCATTTTCAGTATTTGCAATGTAGCTGCCGAGATATTTGAAATTGTCTACGTTTTTGATAGAATTTCCATTTCTGCTTATCATGTTGTCACTCTTTGAATTTAGGCTCATATACTCAGTTTTATCTGAGTTTATTTTCAGTCCAATGTCTTCTGCAGCTTCTTCGATTTGATGTAGCATTTTCTCAGCATCTTTTATTGTATCTGCAGTAACTGCAATATCGTCTGCGTAGTCAATGTCGGTAATATGTATAGCTGGATGTCGACTGCTTCTTCTTTGTGAAAGTGTAAAGCCTAGATTAATATTATCATCTATGGAGTGTTTTAGTATATAGTCAAGGCAGATTATGAATAAATACGGAGCCAATGTATCTCCTTGTAGGACACCGGTCGTAATTTCAAAATAAGGAGTATCTCCGTCAGGTGATCTGACCATAGCGCTTGTATTCCTATATAGCATCATTATTGCATTGACTATGTCCTTTGGTATTCCATATATTATTAATATATTTTCCATTTTAAGTCTGTCTATAGAATCGAAAGCCTTTGCAAAGTCAATAAAAAGCAGCGTTATAGGTAGCTTTTTGGCTTTCACGCCTTCTAATATGCGCCGAATTGTTAATATTTGTCCAGATGTGGATCGGTTTGTCCTGAATCCATTTTGATTTTTCCTTAGGATAGGGTCGATCACAGGTCTTATCCTGTTTAGTAACATCAGGTTGTATATCTTGGCAGCAATTGGTGTGAGTGTGATTCCTCTATACAAATATTTTATATTACATAAATCAGCTCGAAATGAATTAAAATGAATTAATAATTGTTATTGTATATCCATAAATTTATTAAAATTTATCCAAATGAATTAATAAATGTTATTATATCCTTAAATGTATTGATGATACAATTGATTATATTATACAATTAATTGTTAAATAATATATTATTATATTATTGAAATATATACATTGTACAGATACAATTATTAAAAACTATTTTAAATAAATCATATTTCTAAACTATTCTTTTGATTAATACTTTTAAATTAATATAAATAAATAAATATACTATATATATAACCTATAGGATATATAATGCATTTTCAATTATAAATTAATTCTTAAAATCATTGGAAAAGTAAAAACCTCTTTATAAGAAAACCTCTCTATAAGAAAAAAATACTGAAAAAAAAAGTTTCTTATAGAGAGGTTTTACTGTATATATATATATATATATATATATATATATATATATATTATATAATATATATATATATATATATATATATATTTATATTTGTATTTCGTTATCTATATGTGATATTTAGCATTCTTCTATGTGACTTAGATTCAAAAGAATTAAATCGTTTCTTAGATTCTTCGAGAATAGTCCATGTTACTGATCTCAAAATGGTTAAATTTATATTTTATTTTCATTATATTTTTTATATTAATTTTAGTTTATTTGCGAGGCAAACATAGTTCAATAGTTAGTATATAATTGGATGAATGTACCAATTTAACTCACATGTAAGAATAGATGATATTCGTATGTTAGATAGTAACACATCTATAAAATATGTGTTACTTTTATGTAAACCAATTACAACTATAATTAAAGCAGTTGATGTATTTGATATATTAAATTCATTTTTATTGCTAACGATTTAGAATGGATTAAATTAATGTTGCTGATTACTGACGGGACACCAAGTATGTTAGACATAATATCAGGATTAATTAAACTTATCAAAGATAAATCACCAGAAGTAATAATCATATAAATATCCTACTGTTTAATTTCATTAAGTCGAGTTATTTGATAAATCGGATATTCAAAAAAATGTGTGAAGAAATGGACTAAGACTTTTACAACTTTTTATAGTATACTCAGGTCCGTTGGATGTCAACATTTAGAGTTTTAAAGAGGGAGTATTCTCTTAAATTAAGGGTGACATTATTATTTTTCTTCAAGAACAAAATATAATTAAACTAGCAATGAAATGGGAATAACATAAGGAAACTAAATTAATCTTGCAGATGAATTAAAAACATATATTCTAGAAATTGAAAATCATATTTATAATATAGAACTTCATTCCTTTGATGCTGATATTAAAAATATCTATAAATATAACCTGGAATAAAGTCAACTCATAATGATGCACAATTATATTGGTGTAAAGCACGAATTTGAAACAAGGGGAAATAATACTTATATATATATATATATATATATATATATATATATATATATATATATATATATATTAATATATAGTTATATACTCAATGTAAATCCTTTTAAAATTATGATTTATTATAAATATTTTAATACAATTTATATTATAACGTAATTTTTTTACAAATCATTGAATATTACGGAACCATTTTAAATAATGTTGGGGCTTTAGATTGTATGATGCATTTATATATGTTTATTTCCTTACTATAGCTGCAAAATGGCGTTAATATTTATAAATATTATATTGGAATAAATTTGTTAAAATAAATGTGACCATTTATCATAGAGTAATACATTATTGACCAATCAGAATAGTGGAAATAATTTAAAATAGTAAAATAAACCTGTTATTAAAGTCTATATTATTGCATTTTAACGATATATTGTATCATTATTTAATCACAATAATGATAATTGCTATTCATTAATTATATATACATGTATATTAATATAAAAAGACGTATATAAGAAGTAATAAATGAAGACAAAAACTGGCCTCTTTGTTTTAAAATTAATATTTTTGTATACAGTGTTCGCCGAACACTGTTCGGGCCTGAGGTTATAGGAGGTCTTGGTTATACATTGTATAATATACATGTAATATTTTAAATTAAATTTTAGATTAATAATTTATATTTAAAACTTTAAATGATTTGTGAACTAGTGTAGCTATTTTTTATAAAAATTGTTAATACATACAAAGATCTTGCGAAGCAT
Organism: Osedax fenrisi; assembly: GCA_964019155.1. Lineage (NCBI taxonomy): Eukaryota > Metazoa > Annelida > Polychaeta > Sabellida > Siboglinidae > Osedax > Osedax fenrisi. Next base: position 20,598,122 of record OZ025245.1, on the reverse strand, counting down.
TATACTAAAATATAGATATGCTACATATATCATATGTATCAAAGATTTTCCGAAGGATGCTTCGCAAAATCTTTGTATGTATTATATTATATATGAAGCATTGAAAATTGATTCGAACGAACCGGTCTAGTGTACAGTGTACAATATTCTATTTTAATATATTCAGGAAAATATATCTAAAGTTTAATTATAAAGTTTATTATTCCATTGCTACAGTTGTTAATTTAAATAGCCGAATACTACCTTGATTTTATAGTTTCTATTATTAATGTTATTATTATTTATTATTATCCCTGATTCTCAAATTGTTTCCCTTATTTTATTATTAATTAACAATATTTAAGTTTTATTAATAATTACAGTGTACTTCAGTTGTGTTATTATTCAGTTATAAGGTAAATTATTGTGTATTTTATATTTAAAAGAATATATATGTACTACTTTTATTTTGTATTTTCTAAGGTAATTTCATAATCGTATTTTGGGTATTTTGAAATTAATTCTTTAAAATAATCATGATATTATAAGGTTACTGCACGAGTTGGGAACGGTTTTCAAAATGTTACTAGCAATTGAGGCGGGCGGCGAACGCGCATAGTGTATACACTGTATACACTATGCCATTTTAACTGTATAATACAGTTAACAATAGATTATATGTTTATATTCACTCATCAATACGGTATTGATTGTATTGACAGTAGCTACCGATATTGATAAAACTTATATTAAATTAGTTAAATATTAAATATTGTTAAAACTTATATATTTAAATATAATATATTTTATTTATATTATATTATATATATATATTTATGTGTCTCATATATATAAATATAAAATATATAGCGCTATGCGCGCTAGCCGCCCGCTAAGAGTGATTTTAAACATGCTATTGGTTATCGATTCCTTACCGGCATTTGGAACATCAAAATATGAGTATAGAGAATACACACATTTTTTTTTTTAATTTAGGTCAATATTGTACATGCGCCAGGCTGGTCAAATTTAACAACATTTAACATGGGAATAGATAGGAGAATACCAAAAAAACATAAATATGTATATTTTTCACAGTTATAATTAAGCTACACTCATGAAATTTTCAGAATATGTGTAATGTCACATTACTAATGTGTATAGTTCCTTTGAATATTATAAATTCATAACAAAATTAATTTTATTTCTAGGATTTTTTTTTAAATTATAGGATTTTCCAGAATTTTTTTTGACCTCTCATAATTGTGTACAGAATTGTTATATTTTATCAATTTATATTATATATAACAAAAAAAAACAATTAATTAATCACTATATATTACAATTTGGCCTAAAAAATAATAACTACCCTGGTATTTCTTTAATTTTGTTAAAAATCATCAAAAAATGACCATTTTTTCTGTGGATTGGTACCTTTACACATTTTAAGTTTTTTTTTTTTTTTTTCTACTTCATCTTAAGGGGACGAGATACCATTGATTTTTTCGGAAAAAAATTGAATTTCAAATTTTTTTTTAATGTAAAATTATAATATTTCAAATATTATCTTTAAAATGGTGTTTAAATTATGTTCATTACATTATTCATTTTGTTTATATTATATTATTTGTACCTATATAATCATATTGTTTATATTCATATATTATATTTGAAACTTGATTTACTCAGAATAATTATTTTGCATTTTGTATATCTCCAATTAATGTCTCTTCTTATTCAATATTGAATATTTTTTCTTCAAATTTTCACAATATTAAAATAATATATAAATGAACAGTATGATTAATTATTCTATAAATATAATATATGTAAATTTATATAAATTGTAAATTTAGTGATAATTTGTGATAAATATCTTAATTAATTATTTTTTTTTATAATTAATCATTTTTATATTATTTATGTTAATAATTATTAAAATATATTCAACCATATGATAAAGCTATATGTTTATAATAAGATTGTTAAAAAATTATTACAAAAACTTTAATATTATAAGAGTTTATACATTTTTAAAACATGCTATTTTCCCTATCTTTTACATGTATACTGTTTATAAGTAGCTGGTCCCCTTAAGATGTTATATTTTAACGTACAAGTATTATAAATTTAAAAAAATAACTCTTTATAATTTTAATAAATAGTCAAAGTGGCCTAATTTTTTAATAAATTTGTATATATATAAAATTTATTTTATTGTTTAAATTAATTATCTAATAACTAATATTGTAATTAGGGATACTATAGATAATATTTACTATATATTAATGTTATCTATTAGAAGAATATAGTATTTAAAAAAAGTACTCATTATTATATATATACCCATTACAATACAATACAAATAAAATGTACAGAATTCAAATAAATGTCCTCAAGGACATTTATTTATAAACATATACAATACAATTACATAGGAATAACGACATTGCGAGATTTTTTTTTTAAATAATTTTGTTTTTTAAAACCTCCGGCGCACCACCAATAATGAACCAAAATGAATATGGTTTAATACAATAGTATCATGAGCATCATATCTATAGAATCTACTATGCCGTTTTAGGATCTTTAAAATTAAATCACTCTTACCGCCCGCCTCAATTGATGATATCATTTTGAAAACCGTTCCCAACTCGTGCATCCCCCTATTATAATAATAATTATTATAATATCTTTACGATAAACGGACATCTATAAGTATACTTATAGATGTCCGTTTATCGTAAATTTAATCTTATATTTATATATATGAATAAAAAAACAGTTGGTAATTTTTTTATGTCGTATTTATTAACATATTATATATATATATGTACAAATAAATGTACAAAATATATAGAAAATATAAAATAATATATAGGTATATCGAGGAAGCACGATCTCCGGCAACTTTTTTTTGTATATATCGCGTTACTATGACAAAGACATTATTTTGATAATATATTTTATATAATAATTGATTTATATATAAATCAATTATTATATAAAATATATTATCAAAATAATTTCTTTGTTTTCAATAAATGTATATAATTGTTTTTGAGACTAAATCACTATAATTGATATATCATCATTTTTAAAAATGAATTGATTTCAATATCTACAAAAGATATTTTATTAAAAATATATTTATAATTTATATATATTAAAATTAATTTATAATATGATATTATAAAATATTGATATAAAATACATATAATATCCATTGGTATATTATTTAATAAAATGTATTTTTTTACATAATATACTTATTTTACATATGTTATAGTAGAGAATGTAATTTTTCACCAATAATATTAATAATTGAGATTTACTATTACATGGAATTTTCGGAGAAATCTTCTTTTTTTAAATTTAATATTATTAATAAAAAAACCCATGACCCTTTGAAAAACCCCCATGACCCATAGTTTAAGAAGCCCTGATCTAGAAAGTGAAATAAATTCTACTCTAGTTTTTATATTATACGACTGGCTTTGCGGTAATAAGCTAGTTCTTAATATTTATAAAACAAAATTAATTGTATTCCATCGCAAGAGTTAAAAATAAATTGAACATAAAAATAAATAATATAGTCATAAAACAATCAACCAATTTTAAATGTCTATGCATTTTATTGACGAAAATCGTAATTGGAAAATGCAAATAAATAATATTAAAAATAAACTTTACTATGGACTTAGTTTACTACATAGATAGGAAAAACAAAAATTCAAAACAAAAATGTATTCATGATACTCATAAACAATTTTGAAGTTATGTTATGATATTTAATCTTTATATACTATCAGTTGTAGAGTAGAGTATTCAATATTGAACCATCTAGGAACCACCTATAGGTATATATAAGAATATAAGAATTTTAATTTATATATAAGAATTTTAATATAGCAAAAATTAATCATTCTGAGTTAAATTGGTTTGACAATTAAATTAAATTATTTTATGATTTATACAGAATTGAATGGATATATCATATTAATTAATTAAATTTAAATTTATAAATCTTATAATATTTATCATGGTTGATTCGGTTTTTAAAATGGGTTTTTTCAAATGGGTTTTTACGTCGGTTTTTATGGTTTTTACGGTTTTTACGGTTTTTAACAAATTAATTTAACTTTTAAATTATAAGTTATAATTGCCTACATTATATGTTATATCAGTGAATGGGTAGGACTCTCATCTAATTACACTTACATGCCTACGATACAATGATTATGTGATAACAAATTTAATTACGCCACCATTAGGCAGAATATTCTAATTATGAATTATTTATATATTGAAATGTAAAAATATATCGTTTTTATGATAATACATTATTATTAATTATAGTTATTTATATGTAATAGCCAAATATTACCAAACTTAATCATTTTACTAAATAATATGAATTAAGGCACTGCTTTAAAAGCAGGGTTGATTCGGTTTTTAAAATTGGTTTTTTCGTCGGTTTTTACGGTTTTTAACAAATTAATTTAACTTTTAAATTATAGTTTTTATGATATTACATTATTATTAATAATAGTTATTTATATGTAATAGCCAAATATTACCAAACTTAAGTAAAGTACTATTTTAGACTACAATTTTTAGTATATTGTAACGGTTACCACTGGTAACTTACCAGACACTGTAGCCGGCGATTTCAAAAGGGGTGGGACTATGGGTGTGGCTATAGCCGAAATACTCTAAACGCAAATAAAATAACTATAATATTTGTAACTATTATATTATCAAATTAAATGTTATAAATATGAATCAAAAATATAATATCAAATGTAATCATATTATATAATTACATTTGATATTATATTTTTATTTAAATAGCTATAAAAATGATATCTATTAATTTATAATTATTTAACAATAATGGTTTTTAACTGAGGAACTTATTAAATTTATTATAATGTTGAATAATAATTATGTGATGTCTATATATTTAAAATTATAATGAAAATAATACAATTTAGTTATTTTTTTGTTATGAAAAAATTATAATTTGTACTTGTTTATTTTGAAAAAACCGATAAAAACCAGGTTTTTTGGTTTTTACGTAAAAACCGAAAAAACCATCAACCCTGTTATTGATTCAAGACCACTTTAATTACATATAGCTAATAATATATTTTATGATAACAATAATATAATAGTATTAAATAATATTGGATAGGCTTGATAATATTTAATATTTTTTTTTAATATATATAATATACTCGTAACAATCAAAAATAATATATTCTACGATTCCAACTCTTCCATTATGTGATGTCTATATATTTAAAATTATAATGAAAATAATACAATTTAGTTAATTTTTTGTTATGAAAAAATTATAATTTGTACTTGTTTGTATTGTAAAAACCCGATAAAAACCGGGTTTTTTGGTTTTTACGTAAAAACCGAAAAAACAATCAACCCTGATATTTATACATCTAACAATATGAAAATATGTATTGATATATTCGAAATTAGTTATATAATATTGCACATATTATTTATATATATATAAAATATATATATAAAAATTATAATAATAGTAGAAATCAATAGGTATAAATTACTATAAACATTTGATATAATTATAATTATATAATTATAATATATTTTTATAAATTTGTTATAGCATATCAATTTATACTTTGATATAAGAATCATTTAAATATTCCTTTAATCATCCTTTTTATGGCATAAATTGTATTAAGGACTATAATTATATTATATATTTAATAATATAAATATAATTAGAAAATAAAGGTATAATTGTATAAATAATCAAAAACTAAATTATAAAATGAAAATAAATAACAGCAGATAGTCACAATATTAAGATATGTTTGACGAAATAGCCAACACATTCGTGCAAAATGAGCCGGTTTAACGTACGACGTATATTTAGCACAATAATAACCAATACCTCCTGTAACCTCTATAATCGAGGTTATATGAGGTCTTGGAATAAGAGATGAGAATTAAGTGAATAAAAGGTCGTGGACCTATAGGTTATATATAAACATTATATCTACCTATATAATATACCTCTATAGAGGTATACCTGTACCTATATATCTATACAATCAATGCCTATATATCAATATAACCTCTAATAGGGTTGTATCGACGTGTGTTGCATATACGACATTTGTCTAGCCTAACTTCATTTATTACAACACTGGTGCAACTGTGGCAACACCAATAGCTGTCCAATACAATTGTATCAATAGGTTTCTTCTGATCTGAAATGGTAATTTATATATGTGAACATTTATTTGTATTACTTATTTTGAACATATTATTAAATATGGAAATATATAGATTTTGAAGTAGGTACATATCATTTTATAGATTATAAAATGATTGAAAAATATAAACCACAAATTAAAATTCAAAATCAATAGGAGAGAGAACACAAGTTGGAGAGAGTACATCAACTGGTAACGGACACATTATAAATACAATTCATTTGTTAGCTTTATTGTAGGATTTCCTATACATATTAAGTACTAGTATTGACATTAACCTGTATTATTGAGAGATACCCTTTCTCCCGATTCTATAGGTGTTCTACATATTCTAAGTCTGTCCGACTACAAACAAATTAATTATATTTCAGACTAATATCAATAGGCATATAATAAAATATATTAAAGTTATAATCAATTCAGAATGACTATATAATATATATATATATAAAATGATAGCATATTATAACAAAATTGCATAGATATACATACCTATAAACAATTACATATTAAACATTTACTTTTAATAATGTACTAATACACACAAATTAGAATTTAGTTAATTCGTTAATTTGATAATTATTAACTTTTTTATTAATTTTATTTGGTGTAAAAACCCATTTTAATGTAATATCATATATCGTGGAAGTAGTTTTAATAATACAAATAAGTAAATATTAGTTGATACATGCAATAATTTATAATTTATAATAACATACCATTTCTTTTTCAATTTCAACAAAATGCTTTGATGAATGATGAAGAACTAGACATAGTCTTACTACCATATTTTTGTTTATTTTCTAAATATTTAACAACGTTTTGGCGTTCATTACTGCCCTGTAATAATAGTATCCATATAAATTTGTAATAATGTATTAAGTAATTTTAAATAATTAGGTATTTTACTGATAATAGTAAAACCTTTGGTTAGTTCCATAAAAATATATACTGAATCTATTATATGTAACTCTTTTTTCAACCTATTAAATGAAGCCTTATTTAGGAATTTATATTTGATAATATTGATATTTATAAAGCATATGAAAACACGATGCTAATATGATATACATACTAATAGCAATGCATCCTATAACTTCTTTCAAACCTTTTCCTTAAATTAGGTAAATGCCGAATTTAACTAACCCTGCTTATATACATAACTAATGTATCAATATTATTTTTTTTTTAATTTTAATTCACCAGTAAATTCTAATAATGGTTTAATGTTACTTATATTTATTTTCCTTTTTAATATTATATTTGATTCTAGATTTTTAAGACTAACGCAATTATTGTGTATATTTATTATTTCATATTTTCCTAACCATTTATTATTTAACTTTCCTCCTTTTCTTTGATCAGCTTTGCTGATTTTTTTCATTTTTTAGTAATACTTTCATTCCTGTAGTAAATTCATATGATTTAGTACATTTACTCTCTTTTATCATATAATCATTTGTATATCTATCTTGTGCTTTTTTAATATTTCATCAACATCAATTATCCACTATTGTGTCAGTATATTTATTATTTTCACTATTATAAAATATTTCTATACATATATTTGTTTCACTATTAATTTTCCATTCATATTCATTCATATCATTTAATACACATTCAATTCTACTTTCATTAATGGCATACTGCAGCACCCACGCCCCAATGTATTAAGCAAATAATGGGTCTACAAAGTTAGGCTTACAGCATTCAATTCAATGAATTGAGCTAGTTTTTTTTTTATTATATTAAATACATGCACATGCACAATCATATGCCTCAAACTTATTCATACTGTGTATTATTCATATATAAATATATACATAAAAAACTCTATATTTTGTAATATGTATATTCTATAGAAATTTATATTTTTTCAATTATACATATAACAATATTTAAAAAAATGAGTGATACATATACAAGTTTTTGAGTTACCTACATTTATACACACATACCTACCAATATATTTATTCCATTTGAAGTTACACAGCATAAAAAACAATTAATGTTATCTATTTCAATACATATTCATCCAATAATTTATATATTTAGATCTTCTCTCTTTATAATAATACATAGTGTTATCTTACAATAAATATAGCCTAGACATATATATATATAATCTATTTATATATTTATTGGCAATATTTTATATATATAATTATATGTTTATATATATTGTTATCTTACAATAAATATAGCCTAATTCTATATATATAATATAAATAATTTATATATTTATTGTAAACTGGTAATAACTATTATATAACATAATGTATAATTACATCTAATATGTAAAATTATAACTACAATGTATAATATGATTATAATAAATCAAATAAATATAGCCTAAACCTATATATAATCTACAAATTTATATATCTATTGGCAATATTTTATATATAATTTATTGTAAACTGGTAATAATTACTATATAACATAATGTATAATTACATCTAATATGTAAAACTATAACTACAATGTATAATATGATTATAATAAATAAAATAAATATAGCCTAAACCTATATATAATCTATATAAATTTATATATTTATTGGCAATATGTTATATATAATTTATTGTAAACTGGTAATAACTACTATATAACATAATGTATAATTACATCTAATATGTAAAGCTATAATGTATAATATGATTATAATAAATCAAATAAATATAGCCTAAAGCTTTATATAATCTATACAAATTTATATATTTATTGGCAATATGTTATAATTAATTTGTAAACTGATAATAACTACTATATAACTACTATATAAAGGCTGTATACGGACTAACGGAAATTTTTTTTTAGGTATTGCGCGCGGAGGCGTGGCGTGGAGGAGCGGAGGCGTGGCCTGTTGGCAATGGATGGGATTCGATTTACACATACACACATATAGATATATATATATATATATATATATATAAATATAAACATACACACACCCACACACACACACCCACACACACTCACACACACACACACACACACACACACATGTGTACAATGTACACATGTGTGTGTACATACAAATACACATGCACATACATACATACACACATACATATACACACACACCCATACCAGAGTTGTTTGATTTAAATCATTTGATTAAATCAATGATTTTTTTGAAGGCAAAAATCATGATTTTTTTGATTTTTTTGATTTTTTTTGATTATAAATCAACTTTTTTATAATTTGATAAAATGTAATTAATAGTTTGGATTACTATTATTAATAAATCTAATAAATAAAACTGATTAAATAATATAAAATTTGTATTGATAAATTTATTTATTTATTCTATCAAAAAAATCAAAAAAATCAAAAAAATCAAATAAATCAAAAAAATCAATGTGATTTTGATTTTTTTGATTTTTTTAAAAAAATCATGATTTTTTCCAACTCTGACCCATACACATACACCCACACACACACACCCACACCCACACACACACTACTAAAGTGGCCTGTTGGCGGTGGATAGGATTCGATTTACACACACACACATATATATATATATTTCACATGTGTTATATTATATAATAATTATAATACACACACACACCCACACACACACATACACACATACGCACACGCATATCATACACATACATACACACACAAATACATCATATATATATATATATATATATATATATATATATATATAAATGACATCACCAGTCAATAAGCTAACTATTACACTATACACCTACAAGTTATATTTAGATTATGACTAATTTGTCACAATCTATGATCACTATTATCCACACTACTAAATACTATAGTCACGAGTATATAGTGCATTACCATATCTCTATTGTTTGACTGTTGTCAGAATATATATAAATGTATACATATGTGTAACAGCATATAGCATGCTATATGTTTAACTACCCTATATATGTGTATGTATGCAAATATAGTATAGTTCATGAAGAATAGAAAGTTAACATATGCTTACTATAATACAATTATTGAGTTTTAATAATATAATTTAATGTGGTTCCATACTCATTAGCATAATATTCACAGTCTAAATATAACTTATTGTATTTTGTTCTATATATATATATATAAATTGATATCAATTATAATACATATATATATATATATATGTATATATGTATATATGTTGTATATTCATATTTAATTACTAGTCTAAATATATAACTTATTGTATTTTGTTCTATATATATAAATTGATATAAATTATAATACATATATATATATGTATATATGTGTGTATATTCATACATTACCATACATAATCATACATTACCAATTATTAATAGTAATTTATATTATTGTGTTAATATTTAATATTTAATATATTTTTTAGATAATATTGAAAAAAATATAAATAATATATTTATTATATAACATGTTTAACAATATGATAGTATACAGAAAAAAAAAAATATATAAAATTATATTTAATTATATTAAAATTTATAAAAAATAATATAATTATAATTAGTTAATATAAAAATAATTATACATATGGATGAATACATTCATTATATAATTTATATATATATATATATATAATATAGTAGAAAAGTAATATACAAACATTAAATCAATATAATATATACAGTTATAATTAGTTAATATACAAATAATAAGACATATGGATGAATAAATTCATTATATAATTGATATATATATATATATATATATATAATATAGTAGAAAAGTAATATACAAAAATGAAATCAATATAATATATACAGTTAAAATTAGTTAATATAAAAATAATTAGACATATGGATGAATACATTCATTATATAATTGATATATATATATATTATATATAATATATATAATATAGTAGAAAAGTAATATACAAAAATGAAATCAATATAATATATACAGTTATAATTAGTTAATATAAAAATAATTAGACATATGGATAAATAAATTGATATAAATATAATATATAAAACAAACTAAAATAAAAAAAGTAATACTATTCATCGATATGAACAATCATCTCGTTTTCGGATGAGTTTAGTAGGTAACTTCCTGCCTTTAGTAACTGCTCACCCGTGATGCTTCCGTTGAAATACTCCTGCCAATACCCAACTAGAGTGGTGTTGGCATTAGCATATACCGTACGGTGATTCTTATTAATTTTTTTTAAATTAACAAGAGATGCAGTTATGTTAGCATCCAATGCCTCCGAGTGTAACAAATTGATCAGGGCATATAGATTCATGTTCAGCTGTATCGTATTATAATAAGTTACACAATAATATAGATACACAATAACATTTATTATATAGGTAACTAACTTTACCACTTTTATTTAATTTGGAGTGATATCCCTCAGCATTGTTATTTGTCCTAGTCAGCTTTCCACATACGGAAATCTCATCCAGCTGATGAACAGTAGAAGTTAGCCATTGACGTAGCATATATTCACGAAGTTGTTTCAGTAAGATATCATCATCTCTAATGATAGCGCTGATATCTTGAAACTTTTGAAACATATGTTCCGGAGGTAGTAGTGGTAGGGCCATACACATTCTGATGTAGCTCCTCGTTCGATCGCATTCACGATATTCTGTAGTTAGCCCGATCTTACGTGCCTTTCGCATTACCGACTGAATAAAAATCATATAAACATTTATTAAACTATTATTATATATTAAATATAAGTCGTAAAACCTGTGCATAATGGAACAGGCATCCTTTAATTTGTATATCCGGGAACACCTGTTTGATTGCGTTCCACGCCGCACGTTCGTAGTCCAGGGTGATGACTTGGAGAGCTACACTTGGTAGATTACGAGAGATTCTATACAGAACCTCCACATAATCTACCATAGTCCTACGACTCATCAATACGAATGCTAGAGGTATATGCTTTGAACATTCTTCGTTGGTTACAAATGCGTGTATTATAAATAGTTGCATAAACGGGGCTTTTACGAGTCTAAAAGTCCCATCAACAAACCACGTAGTTGCCATGGATAATAATTCGATTTGTCGTGGAGACATCATTATGATGTGGCGTGCAGTGTCCACACGGAAGTCCGCCGTGATGAAGTTCTGCGGAACCTTGTCAAGCATCAGAGTAAAGTCGAGGTTTCTAGGGTGTAGTGGTCTTCCCAATGCCCGTGCATGATTTATGCTGTCTATGATACTTTGTTGTTTCGGTATCACATGTACCAGATGTTCATCACAACGTAGTTTCTATAATTAATTATATATGATGTATTTGTGTGTGTATGTATGTGTATGATATGCGTGTGCGTATGTGTGTGTGTGTGGGTGTGTAGGTGTATAGTGTAATAGTTAGCTTATTGACTGGTGATGTCATTTATATATATATATATATATATGTATAATTACATCTAATATGTAAAGCTATAATGTATAATATGATTATAATAAATCAAATAAATATAGCCTAAACCTTTATATAATCTATACAAATTTATATATTTATTGGCAATATGTTATAATTAATTTGTAAACTGATAATAACTACTATATAACATAATGTATAATTACATCTAAAGCCGCTTGTACACCGAGCTAATCTCGATTTTTAATCGCGATTTTTGAATTCACGATTTTACTATCAAAAATCTTACGAATATCACGATTATTCCTATTTTCATACGATTTTATGAAATAGAACATATCCTATTTTAATCTTGAGGAAGAAAATCTTATGAAGATTTTACGTAAGATTTTATTATGGTCCAATCAGATGTCTGGGATATAGCCAATCAGGTTTGATTACATTTACGTTTCTATTTCGTTTATGATTTATTTATTAATATGTTTATATATTTGTTATTTATTTTAAATAATATTTAAATAGATGGCTAATCTTATCAATAAAGAGATGAAAAAATGTTTAAATGATAAAACATTTGAAATAATAACTGAAGTATTTTTTTAACCTATTTTAATGTATTATTTATATCTGTAATATGCAATTATAACGTAAAAATTGAGTTTATTTACATAAATTTAATTTAAAATTATTACGACATATTTTTATA